>OY740769.1:54639831-55152331 GCA_963513935.1 Aphrophora alni | reverse complement strand
CGGAGAATAATATCATGAACAAATATATAATAATGTATGTTGAAATTGTTACAAATTATTTAGGAAATGTTTAAAATTATTATTCAAGTGAAATTATTGATGATTTAAAACTAATTGAAATAGTTTTTTGGTTGGTGATATTATAGTCTACCTAACAGTTAGAACATCAGGAAAGAGAATACATCTATTTTTAAGTATTAAGTTAATGTTGTATTCTTTGTTTTAAATTTAATAAAATTTTCTGATACTTCTTTAGGCTTAATGTAATTTGTATATATTAATTTGTACAAATTGAATTCACAACAATAATAATTGTATAAAAGTTTAATATATAATATTAAAGTGGGTTTGCATCGGTAAAATATTGTTACCTGTTCTCAGATGAACTTGAAATCTATCTTAACTCTTGATTTTATTTTCAAAACATGAAATCTTTTCATAAATGTAAATTAGAAAAATTATCTACAAGAAAAAATAAATAAAAAATATTTGTTTTTTACTCGTCGATTATAACATTACTTTTAAAATAAGTTCAGAAAACTAAGAACTTTCTGACTTTAAATTTACTGATTATTTTCAAAGCAGCACTCTAAAGCCCTCTCTCCCTCCAGAAAGCAATTTGCTGGCTGCCGTAAAGTTAAGTTACATCAGATGAGTTTAACTCTCTCCCCATATTCCTCTTCTACACCACGATTTGTGTTAATTAATTTGTGTTCCTTACTTTATATTTCCTTAAGTGTATTTTATCTTTTTCAATTACATTTTATGTTTTTATTCAATTGTTACCGTCAATTAAACTCTCATGCATAACGAAATATTTAATAAAGTTCTTATGAATAGTTGTTTTATAATAATATTAAAAACGTTCATAAAATATTAGAACAATGTCGCAATATTAACGTTAATTTAACTATTGCTGTCATGATATTGTTAGTGTAAAAATATTATTTCAAAAGTTAACCGATTAACTGGAAGCGTTAGAACCTAATTTTTGTACATTTAATTTGACCCCACATACACTTTTAGGACAACCAATGCAGATAAACTATCCACATATAACTTTTGGCTGAGGTAAAAATATAGATTCTTTACAAACGACACATTGTCTAATAATATTTGTATGTACAAAAGCTAAGCGGTAGTAGATTACATGAGGGTGTTTCCACTTTTGTATGGATACGACTTCATTCCTATTAAAACAATGTTTAAATATTGAAATTAATCAGTATGTATTATTATTTATTTTAAAACTTCATTTTATCAATTCAATTTCCGTGACACTGTCAGGCGTTGGATTAAATGTATACTTATTTTAAGCTCTAATTTTATGAAATTTCGACCTCCCAATTTCTATTTTGGGAAGTAAAAATATAAATCGGCTCCATATTGTAGTATTCTCAAATGCGTCTACAGACGTATTCAATGATCTAGAGTATCATATTAATATAGTAAAAGAGGTGTGAGATGGAGAAGCAAAGATTGGTCTGTACATGGAAAAACAAAACTCAACGTCGAAAGTGGGTGCATTTCACCGTTGCAAAACAAGATGTCTGACGGTAGGGATACAAGTTGGTCCCATAAGACCTTTGTACGTGTATCGTACACACTCACAAACTCAATTACTAACGGTATTTCAGTTATGACAGGGTATTTCGGTTGAAAATCGTATACAGAAACGATATTTTCTGGATGTGGAGTGGTTGAGGTGTGGGTGCGGGAATGGGGGAGTTCAGGAGCAAGATTGCCACTCTGGTTAGCTTAGGTTACGCACATTGTTGTGGCATAATGCCACGTGACCAAATGCTAGCTCCTGTTTGGACTTGCTATTAAGTGTTATAAACCCTACTCTCAAATAATGAATGCTCATTTTCACTTTAAGCTCTTCCACTTCTCCACTGGCAACTTAGAGAAAACATGTTTACTAATTATGTTTGCAATTATCAGCAGTAGATGTACATAACATAAGAGTTGGTAATATTTAATATGATATAGGATTCTGTTTTTCTTCTTGAATAAAATTGTAAATAAATTAATTATTATTTTGAATATTAATGATTATTTAATGAAGAGCGTCGGAAGTGGTGTAACTAAGTTGTAACATTAAATTGTTTGACTTTCCAATTAAAATCAGTTGACTGAAACCAATCTTGTTGTTACGTTTGTGTTTAATACTTTACCAGATTTCTTACGAACAATCGTAATTTAAAATTATTAGGTAAATGTTTGCCTGGTTTTAAAAATCGATAAAGAGAAAACTTATGTCTGAGATTAAAAATAACTTCATATTAAACTTTAAATAATTACATTTTTTTTTCATGTGTGGGAAATACGAATATAATTATATTGGGGAATCTTATTAACGAACTCTAAAAGAAATGTACAAAATTAACATAAGGTGTAGTTATAGTACAGAAATAAGACTACTATATATATTAACTATATATATTTTTAATATATATCTCGACGTTCTTAAAATGTGTTATAATAGTAGATTATTGTACGAAACTATTAAATCAAATTACTGACATGAGCTAACAATTTATTACAGTTATTGTCACTTAAACACAACTAAGAATCACATGATAGATATTTCGTAAATACACCTACTATGCTTTATACAATAATAACTAAAAATAATCGGTAAACAGGTTAGATTACGTTAAAAGTGTTTGTAGGTATAGTTTTTTTTTTAATTTATATGTTTTGTTCTTAGCTAATATTATTTCATCATTTCTTTTTAAATCATATTTATTGTATTTAACTACAAATTTAATGTAAGAGAAAATTATTTAATTATGAAAACTCACAATTTAATTATTATAAACGTTACAAATAGATATTGGACAATAATTGTTCAGTAAATAATGAATTATAGTAATTAGATATACAACATACTTATTTTTATACTCTTACTTTTTTTACCCTGCCACTATTAGATTATTCAAGGGCTAGGAGTATTTAATTTATGTTCTCCTCTTAGTTTTTTGTATAACAAGATGATATCCAATAGTTTTTTACCTTTAAGATTATGAAACAAATTCTAAATATAATATTTTTTTACGATTTGTGTATGTATGGAAGTAAGAAAAGTGTTTTATCTGCTACTATAGTTGCACTAACGAGTCTAAGATAAAATACAACCCTAAGTTAAGACTTTGTGGAATACATATACTTGATATAAAAAGAATAATTATATTTTGTAGATTTTAGTATGTTTTGTTCTTAAAATAATAAATTCTCAACAAATATTAGTGTCATTGAAGATAACATTTTCTTAGTTTTGCTATTCTAAAAACATCTATTTCAAAACTAAACGTGACCCAAATAATCTAATCAATAATAAATAAAATTTCTCATTGAACGAATTGTACAACACGAGAATACGAAAGGGAATGGTTAATACTGATTGATAACTACCAGAGACATCAGTTACCAGTCAACTTTAAACATAGAACTTCGTCCACTATTAAATATAGATTAAATACAAAATAAATGTGAGTGCTTTGTATGTATTGTTCGTGCGTGCACAGTGTTATTTATTAAGTGGTGTGTGTTTGTTTATGGACATCTTTGTATTTATAAATAAAAAAAACAAATATATTAAATTGCAATTTCATGACGAATTCCAAAATCGGATGATAAAAAAGAAGAGTTATGTCCGGGACCTTAGGATGACCAACTAACGGTAGAAACGGGTAAAGTAATAATACTGTTGGCGAAAGGTAACAAGAACATAACAATTGACTACCAGATAAATGTAACAATAAAAATTGCGTTAATGTTATTATAACAACGTTATCACTATTTTTATTACAATGATTACTATTTAAATACAGTTTTAACTATTTTCTTCTTTGACTAACATTCATTTTTTTGTAAAACCATTGTAATTAAGGAATTGTAATTATTAAATTAGGTAGGAATACATCAAAATTCATTTGCTAAGCAATGCTTAGTTATAAGTATTTAATTTTACTATTTGATCTTCATAAGTCCAATCTATATTTAACAAGAAAAAGGTATTTAATCAAGTGCTAATAAAGAAAAATAATCTAAGGGACAGTATTTGGTTTGGACAAGCTAGGTGGACTAACGTCATATTTAAATTTCGACAAGTGATCAATTAAATAATGTAATTAACATCTCTAAATCACTGATTCCATGAATTTTTTATCGCTAATGGCAAACACTGATGAATCAGAGTGGAAAGGTCTACTCATGATGTAAGTTCAATTGTAATATTTGACCAGTTACATTTTAACGACTCTTTATATTACAGCTAACTAAGGCAGTTCTTATTTCTGTGAATATATTTAGTCTTGGATCGTATTTCTTAGGGTAAGTACTATATTTTCTTAAGTAATTTAAATCTGTCTGTTATTCAATCAAATTAAAAGGAGTTTTGAAAATATGGGAAATTAAATGTTATATTTTCTTTGTTGTACAACCTACAAATAACATGTTCCCAGGCTAAGTTATATAATATATATCCTAGACGCACTATTATTATTTGTATTAATGTGCATTTTAGCCAGGTCACTCGAGTACAAATATTTTATAAAAAAAATTGAAATTTTGAATTTTCATAATAAATTTCCATAGTACAAATTGGCATTTTAAAATTACTTATTCAATATTAACGTTTACGTTTATTATGAGCAAGGTAATTGATTTTTAATAAGTTTTGTTAAATAAATCCAATTCGAATTCGATTCTAGTAACTCTCGACCATGACTAGTCATTTAATTTGTTTATAAATCGATATTGATAGCATTGTTCGACTAAAGTCCAATTATAAAATTTTTCTCTGTATATCGTTCAACAAGGTAATATTTTTCTCTCATCACACTCAAACAATTAACAACTAACGCTTACAGTTGTAGTCGCACTGCATGACAGGATTTATTTGTTCATGCTTTATTGGTTCGTACTTCCGGGATTGTTAAATTTATAATATTTGTATTATATACTAACCTTCAAACAATCACTTATTTTCAGATACGTCTGACTTCAGTTTCGACATCAGACTCTCAATGTCGAAGACAAGAATTTAATTCCTTTCTTTTTTTACATTACACAATTAAATCACGTTACACTTAAACAAAATCACACAAACTGTATATCACATGTACATGAAATGTTAGGTTAGGTTTTTATATTTACAGATGTAACCACTTTGTTTTACAAATCATCCTTCTATTGCAAATCTGATTGTACATCGTATTGAATATTTTCTTAACTCTGGGTGACGTGTATTGATACTTTACTACGAGTAATAATTATATATATTTTAAAAATATAAAGTACATTCAAATTTAAATTGTTGTGTAAATATCTTTTGTACATACAGAAATAAATATAGTGGCCATGGGTAGAATTCAACGAAAACAAAATTGATTAATTTTTTATGTTTTTCAAACGTACTTATTCGTGTTTGTTATTACCATAGCTACAATATCAATAATACATTTTCCAATAGTGCAACATGATCATCAAGGATAACAAAGAAAATTTATATTACACAGACAAAAAAACAAATGAACATACGATAGTGGGTAAAATAAAACAAAAATAATAACATTGACACTCAGACACTTGCACACAATATGTAATAATACTATATAATAAAAGTAAAAAAGTACAAAATAATTAAATAATGAAATAAATATGCATCCCTAATTAATCAATAAATTACGGTACCCTAATATAAGGTCGACAAAAAAGAACCCAATTAACTAGTCTATTACCGTTTGTGCAATATTAGGCACCCTGTAGGAAAGAAAACTCTGTTTCAGGGTTACCGTCATAAGAATAACGAGCAGGTGCAAAATCAAACGATTACATAATAAAACACTATTAATTTAGAAAAAAATATATAATACACATTTAACGTTTACTATTTAAGAGAGAGAGAGATAGAGAGAGAGAGAGAGAGAGAGAGAGAGAGAGAGAGAGAGAGAGAGAGAGAGAGAGAGAGAGAGAGAGAGAGAGAGAGAGAGAGAGAGAGAGAGAGAGAGAGAGAGAGAGAGAGAGAGAGAGAGAGAGAGAGAGAGAGAGAGAGAGAGAGAGAGAGAGAGAGAGAGAGAGAGAGAGAGAGAGAGAGAGAGAGAGAGAGAATTATAAATTATCAATCAAATGTATTTCAATCCACTTGAAACATATTAGATTACAGGTTTCAACAATACATTAATAGCACTTTGTTGCAAAAGCCAGAAACGAAGCAGATTTAGAAAATTCAACAACGTATTGGAACTTTGAATATCAAATGGAAGTTTCAAAAATACATAAGGTGCAATATATTCAAAATACCGTCTAAAAAAACTCACTTTTTGGACGTGGAATAATGAAATTTTCATCTCTTCCTCGTCGAAGATTTTAATTTATAATTATAAAGATATAATTTCCAAAACTTATATAAAAAGCTTTTAAAACTTTAAAAATATATAGATATCTCAAGGGCCAAATGTTAAAACTTTTAAACATTGGAAAAGAAGCAAAAAACCCCGATCCAAATGACATAGTAGTTATTTTCTTTTGGCAAACGAGAAGAGGATTTAAATCCGAACACCCACAATTCCGTATCTTAACAATGACTCAACAAGATCAAATATGCAGAACGCAATACCGTTCTGGGACAATAATATCTTAGCAGATACATTCTTCTTGCTAAACCAGACAATGAGTTTTCAGCTTCTGAACATGTTGCTTCCAATTTAATTTCATATCAATAACAACTCCCAAATACTTCACATCATAAACTTGTTCAATTATTTAACAGCGAGAAGGACACGTTATATATGAATTTTCAACACAAGCATTACACTTAAATACAATAGGATCTTGAAAATGTAACTTTCTTTTAGGGCTATAAATGACATATTTAGTTTTTTCAATAAGAACCAAAAAATTGCTTTCATGCCAGATTTTCAATTTATGTACATATTGCTGCATATGTACATAAAGCCGGTCCAAACTATGACCGGCATATGATAATGCTGTTAAGTTACTATTTGGTTCCATTACATAACTCATTGGTATAAATTAAAAAACAATATTGGTCCCAAAACAGAACCTTTAGGAACACCGCTTATAACTGTGATGCGAGAACTGAAAACTTCATTTATCTTTACACATTGTGACCTTTCCAACAGATAACCATAAAACCAATCATACGTTAGACCTCGGATCCCAGAATTCCATATTTTTTTGCAAGAGAATAACATGATCTACAATATCAAATGCTTTTGTCAGATCAATAAATAAGCTAGCAACACAATTTTTATTGTTCAGACCAGCATACACACCGGACATAAATTTAAGTAAAACATCTTCCGTATTTTTCCTTTTACGAAAACCGTATTGATTAGGGCTAAAAAAAATTGCTTTGTCTAAGAACTCCAATACCGTTTTTTTTTTTTTTTTTTTGAAAAATCGTAGAAAAGAGAGGCAATAAAGATATGGCCCTATAGTTTCTCATATCCATACTACATCCTTTTTTTAAGCAATGGAATAACTATTGCCATTTTAATTTGCTGCGGAAATTTTCCAGTTTCAAAGCTCAAGTTAAAAATATGCGCTTGCACTGGAGATGTAGCAACTGATGTGACCTTAACAACTCAAGCACTAAGGTCATCAATACCTGGAGATTTCTTATTCTTAAGACTACGAATTTCCTGCATTACTTCCTCTGAATTAACTGGCCTGAGAAACATTAAATTTTTTCATGAAACTTCAGTAAACGATTTATTGTAATTTATCAAACAACAATTTTTACCCAACAAGATTGAAGGATTTCTTACATGAGGCATAACATTAAAAAAATACAATAAATTAAATTTATTAGCAATATCTACAACATTTGTTTCATATATACATTTTGAGAAGGAATAAATAATTTAACAACACCACGTTTTGGAGATGCAGAGTTATTACCAATAATTTTATTAACAATTCTCTACTGAGCTTTGAAATCACCCATACTATTTTTGAATTGGTTTCTGAAATAATATATTTTTGTCCCCTCAATATCATTACAAAGAAGATTTCGATATCTTTTATAATATTGTTCTAACTTATTATTATATGTTTGCTTCTTAAGCTTTAAAAATAACGAATCTGTTTTATTTATACGCAACCTTATAGATTCATTGATCCACGGTTCTCAAAATCTCTTTCTCCTTGAACATGAGACATAAGTTGTTGCCGCCTCAATACATCCTTTAAAATTGTCAATGAAATAGTTATAAGCACAATTTACACCATTCTCCAACAGTACACGTGTCCAATCTTTGTGATTCAACAATTTATCCAATAAAACAATTTATTTTTTGTAACTATAAGGAATAAGCTACACTGTGAAGTGTTATTTAATAAGTTTTTAACTGAAATCGTACATAAGAACAAAAACTGATCTGTTATGCCAAGATCTACTGCAGTTGCCATAAAAATAAAAATAATATTAGGTGTCCTACTAAAAACATGATCAATACACGATCTATACACACCAATAACCCTTTTCGGAAAATTAAATATCTGTTGAAAACCCAAACTAGACTATGCATCAGTTTGATGACTCTGCCTCAATGTTAATATATTAATATCACCAGTGAGACAATTATTCGCATCCCTAATCCCTTCAATAACCTCTGTAAGTTTATTTATGAAAGAATTTATTGGAAATGATTGCAATCTATATAAGGCTAAAAACACACACAGTCACTCCAGGTAGAAAGTCTGCATTGACCCTGTTATGCATACTGTACATTCCTAACTCATAAGTATTTATCCATATTTCATAAACAAATAGAATATTAGATTTTCTCTTGCAATGTGATATTTGTAACAAAAATATTCAAAATTTGCTCTCATATTACTAATATTATGATGCATAATAACGACTTCATTATCACTTTGAATAAACTAATTTATTGGGACAATTAACTGTTCGAAACTATACAAGGGACTCAACACATAACTTCAAAACAGAAATTAACAAAATAATAATAGCTACAACAGTCCCTGAACCAAAGCAAGTAAAATGTTTTAAATAATAAATACAGTTGCTTCAAATCTATAACGTCTACCTAAAATTCACAAATGTAAGTGTCCAGTACTTAATTTAGTCAATCCTTTTCAATGCTCCTTCTTATAAAGAGGCAAAATCACTTGGTAGTAAGGAACACTGTTTGGTTGAAATCTATCGTTAGTGTAAAGCACAGAAAATAATAAAAAATCAATATAAAGTACTTTAAAATTCCCTCCATTTTCGTGCTGACATTATTTCATATGGTGAATTTATTCACCAATTTTCTCGTTTGTGAAACCTCAATATCTTGATAGATCCAATAAGACAAACACCTTGGCTCTAATTTAATTAAGTGAAAGCGTAAAGTTAATAATAACAGTTGTACAATAATTATTTTAGCACACAAGTTTATTTGTGAAATTTCACATGTGAATTATTATTTGTAAAGGTGTTAAGGTGTTAATGTTATTAATAAATCTTTCTTTCTATCTAGTTTGATTAAGATCTTTGTATGCAATGTATCTTAACAATTCCTTAAATTTACAAATTGTGAAAGATATTTATGTTTTGTGTGTTCATGACAGTAAGAACCAAATAATAACTCGTTTGCTTTGGAGCGGGGCGGGGCAGAAGCAATATTGTTGTAATGGTTGCCTGAGATGAAATATAACCACAAGTTAAGACGTCGTAAGCTTTCTTCTCTTGTACAAGTGCCAATTTTTAGTCTCTTGTTCCGATACTAAAGCTGTAATATTACTTCCAATGCCATGAAAGAAGACTTCAACTAAGAGTTGTTCTTCAGACTACATGAAATTTATAAAAAAAAAAAAAACTGATTAAAATAAGGATTATAAAATATAATAATTAATATTTGTCACTATATTTACAAATAATTAAATTACTGTAATTTTTAACACAAATTTCATCGGAACAAAAACTTAATGAGCTCTCAGAGTGTCTACGTAATTTCTGCACTGAACAAAACCTTCCCTCTGTTTTGGCAGTTGATTGTATTGAAAATATTTGAAATCGGGTTTTAATGACGAATTTGAACAATCTTTCTAAAATTGCCTATTAACATTATTTAAATTTAGGCACACCATTCAGCACACCTTGATTTGTATTATTACACTTTATTTTTAAACAATTTTATTTTGACCTCATTTTGTACTAATAAGGCAAATGTGGTCAATTATGAAAGTTAGTCTGAATTTTTATCGTTAACTTTCGAAACAAAATAAGTAGGGAAATAACTACCATTGGAGTTGTGTTATTGTTGATTGGAATAATTCTGTACGAGTTAAAAAGAAAACAATTTAACATATATTTATTAACTACGTATAACTATATTTTAAGAAGAAAAAAAAATTAAAACCCAATTTGAAGCATTGGTGTTAAATTTTTTAAATTGTTAATAGTTTTAATTTATTATGATGTATTTTATGTGTGACATGACAAAAGGTAGATATGCATTTAAATAAATAAATTGAGCTTTTGAGAGAAAAATATTTAAATAGTGATACAACATTATTTACAAATATTGTACTACTAATTATTTAATTTATGAACGAGTGAATAATTAGGAGCAAATATTGTTATTGACATTAAATAATAATAATATATGTGGTATAAAAATCATTAGACAAACTTCGTATGATCCCATCCGTAAAACCAAATAAAAAGCAACAATAAACAAATCCTCACCAAAATTACGGTTAGGTAGTTTTCAATGAAAAAAATTAATATGAATAAGAACTATGGAGGATGGCTATGAAAATAATTATATATTTAGATAAGGGACAAATCTTGCTTCGCTTGTACCATAAACACGTCCATTAACTGTATTTGGTAAACATCCAAGATTTAATGACGGCGGCCAAGGTTAATTTAGTTTTTGGTAAATTATTCCTGAAATGTATTACTTATTTTTACTTCGGATTTACCACACTAATTTGGGTTATTATTCTCAGTGAACAGTGCGACTTATTTCGTTCCATTAGACTTTCTAAGTTTGGCTTACTTCCAGGCAGGAAATGAGCTTTTGAAGGCTTTTAATTCAAGACCAATCGTTGTCATTGAGTGATGTTTAGCGTTATGGAATAAATTAATCATTAGCTAATAACTCTATATACATACTGTAAATACCACTGGATAAGCGGGATTGTGTGTCTATACTTTAAAATTTATTTTTTACTCTAATAATTAACCTGCCAGAGAACAATTTTTGATACTTGTGTATTATATGGAGCCTTCTTCTTTTTTATAACAAATAGTAACCAATTAATATAATATTGTAATTTTAGTACACATACACACACGCACCACACACATACACACACACACACACACACACACACACACACACACACACACAAGCACACGCATACACGACTGTAGGCTGTGCCCCTTTAAATTTCTATAAATATGGGGGTTGGCGTAGTGCTAGTTTAGTCATAGTTTAATTATTGTAGCAGTGATACGCATTTCACTGAGGATGGCGACTTTGTCGTTGCAACGCCATTGATTAAGTAAAATAAATTTTTGTGAGATCTTGTGTTCGAGATTTTTTTGTATTTATTTCTTGATTAACTTTTTATCCCGACCTTATTATTATTTGCTTTTATACGTTCATTATATATTCCCTGATTTAACCACTATATATGCACAAAAATTAATTGCCTGTGGATTTAAATGAAGAAGAATTTACAGTTTAACATGTAGATCATTCTACAAAAAAATACACGAATTTCGTAATTTTCTAAATATCAGATTTTTTTTTCACCGTTATTAGACGAAAAAACACTGTATTCATCATAAATTGTCAACAGTTTTACAGATAAAGTGCGGGTTTCAAAATATGGTGTTAAATTATGTCTTTAATTTATTGCTCTAGAATTACATTTACCGACGTAAGAATTTTGTTCCTGGTTTAAACTAATATGTACAAAATATATATTCCCTATAATACATAGACTCATTTTATTCACCTTTAAATTGTAAAACATGTCTTATGAAAGGGAGCGGAATATAGGGATTATCCACTTTCTAATTCCTTTATATAGAATTACTTTTTAACTGATAAATCACACACAAAAACTGGAATTGAATATGAATATCCAATTAAAATTTTTTTAAATGAAATTGTCATAACATTTTAAGATACAGAATAAATATGTTATGCGTTTATTACATCAAATACTATATCCCGAAATTTAACTGTTATTAAAAATAATGATAATTTGATTAACATATAATTTCCTTGGCTATTTACACTTAAAAATTTGTATAAATAAGCTTAGTTTCTAACAGTTTACCTGTTATTTAGAAATAAAACACTATCCCATAATCATAACTTATATTATATTTACTATTAGGTCAAAAATGATTATGTATTTAGTACAAAAAATAATTTGAACTGGTTAACAGTAAAAATTTGGAGTAGTTTAGGAAAAGGAACATTACACACAATCTTCCTGATGTTACATATCCGTAATATTTTTTCGAGAATTAAAATATTGGGAGCACAGTTTGAAATATTGTGCCAGTAAAAAATTAATAAATAAATAAATAAAAAATGAGGAAAGAAATTCCACTATGACGTTGTAAATGTTTTATTCATGCTAAACCATGCGTTATAGAATAATAAGTGTTCAAAGAAATTAAATATAAACAATATGAATAATTATTGCATCAAACAAGTAAAGTGTTAAAGCTTTGTTCACATATCCAAGCTCACGTGGACAATGTACAAAGAAGGCCACAGGGAAAGAACTTGGAACTTGGTCCATTTTTAACATTTTTCTTTTATTATACCATTTTGAACCTTTAGTTTTCATAGTTTCTAAAAGTAACACAGTACAGGGTAATAACTTTATAGGTCACAATAAATAAACGATTGAAATAACCCAGTACCCAAGGTACCCAGTAGCTCAAAATTTTTTGTGGCATTAGAGTTATGGGTTATTATAACAAACTTATATTCAATGACAAGAAATGAACCATGAGATGATATTGAACTAATTTGAAAACTATAAATATGTTGTAAAATACTTGTTTCTTACATTAATCGATTTGACAATGTTTATATTAAAAATATATTTGCTCTATTTTGTGATTTATTATTTACTTAAAACGGTCAATTTATATTTCTAAAAAGAAATAACATGATAAGTCCTAATTATTGCGGAAAAACTTGATAAGTCCATAAGACGAATTAAATAATAATAATAATAATAACAATATCAACTAATATAAGTTTCAATTAAAATAAAACATAAACACCAACCAATATAGGGTGGTTTTTATTTGCAAAGCTTTCAAAAAAAAAAGTATTGAATAATTTTAAGGCGTATTGTAACATAATGACTATAAAAAAAAAGAAAAAAAGGAAAAAAAAGTACTGTCTAGAAATAAAATGTGAAATTATGACTATTCAGTTCTTTCCCTGCTGTCTTCATTGATAAATGTCGGAAAAAATCTTATTAAATATGATTTCTAGTCATGTACTGGGAAGATAGCATCCGGTATTGCTAATATCCGGTCACATACCACACAATTACTTGATCGTAAATGGGTCAATCTCTAATTTCCGTGCTACACAAGTTCCAAATTGAACTTCCATATCTGTTTTTTGAGATTACACTAATTTATTTACATTTTATTTTGTAATATGCTCTGACGGTCACGTTTAATTTACTTGAAAAGAAATCAGTTTATTGATATAGGAATGAATTATGATATAATGAGCTATTACAATTTTAAGGCAGGAAAACTCCACATGCCCTATTTCACGAAAAGTTAAGTTTGAAAAATTTATACTTCAAAACAGAAATAAGTATAAAATATTCAACAAATTCAATCAGCCTTGGTGTACTTAAATAGGGCTTCTGGATGTCATTAATTAAAAATGAATCAATAACTGAATGTGTTTTATTAAATACGCTTGTTCATCACTTTTACTCTTGACAGTTTAGAAAGTTCCAGAAGTAACAAGTTGGCTACGGACTGGTTAAAATTAATGATCAACTCTGTAGGACTCGTTATTTGTCAAATAATTATAACGTAGGGTGTCCTCTACCTCATTTTCTGAAGAACATATCATTTACAATGTGGTTATTTAAATGTAATCAATTTATAAATGATTTTTTATTGTATTTGTTAATTTCCCTGATCTCGTGTATTGTTTTGTTTTTAATGTATGATTTCGTTACTTCACTGTAGAAATATCAACAATATAATCTAAAATGATAGGAACACCAATTTTTATTTGTAACAAAGGCTTAAGTTTTAACTATGTAACCAGATGTGTAGTGAGAAATATAAAAAATATTAATTATAAAATGCAATTGATAGGGTTTGCTTGGAGTGTGTAGCAGTAATACTCGTTGTTGGATGCGGAAGAAAGTGTTTATATAATGCAACGTGTCACTTTCTGGTAACAGAAAAATACATTTTGAGTTGCCATTTTCAATAACGTGATCAAGCTATTGCAATGAAACAAAGTGTAGCATAAAAACAACCGTAATTAAAAATTGTTTGAAAGAAAAATTGGAGGATATTTAAACCTGTGAAAATGTATAGAGTGCAAAGCTAATAATATTTCTACAATAGTCTTGTGTATTGTTTAAATAAACTAATGTGTTAATTTATTGTTTTGTATTTATTTTACTGTACTTCAATTTGTTAAATATTACAACTTTTTCATGGTCGTATAATAAAATTACTAATTATAAACAACAAATTGTATTCATTTTATAACTTCGTCAGACACTTATATTTCTTGTCCATATTATTATTATACAAAGGATGATTCTTTTATGGTAGTGTATTGATAGACTACATACGTTAAACAATTTATCTTAATATTGTATAAACACAAATAATTAAAAATGCCGATTAAATATTAACGTTATATGTTTTTGCATTCACAGAAAATTTAGATAAAATTACGTCATGTTACGAATAACAGTAGATTTGTTAACGCAAATATTTGTCCATTCATTCGGACTAAAACAAAAGGACGTTTTTTGTGTTTTACGTTTTCTCTAGTTCATTAAAATAATAGAAGTAAGTTGTTTCAAAATTAAAACTTTTATCTTGCATCTTTTAAACTTAATATCTGCAAAGAAAACTTCCAAGCCTAATGACAAGTTTTATTTCAAACTTGCTGCAGCAACTTTACAATAATGTCATTTTAGTTTGAACAGAGAGTTATTTTTTACACTTAAGAAAGTGAAAAATGTTTTACATCAAATTAGTTGGTTAAACTAACTTTAAACTTCTAAAAGTGTTTGTTGTCAACAAATTAATTATATAAAGATTGGATGTCGCTTTTCTGAATAATGTATATCTGTAATTAATTATAGGATTTACTGTCATCAAAATTCCTATATTTCAATTCATGGACGGCCGTTTAGACAGTTCCGCCATTCTCAAATACTGTAAAGGATGTATTACTTTTGGGACTGTAAACCTATTCGGGATAAAATAACATAAGAAACTCTTTTTGTGTATAAGTCAAATTATTGTATTAAATGTTTTGTGTAATAAGTAATAAGCAGGTGAGTTATTATTTCAATAGTTCGCCAAGTTAGTTCCGAACGGTCGATTTCGATTTATTTTTAATTAGTTCTTTTTGGGTTTTATCAAGTTTTTATTATTAAATATATATTACCAGTACTTTTTCAATACTCTTCAAATATTTGATGTGCTTATTGACTTGACTTTTTTACTCAATATTTCCATAATATCTTACGTGACTTCGACTTTTAGATGTTTACCCTCTATCTAAAAAAATGGGTGTGGGTTCAATTTATAGGAAAACTTTCCCTAAACAGTGTACCACTCTTGGTGGACGATTGTCCTTTTTGTGGACCTATTTTGTCTGCCCTATCATAAGCTTATTGCGTTAGATAGTCTTTATGCCATCTAATGTGTTGGATCATGAAATACTTCAAAAGGCAACGATTTTGAGTTTTCCCGAACGAGTTTTAAGGTTAAGATGTTTTCGATTACTAACACATATTTTCCAACTCTCATAACCAACTAGACAAATATATAGATTGTCATACACAATAAAAATATCTTCTCAATATAGTTGAATGTTACATATTCCATGAGGGAAATCACAATTGCCAAAACTTTCATATTAAGTAATGTAATAATAGTTTTTCAGAAATCTGGTGGAACATCATTTAACATAGAACCATTAATTTCTAGAAAGTCAGACTTGTTATGACAGACTTGTGGGAATGTTACGAGTGACAAAACATACTCAGTTTTTTGTATTGACAGATAATCTCAATACTAATGTCGCATTCTCGTATTAACTCCTCAATATTGTGTACGACAAATTATTTGAACATTTTAATTTGTGAAACCTCTACAAACATAAGTGTTATTAAAATTAGAGGTATAAATTACGGTTTTTGCACTTATAACATTTGTTGACGCCCTTGTCAGAGATATATTTAAAAAAATAATTATCTCTGATAGTAAGAAAAAAATAACACTCTATAATAACTCACAAAAGTGTGAAATTGAAATGAATAAAAAATGGTTGAATGACCTTGACAAAATACGCTTAATAGTAAACAAAAACACACTTGGATTTATTAACTTATTGAAATTATTTTACACCATTTTACTCTGGATCTTTACAACGTCTAACTTGCGTGGTGATAGTTTTTAGACTGTCTTAAGAAAACTCGCGTCTCTCCCTCTTTTTCCTTCACGCGGTTAAAATTTTCAATTGAGCATTGTACTTTCTTGAGATTCTATTGGATATTTATTCGCGGGCTTTTCTTGATTGGACGTTGCTTTTTGCAATCTTGTGTTTTCAGTGGAAATACTTTGAGTTCATTCCAGAGGCCAATTCTCAGGGTTTTATGTGTAGCTTGCAAATATTATTTTCTCTTGGGAAACTTAAGTTGAACAACCGTTCTGCCTTTACACGTGCAAGTTGTTACTTGAGACTGTTCTGCAGATGTGAATTATTTTTATACTATCAGAGATAATTATTTTTTTAAATATATCTCTGACACCCTGTTTGTAGCTTTATAATCATTTTAATTTGCTGTTTTCTATCATTTCAATCATAACTTAATTTAGTATATATTTTAGAATTTTTCGTAAATGTTTCTCTTTATTTTCACTTGCTTGTGTTTATTTTTTTTTTAATATACGTATAACCTCTTTGAACATTTCAACATAAATAAATATATGTTTTCAATTTTATACTTGCTACTAATCGTGCACTACTCAGTAACTAAATATTTACTAAAAAATAAATATGAAAAAAGCAATAAGTGTAGGAAATAGAAAACCAAATAAATTTACAGATATTAGTCGTAAAACCTACTTAAAAGTAGATAACACAGGTTTATGTATTTATAGAAGATACAATGTGGTGTTGATATGGAAGCTATTTTTATATCTACTTGCATTGGAGCCGTCGTGGTTTAGTTGTCAAGACATCGGTTTACTTTCTCATAATAAGTTTTGAAGGACATCAACTGATTGCTATTGAGATGTTTTTTTACAACCATATGATGATTTTTTATCTTTTGATTTTTTAAAGTATAATTCGACATTGCGTTTACATTTGTTCATTTTCATTATCAAATCACTAACACTTCAAGAGAACAACTGAATAATAATAAATTATACAAAAAATCTATGATTAGTATCATAACTGTATGTCTAGACTACAGCTAATGTTGTAGCTTCACTGAGTCAAAACTTATACTACGTGAAAACTATCACAAAATAACGGCGTGATCCAGTCCGTTTAATGCCATTACAATAATTTGTCGAAATCACTATTTCGATTGTTTACTCCACCACGTGGTAAACTATGATTTTTGTATAAATGATAGCTTTTGAGTTGCATCGTAAAACTGTTTCACTTAATTTAGTTATCTTCGAGTTTTCTGTAATTCTCCCGATATAGGAACAAATTTAAATATGTAATAACTTCTATAAAGAAATAAATTTTGTGTTCTTTTTATTGAACCATTAATATTTTGCTGCTCATTAGCAGCTTTCTCAGGCGTATAACACTCAAACCTAAATTGTCATAAATTCAGTTTACCCAAACTGTGATGTTTACACAAATACTGCTATAAAATATTCCGAGTAAAACTAATAGTTTAATTGCATTTATTGTTTTTGTTTTTCCATATTAACAAAGTATTTTGATCGTGTACAGTGAATAACTAATGTTTTAGGATAAGACTGATAATAAGTTACCTCCGTGATTTATCCTGTCTCGGTAATGTTTTCATTCTTTAAATTCGTCGTTATACGAAGAATAAATAATTTTTAACAAGGTAAACACGGAAAATCAATAAAGTTTTTTAATATATTAGCTGTTTGAGTAAATAAGTGACAATTTAGGTTTTCGTATTTTACACCTGAGGAAGCTGCCTGTCAACAACTACACAGTGCGGTAGTATTAATAAAATAGATATACATAGAATGCACAGTCGTTTAGGTATATAGGTATGAAATCTGCGAAAGGCAGTGAGACGAATAAAATATAAATTACCTCAACATTACAGATACGAACTTCATTCTTTTGAAATAAAACCTTTGTTGATAACTTAATAACTTATTTTTGTTGAAATCATGCACATAAGTCGTACAAATTTAATGAATGTGTAGCTCAGTGTTTTGACGTATAGATATAATACTTCCAAATCCATAACACTTTTGTTCAAGATCTAAGATTATTATCTTAGCTGATTAACCAAAGTATTATTTTAAAAATTCTGCGAAGAATTTTAAACAACAAAGTGTACCAGTTAAGAACCAATATTTATTTACTTTTTTAAATTTTGTTATTAAAATAAATAGTAAACCTACTACACACCAACAATGTAATGTTGATTTTTCACAATTTAAATCTGTTATAGATCGTTAGCCAAGGTGCTAATACGTGCTTCAACGTTTTTTTATCGGCTGTTATTAGTATACATCCGATATATTTATAATATTACAAGAAAACAAAATTACTCATTGTGATGTTAATTATTGTCAATGTACAAGCTGATAGAAAATATTTAGATTTGATTATTAAACATCAAATTATGGAATATTGTAGTTAGTTGTAAGTTAAAAACTGAAAATTATGTCAACACATCTTCATAATTTGTTCTATACAAATTTGTTTTAATTAGATATTTACAAGTTTTATTGGAAGAAGACCATTATCATACGAATTGAATGTTTCGTTTGTTATAACTTTATCTTTTTGCAAACCTTTTATCTTTAGCTGTTTAATGTGAACCGTTTCAGCTTTAATCACCTACATTATTAGACTACTGTCTATTAATTGAGGAATTTGAGCTGTATCATCTTTCATCAAACATCTCTGAAATTGGTTATTTGAAATTTATTTAAATGGTAATAGAGGATGTCCATATTTATTAATATTTGATAATATTAAATTTTTATTTTTGAGCTCTTATGATTTTTTAAATACTTTTAAAATTCGATTTCTTTTCATTTCACCTCTGTAATCGATATTCAAATGCTCTCTGCTCCATCGCTTAATTATATATAAATAGTTCTGCAAATGTTTTATTGCGATTTTTGTATTCAATAATATAATTCGCAACTTAAGATCCTCCACCTAGTATAGCACCCAATGCTTTAATTCGAGCAAACACTAAATGTCGAAAACCTCCTAGAACATTTTCTCTTATTTTACCGAATGGTAACTAACGATTATTTTGTAATGGTTACTATAAATTTGAATCGTTTCACCAAATTTCTTCCTAAACGCAGAACAGAGTTAACATATCTGTGAAGCAGACAAATCAACGTTAATCTTATGCATATGTTGCGTCTCATTACCTGAAACTTCATTAAGTACAATATATAATATTCTGCATTTAAGTATTTAGTTTGGTGTAACACCCAATCCAAAAGCCCTTTTAAAATACATAGCAGCAGCTAGTATAGTTCCACTCAAAAGCCATCATTCAAATTTGTATCTTTACATGTCAAAGGTTTCCAAGCTATATATTGCAACACTTTATCTCCAATATACCAAACTTCAGTTTTTGTGTGAAATCGATAACATATATCATGTTCTTTAACTGTTTCATCTAGTTTAGTGAATCCCTTATCACTTCGCATTAACCTTTCTTCCAAATGATTGCTCACTCCTAGATACAGTAATTGTATCCAGGAAAGTGCCATTTATCTAGTATCATGTTTTAAATCGAATTGTATTTAATCCGAACGGATATTTTCTTCTACTCAGGTATTCAGTCCTCTTTGACAAACCTATTACTTTTTTTCTTATTCATTACGAAGCATATTCACTAAGCGCATTTCTTTTTGAAAATTTTTGTTTCTAGAGTGCATTAACATATTTGAGTCGCTTTTAATATTTAATTTAAAATTGTAACATATTTTGTTCCATTTCAACTTCATTATATTCTTTGAAAGTTCCTTCTCTCGTACAAATTTATTTAACTAATCTAACCTATTTATTTCCTCTGCTATATTTTTGTCTTTTATTTGATCGGTCGTTACATTGAAACACTGAAACTTAGCAAACTACAAAAAAAAAAACTCAACGAGAAATTTTAAAAGAACCAAGATTTAAATGGCGAATCAGAGATTATAAGAGATTGTCAATTTATCACCTGAGACTGAAATCATTTATTACTTTATTTATAAGTCTAAAATTACATGTGTTATCACTAATTTAGATATCATTTTTATATTTATTTGTGAATATTGTATTATTCAAGCTTAATAAATATATTTTAAAAAATCTTATATTCTGTCAACTCCATTGTAAATCACTTGCACAGATGATATTTTTAGAATAATTATAGTAAATATTTACTATAATAAGACATAGAATAAGTACTTCTTACTAATATTTTTTTTATTCATAAAAATCCTACAGTATGCCCACTTTAAAATATACCACTGTTATAGATCATTTCTTAGAAATCGCTGTAAGTATTAAAATATCCATACATTTAAATATTAGTGTGACAACTAAATTTAAAATCAGTGCTATATATTGTATTGTCATAAGTCCTATTATTACTATACTATTCCATTGTAAACATTAAACCACTACTATAAGATATGTTAATAAAACACCATCAATAAATTTTAGTCGACAATTTATTAGCTAATGTTATTGTAGTATCCCTGATTGGTTATGTTCGGTAACCAAGTTACCATCATATTAATAATCAAGTAAACTGATTCTTAGTTTGAGCCCTCCGATGATGGTAACTTGGTTATTGAAGTGTACACCAGAGAACAGTAACAACACAGGTTTAATAAATATTTGTCATAAGTTTATTTGTGTTGTTTTATTGTACCTAATTCGCTATAGAGGACTTATAGTGTTGGCAATTGTAAAATTCACTACAGTGCTAGTTTATTGTTCATCAACACTATTCCATTATAAAAATTGGATTGTTACCAACTCCATTTATAATCACCGCTCTAGATTACATTTTCATTAATTCGCTAATTTTCTGTATTATTCATATAAGATAATTTATACTGTGTCAACAATAATATAAATATATTATATAGATAATAATTTTTATAAGTTGCTAAATATACCATATTATTGGTATATGAAAATATCCTTTTGTGATAACTTCTTTCAAATGTAGAAAACATAGATGTATTAAGTTTGTATGTTTAACTTTTGTATATAACTTAATGTACAAGTTAATGTATAAGATAACATACAAAATATCCTAAACATTTAACTTCACATCACATATTTTCAAAGACTTTTTGTCAGATAATATTAAAGTATATACGATTTTATATTTCATCATACGAAGAATTAAACCTTTGTAGTAAAATGATATATTGTTTATCATATTTTGAAGTGTTTTATTTTCATTTTTAAAGACGTTCCATGTAAACAAGACCATCGCTTGAACAAAGATATATTGCGTGTATAGAAATACATGTTCAAAGATCTCTTTATTGGTTCATTTTGTTTTATTGGTATAAAATATTTTAAAACTGAAATCAATTCCAAATTCAGAAAAGTGATATAGTTTTAGTAAATTATATAACAAATAACAATATATATATATACTAATTGTATTTAGTATACTAAATAAATATAGGTTATAGGAATATTAAGGAATTAAAATATAAATTTTTGTTTAAGTTACAAAATTCAAAGATTTTGGGTGATGAGGTGAGAGATTAAATAAGAGAATGGAAACCGTATCCATAATCAAACGTAATATTTTATTAACATAATATGTTAAACGTTCAAAAAGTAATAATATTAGGTATTCCCCGTTAAATTATATACATTATTTGATACCGAAATATGATTAGTTATATACATTTTATAGAATAAATATTTTTAATTAATTTACAAGATTTTAGGTGTTTCATACAATCAGAAGTAAGAGAGAGAGAAAAAAGTGTTTTTGCAGCAAAAATATAATCGTAGTAAGCTGTTTCTCTTTTAGTTATTTTATTATTATTTACATGAAACAAAATAATTGAAGTGTTAATTTACAGTTATTGGTAGTTTGTAGTTAAATATAAATTACAATATCAATCTAACGGTTATTACACAATTTCATCTAAAGCTGTTCAACATTAATAGAAAGTTTAACAACAGTTACAATATTACACTCTGAAACAATGCTAAAGTTAATGAAATAATGCTATAATTAAATGACAAGTAATTACAGTCTGTTTTACATAAAGAAGAAAATGAGGTAAAGATCTCTTCATATATAAAATCAACGATTAATATATAAACAATATAAACTGTTGTTTTGTATTTTTTTTAATTTGTGGAAAACCATAGTTTAAAAAAAAATATGAAAAACATTTAAGTAAAACACGGCTGTATGTTTTTTTATTAGGTTTACATTTTTTATAGCTCCTATAATTACGTATATTCATTAAGTGAACGGTTTATAAAAACACTCTCAATATCAATTAAAAAGTACGCCTTCGGATAATATAGGGTTTTAAAGAGAAGGTGTATAACAAATGAAAGGTCTCCTTTTTATACACTTTCGCCTGTTTTTCTTTCATTAAACAGTTACATAATATAAATTAATATTAACTTTTTTTGTTAACAGTATTATTATTTTTAATTAAACCTTGTTTTTTATATATTCCCCTCAATTATCCTTCATGTATTTATTTCAGAGTTTAACAACTTCTCTTAAAGAAAATTTCAAACTACATTAGGTTTAAAAACTGTAACAAAGTCCATCACAACGTGATCATAGATTACTATACGGTTTTAATAATGATAATAAAAACACGAAAAATTAATTGAGCGCCTAAGACATGTATATTGTGTATTAAAATAATTTTTATATTTACAAAAGTACAGTAGTTGCTAATAATGAGTTTTATTTGCTTTACAAATCCTTTGCGGATCAAGCCCTTATTGTATCACATTAGATCTAATAAGACTTATTTTATTTTTAATTGGTGACTATTGTAAATATATTTTAAAGATTATATTACACAATGGATTATTTTATGCTACATAATGTCTGTTTTAAACAGGTATAATTAAAAATGATATTTAATTATAATTATTCATTTACTTCAGCTTAAAAAAAAAAAACTCCAATGATGTTAAAAAAAAAATTTAATCACGTCATTTTTATTCAATATAAACTACGTTAGATTAATAACCAAGCTAATAATAAAAATTCTGGAAAAATAATACGCTCATTTACTCTAGAACATTATCGTTAACCGATCTTTTCAAAAAAATAATCATAGGCCTATTATTTTCAGACAATCTATTAAAAACACAATTAAATTTAAAACCATTATAAAATAAGTATATTTTTATTTTTAAATTATAACACAAATGTTGAGTGCCTCTTTATCATTGATAAATCGGTATGAAAGCTTCGAAATCCCTTATCATTACAAAAGCTAAAACTACCTAATATGAGAAGTAGTTACAATTTTAGAGATATGTAACTTTACATATTTACTCAAATATTTATTTACCTAATAAACTATTGATTTATTGTCTCTTTTTTTTCATCGTAATTAAAGTGAAATAATTTTTAAAATGTAAATTTTCATTTGCTCGTTCAGTAACTAAATTCTCCATTTATTACTCAAATAAAAACAATTGGATGTTATTTGTTGAGAGGGTTATTAAAATTTAAAAAATGCCTTTTTACAAGAAAAAGAAGATATTAGGAGTTTTTTGACATAAATCGTTATTCCTGTGCATCGGACGTACGCTGGAGTAGCTGATTTGGATTTATCTCTAACCAATAATGAAAGTTTTGTATGAAAAACTTCGTTCAAATTGAAATGTGATTTGTCCTAAATCTAAAGTTTTTCAATTAGCATATCTTCTTCCAAGTTTATTTTTTGCAAGTATTTCTTCACAGAATTGTCATTATATTACTCGATGGTAGGGTTTATTTTCTGAACAATCTGCAACTTGTACAGACTATAGTGTAAGTCTTACAACAATATTCTTTTATACTTGAGTTTTTGAATAATACATTACCATAATTGAAGTATATGTTCTTTATATTATAGCACCATGAATAATTACAACAAGTCTGTACCGCATAGGCTACCAGCTTCAAACATTAATTAAATTAATTTCAACCAAACGATAACCATTATCTGCTATTATTTACTACGTCGTCCATTATAGTAAAAAAAGTAAACTAGGTAATGGAAGCTATATTACATATGACCTGTAAAATAATAACATATGTTATCAACTGTAAATATTTGCTCTGTAACTCAATACATTTTAGGTCAAAGATTCTTTTATTTCAATCAGTATATTGTAGCGCAACTAGTTTCAACAGAACCTAGAAATAAAAAGAAAGACGATAAGGCATTCAAATAATTCACAATCGTAATGGAAAATTGTTTTGTAATGAGTAGTAAATGAGGTAAATATCTTGAATAAGTTCGTGTGAGATAAACCATAGATAATTTATATATATATATTTACGTCCATGCCATTCCTACCGCTTTTCACTCACGCGCACGATATTTCTGCCGTCCCAAGACCTTTCTGCCAGGCGGCAGAAATGTCGTGTTCATAAATGAATGATGCGTGAACATAACAATTTTTTTTAGTTTTTTTTTTTTAGAATGGTAATATTTTTTAAGCTATAATAATCTTTAATTATAATAATGTTACACATTAAATAGCAATTTTCCATTTATTTTTTCATTTTCTATAAACGCTTGTAAAAATATGAAATGTCAGGGATAAATCTGAGAAAGTCAATTCTTAAATAAAGCAATAAAACTTGTTCTTTATTATTTAAAAAAAACTTAAAATTTACGTTAAAATTTCATTAGTATTTTGTTATGATTTAGTTGTATATCATTATTTAAAGAATTTTTCAAAATAAAGTTAATAAATCAACTTAAATATAGAAAATGTAAGTAATATTTATCTTATAATGAATGATTTATAAATTTAATCTTCAAAACACATTTAATTTTGGTTTCTTCCTTATAAAAAGTAATGAGTTTAGTTATAAAATTGAGCAGGAATATAGGCCTACTAATAATTATTTGTTCTACATTTATTTTAAGACTTTTAAATAGATTCAATGTAAAAATTGATATTCGCATCAAAATATTAATTAACAGAATAGTTACTAATTTTTTTTAAAACTACAATCAAACAATTATAATAACCTTTATAAAATTCTAAATTATTCAAGCTTTTTAGTGAAAAAAAAGTTATTTTTTGGCACATTATTTTCCGAGATTAAGTTAAAAATAAAACTTTGGTTATGGCATCTCTTTTTCAAATTCTAATCTCATGGGGACCTGATTATATTACTACAGCTATCAAATTGTTCATTTTCAATTTGCATTTAATTATTTTCACGTTTAGGGTTAAGGAAAATAGATTTATATATATTGTGTAGTATTATTTGTTATGGTAAACTATGTTATTGTTGTAGACTAGTTTCATAACCTCAATAATAAAACATAAATCTCATTTTCAGAAAGCATACTGTAAATGTATATTATATAAACTATGCAAGTATTGAATAAATAATTTTTAATTATGAACAAAAAAGTAAAATTTTAATTAACCTACTATTATGATATTTTTGAAAGAGTATTTACGATTAATTAAATTCTTTATTACTTCGGCTATTATTTTTACAGAGAATTTTGTAGGACTCTCCAATTGTAAATAAATACGCTGGATAGTTAGTACTTAGTGTAAACTTTTTTTTTTAAATTAAAGATGCATAGCCTACTATTTGAAAGTACAGTATACCTATTTTTAATTATTTTTTCTCAAATGTCCCTGAAATTATGAATTTTGTTTCAAACACAGATTTTGCCAAAAAATCATTTTCACAGCTTTTGCTTAATCAAATGATTTCATTATAATATTTTCCGAAAGTTTTTTAAATTTCTATAATAAAAGGTAAGACAACTTAATGTTTTAAAAAAAAATTCTGATGACAAAATCTAAGATTTTAAATTGAGTTTATCTTTTATAGCCTATTTGTTTTTATCCATCTAAATAAATATAAATATATAAATATAAATGTTTCATATAACTTGAAAGTTACGATACTTTAAGGAATAGCTGACTAGAGCGTTTTAAAACATTTTGGATTTTTTTATAAAACTATTTCTATATGTTTTTAAAATTAAATCGCATCCACAGGAATTTTTTATATAAAATACCACAAAAATTATCATTTATTTGGATACAAACTGACTAAATTACCCTTTTGGCAGAAAAAAACTATCTTTTTAAAAAGATTTTAAAAGTCATAATTTCATGGTGGTTTGAAATAAAATGTGTTTTACTCCAATTGTTTACAATTATTGATAAGTACCAGCCATCCTGTAAATCATCAAAGGTTAAATTATATTTAATAAATAAATAATAATTTATAACTCACCGTCTGTGACTTAACTTTACAAACAATATGTAGTCCTATTGAAAATTCCTATACAGGTTTATTACAGGTAGAACTGAGTTTGGATATACTTTCAAACATTATATTTAAAAAAAATATATTAGTACCTTAAAATAAAAAAATTAAGACGTTTATTTTCATCAAGACTTCATTTTAATACCTTATAAGATAATATGCTCACAAATTTGATTGAACCGTTAATATTTTTAAATGACATTGAAAAAAAAATCTATTTATTAATCATGCACGGATATTTTTAGAATTTTTTACTTAATTAACATGTAATAGATATATAGTCCTACAAAAAAAAATGTGAGCACTCTAGTTTGAAGGTGAATAGAAAAATAACCAAATGACCTAGCTTTATTTTGTGTCGGTAGTTATAATTTTTGAAGTTATGGCTCATAATTATTAAAAGAGGAAGAGCGTAAATAATGCATATTTTAGATATATTTCAAACATCTTAATGAAATTTTAATAAATTTGATTTTTATATTATGGTGTACAAGTTTGAGCTTGTGTTACAAGGGCGTACCCAGGATCAAAACTAGAGGGGGGCAAGCCGGTCATTCAATATAAAATTGATTATTAAAATAGTTATTTCAAGAATTGTATTAAATTCCAGCAACAAAATGTATAATAAAGATTTATTTTTGCTTCCAGGGGGGGCAGCTGCCCCCCCTGCCCCTCGCTGGGTACGCCCATGTTGTGTTATCCTTTCAAGGAAAATATATGTTTATTTGTTGAAACAACATTTTCTCCGGAGTGGAATGTTGTAAGATTACTTGTTTGGTCCTGTAGTGATTACAAGGCATGAAGATTAATCAGATTTAAATATGAGGATAATATAAAAGAAACCACTGGTTTGATTCATTGATATTTGTATCAGTTAAGTAAGGCTGCGCACAGCAACAAACGGTGTGCGAAAAGTTAAGAAACGAAGTAAGTATTTAAAATTAAATATTACATTCTGGTATTATTTATTGTTGGATGTAGACATTTGTTGTTAGGTATGGTTATAGAACTAGGCTGTTTATAGAGATTTAAATCACACCAATGTATTTCGGATATGGACTTTGTTTAAAACTTACCATATGACTAAAGAGTAGGTACGGTGGATATTATAACTTCAGATATATTACTATAGTAGTTTATTTTATGTTTAGATAAATTATTATTGTACGTTTATTTATTTTTTTATGGGTGAGGTATTAGACCTACCAATAAGTAACTATACAATCGACTTATGATAATTAAATATGGATTTTAATCTATTAATGAAATTATTTTTATGAACTCCATCTGATTGTTCCAATGATTGCTTCCATCTACATCTTTTGTTAGCTAGTTTTGATAGTAGGCCCCTACCATTAAAATGTACAATTCAGTTAAAATTATTATATATCCCTTTGAAGTTTACATTATTATTTTGTTCCTTACTTTTCTATGATACATTTTCACCTTTCCATACATACCTCTTTCCACGTCTAGCACACAGTTTCTCTTTCTCATATTTCAGTAAACAATCTAAGAATTTTGTAAGTTATAATAAAATGATAATAAAACACATTTATTTTTATTTTTTAATATCCACTTTTAAAAAAAATTGTGTTTTATTATCTTTAAACACGGAATTCCACTAAGAACCATCGGTCTCAACAGCAATGAAAAAAAAAATAATAATAATAATAAAATGCATTCTCTCTCTCTCTTTTCTTACCCCTCCCCACTACTTCCCATCTACTGTCAGTTTTTTTATAGGCTTACTCACTTTTCTATCACTCACTCATATACTACCAGTGTTCTATTCTAATATTTTGCATTCCAAATCTTAATTCAAGATGCCTTATGTGAAAATCAATGCACTGTCACAGGTCAGAGGCGTCGGTGTGAGCTGATGGGCTAAGTGAACCCAATGAATTAAAAGATTTGATCACTTAGTTAAATAACATTGTGATATAAATTATTTCAGCAATATCATCTTCATAAAACTTCTAATATGTATTGGTTGTAAAGTACTTTTTATTTATTACAATTTAAAAAAAAATTTAAAAAAAAACAAAGCACTGGTTTTGGTTTTATGACAATAGTAAAATTCCAATTCATAATATTTTGAATGTATGTAAACTATTTTAACTTTGAAATATAATATATATGATAGGATTACATTTCTATTAACACTTACAAGTATTTTTATAGAATGTAAAAATCACCTTTGGAAGTAGAATCAGAAGAAAAATGCATTCTAAATATTATTAACACATTTTTAATTACTCGCTTTCTTGTCTGTCTGTACAGGTGGAAATTTTAAACTAACTTCTAAATGAGCTAGAGACTTGAAATTTTAAACATAGCTCGGAACTGGATGACAATGCAATATTAACTCGTTTTCGGCCCCTAATTCTCTCTCAAATTCAATATTGTCTTATACAATGAATATTAGCTGTTGTTGAAATAAGTTATACATGGTTTAGGATATAAAAATAATAATTAGATTTTCTTAATGATCCCTCTAATTAAATATTGTCTTATACAATGAATATCAGCTGTTATTAAAATAAAATATACATGGTTTATGATATAAAAATAATAATTAGATTTTCTTAATTCTTCCTCAAATTAAATAGTGTCTAATACCATTAATATCAGCTGTTATTGAAATAGGTTATGTGCATTATTGACAGCTAGCTTAGCACTTATGGGATACGTTACGACATGGTTTAGGTTATAAAAAAAATAATAATATTTTCTTTAAATGTTTTTTTTAATTTTTCATGGCACAATACAGATTTATAACACCATACAGTTTGTCCTGAAAATTTGTGTAAGTACAAAGTAATAAATTGAAATAATTAAACTATTGAAAAAAGATAAAATAATATGAAAATTTGTGATTTTTAAGTACAAAGTTATAAAATGAAATAATTATACTGTTGAAAAAAAGATAAAACAATATGAAAATTTGTAATTTGTAAGTACAAAGTAATAAAATGAAATAATTAACAGATTTAAAAAAATAATAATCATAACATAGTATTTTTTTAAAAAGTATACTCATAACTAAGTAAACATAATCTCATTTCAATTATTGTTATGAATCTTACACCAAACTTGACACAATACCGCTAGCCCATCTAATGGTTTGAACAATGTTAAATTAAGTTGAGTTAAGTCGTGTGGGTTTTTAAAATACTTTTTCATGGCTACTTTCAAAATATAGGGCCTATTTAGGAACAACAAGGACTTAACCCAATTTAATCTAACACCTTTCTAGACCAAAATAAAGTACGCAAATACAACACTAAAAATCATAAAATAATAAAAAATCAATTTGCCATGTTTATAAAACGCACTAAAAAGTATTAAATAAATAATCATGCCCCATAAAGATTTTTAACTCTGTACAAATTGACCTGAAAATATGGGACTGTAAATTTTTAATGGTAGCTTTTAAAATAATTGTAAGATTTAAAATGAAAAACTTGGAGTGCATGGAATAGATGAAAATTAAATTTATAAATCTGGATAGAATTTATATAGCACAGGGAGAAAATATTTAAATTTAAAAAAATTTAAATTAACTTCAATGTCCTATCTTACCAAAAAGGGTTAGCATGTTAACTAACTCTGTGGGTTCTTCCTGGAGTGGCGGAGGAGAGAAATTTTAACAACTATCTTACGATTATATATATTTATAAAAATAAAACATAATTTACAATACCAGAGCATCATATTATTATAATGAATAAAATTATCAACAATCTTCAAGGTCAATCTTGGTTTTAACAAAGAGAATAATCAGGAATTCGGAATGGAGCCTTTATCAGACTTTATTTTTTTTGTATTGTCTGTTCTAGCTATTAATATGCTTCCATAACTGTTTAATAATTTGTTAGAAGAAACTTATGTAAATTAAAACAACAATTTTTTAGTATAAACCACAATATTTTAATTGAATTCTTGTATAAGTCCTTGACAATGCTTTAACTAGCGAATCCATGGTCGGCAAGTTTCAATTAAAATATTGTGGTTTATACTAAAAAAATATTGTTTTAATTTATTTAAAATGGAATACCACCAAGTACCTACGGTCTTTAGCATAAATAAATAGAAACTTAAGTTATTATTTTACACTATTGATTTCTGTGACACGTTTAGTTTTGTACAGATGTTCGGTTAATCTTGATTTTTCGGGTCTGTAGTATTTTAGATGGGCTAAATGTTCTTTAAACCTAGTGGTGATTTTTCTCTTTGTTTGACCAAGATAAGTCACAGTCATTAGGGCTACATTTAATTTCATAAATAACAGAAATAATAGAAGTTAAATTTAATATAGGCTAATATTTTATGATTTTTTTAATATTGAAGCTGACTTGTTTTTGTTTTATTTTTAATAGATTGTCAATGTAGGTCATCATACTACTAACAGATCTATTTTTATAAAAATGTTTATTTATTTTTTTTTTGATAAAAATTATAATTTTATCTCTTAGAATTGTTTTCCCCCAAAATATCATTTCCGAACTCAGAAAAAAGACGTTCTTTCTCCAGCGGAGTCTACGTTTTGCTAGATATTTTAACACTTTTAACAACTTCATTATCTTCCGATGACTCTGAATCTTCTTTACACTCATAATTAGAATCAGAATCATCGGTTTCTAATGGATGTGCATTTTTCTTATTAGAAAGTGTTAAAGGAAGCAGGAAGTTCTTTTTTCTGAGTTTGTTTGCCAACCTATTAAAGTATTCAATTTTGGCTTTTTTTATAATGTGTACAACAAGGCTGCTCAAAAGCTCATCATACACATTATGTTTATCCTCAGCATTGTTATTAGCTTGAATTTATAAAAGTACAAAATTTGACTATGGCTTCTTCTAAAGGCATTTTTTGGAAAGTTTTTATTTTAAGATTTTTTTTTGGATTTAACAGCCAACCTTCCAATTTTACTTGACCAACGCTTCTCTAACAATGTGGCAAAATCGTCATACATTAATATAGTTTCTCTGTCATTTCCTTCCCCTTCGTAAACCTTTGAAATAGTCTGACTCCTAGCTAATTCAAGAATCGACTTTAGAGCTGGGAGGACCCTGTAAGGTATTGACGGTTTTCCCAAAAGTCCTGTCTCATCATTACAACCCGAGATGTCCAATACAGCTTGTACAATTGTATTAAAGTACATCGGGTTTGAAATATTAGACATTGTTTTGGTACCACTTTGCTCGTTGGTCGATAGCTTATCATTAACTACTTTAAGGAGACGAGAAAGTAGTCTCATTTCACTACTGACTTGGTGTCTACTTTCTCGTCTGCTCATATGAAACTCGCTTATGTAATTCATAATTAAATTATCTGAAATGGCTCTCCTCCAAGTTTCATCTTGATTCATAGCTGGGAGCACTTCATTTTTTAAATGATCACTGACTTCTACCAATGCAGAAGCCGTGCTGTACACCCTAACAGCCTGAATCTTTGTTTGCCCTATACTTTGAGCCTTAAACTCGGAACAGCTATGTTTCAGGTGAAACCATAACTTATCTCTGCGGTACCTACCACCACAGTATTTACACAGTTTAGTGTTTGTGAAGGTAGGTACCCCAGAATGCCAAGTTTTAGGCAACAGTAAGGTGCATTGTCCCCCACTTTGTAATATTTGTTTATTTACAATTTCTAAATTCAAGTTTCTCATTTTTTTGGTAATTACCAACATTTGCTTCCTTTTTTCTGCTTTAGAAAAATTACTGTTGGTAATTAACAAAAGAGCCGCCCCTTCTTATGTATTAGAGTGTTTGTTTTCAATATGCTTTGCAAAATCCCGAGGACACAAGTTACAATAAAGGCACTTGTGTCTCCTTCTCGGATGTTGCGGTGCTTCCGGTGAGGCTTCTGGTGGGGCTTGCAATGGGACGTCTGATGTGGTTTGTGCTGGGACTTCTAATGCTACAATCTATAAACAAAATTAGGTTTTATTAAAATGATATAAACTAAATAATTATCTTACTTACACCAATCCCCTTAATAGTAAGTATATATGAAACTTCAAACGACTAATGTCTTAAAATAATTGGGATTGGTAAAATAACAATAATAATAAGGCCATCAGAACCTTTGCTACCAAAAAAGTCATTGCATTCATAGTGAATGACTCAATTATTACATGTTGTCTTCACAAGAATATCAACTCGTATTTTGCTTAAATGTCATATAATTACAATTTAAATTTCAATAGATATAAAACTTTTTTCACAAAGAAATTTTGTAATGAAATTTGTTATACTTTTTAAAATATAAATAAATAAAAACAACTAATCAAATTTATTAAAATATTGTATTAAATGCTACAATATTTTATTTTTACAAAAAAAAAAAAAATTGTTATAAAGATTACTACACTTGCACAACAGCACTAAAATACAAACAAATTGCTATGGATCTTTGGTCTCAAACCGCATAGAAGAATCTTACGTTTGAACCTTTGGTACCAAAAACAAAATCAATAAATTCGTAGTGCATGAAGTAGTCATGGAGAATAACTAATGCCTAGACCTTTAGGAGCGTACGACCTACAGTACCTTTTGTATCGACACTCTAGTGCCTTGGATAAAATATCCGGTGGCCGCTATCGCCCGACACATTTAGTCTGTACGGTTTGCTCCATTTGTTTCGGCGCTTAATTTTTCTCTCGTAATCCTCATTATTATTTTCAATCTGCTATATTTTATGCTTAAATCACGGATTTCAGTTGTTTTTTTTTATTTATATATTTCTATTTTGTAATTTTTGTTACAAAACAAATTCCTACTTAATTTTAATTGTTGATTTAATTAAAAATCAACAGTTTTTATATTAAAACATAACTTTCTTTATTGTAAACATCATCTAAATTATAGCTGTATTTTTCAATTTTTAAAGAACAATATCGAGTACTTACTAAAAAACTTCTATTGCCTGATGATAACGTGGAAATTACCTGGTTAGTCAAGCTGTCATTTTTATAAGGGTCACTGGGTATTTCAAATATATACCTTCACCCATCTTTGTCTTACTCTTTTTCTTTTATTACATGTTGTCTTCACAAGAATATCAACTCGTATTTTGCTTAAATGTCATATAATTACAATTTAAATTTCAATAGATATAAAACTTTTTTCACAAAGAAATTTTGTAATGAAATTTGTTATACTTTTTAAAATATAAATAAATAAAAACAACTAATCAAGTTTATTAAAATATTGTATTAAATGCTACAATATATTTTATTTTTACAAAAAAAAATAAAAATTGTTATAAAGATTACTACACTTGCACAACAGCACTAAAATACAAACAAATTGCTATGGACCTTTGGTCTCAAACCGCATAGAAGAATCCTACGTTTGAACCTTTGGTACCAAAAACAAAATCATTAAATTCGTAGCGCATGAAGTAGTCATGGAGAATAACTAATGCCTAGACCTTTAGGAGCGTACGACCTACAGTACCTTTTGTATCGACACTCCAGTGCCTTGGATAAAATATCCGGTGGCCGCTATCGCCCGACACATTTAGTCTGTACGGTCTGCTCCATTTGGTTCGGCGCTTAATTTTTCTCTCGTAATCCTCATTATTATTTTCAATCTGCTATATTTTATGCTTAAATCACGGATTTCAGTGGTTGTTTTTATTATTTATATATTTCTATATTGTAATTTTTGTTACAAAACAAATCCTACTTAATTTTAAATGTTGATTTAATTAAAAATCCACAGTTTTTATATTAAAACATAACTTTCTTTATTGTAAACATCATCTAAATTATAGCTGTATTACCTATAGCCTACATTCCCTAACAACGATAAAGTTCACTATAACAGTTTTCTCTGAAAAACAAATTTCGTTATGTATTTCTATTAACTCTCCCTCAGTCATATTTGTGAGGTTTATCAGCCTTGATAAAAAAACTAAATTTCATTATTTGTAGACCTATAGTATTAAAAAATAAATATTTGTTGAGTTAAACAACTTTTGTTATACTGTATTTTAATTTTCCTAAATTGGATATCCTCATTTATAATTATAAATTTATATTAATATATGTAAAAATATTACCTGATTTAATTTGGTTGCAAGTTCTGGGACTCTTTTCAATGAACTGGTATCTAAAAACAGATAATATCATATTATAATGATTTATAAAATAAATAAAAAGAGAAGTAACTGTTGTATTACAACATTTTTATTATTCATAAATTTATTCTAAATTAAGGTTTTATAAATCTCTTATTTGTCTGAGATCTCTCTCTAATCGGGATTTATGAGGGTCTTTTCAATATACTTGTAATTTATTCTTATATTAGGTACATTTGTTACCAGGGGACTTAAATTTAATAAAGGCGGAACCAAAATGGTAACAATGTTTGAAAAGAAAGATAAAAAAAGACAAAGACAAGTTTAATAATTAACAAGGCTCAAGTTTATTGAAAACAGAAAGAAATTTCGACGGTTCAGACTTTGTCATTTACAACAAAAGACATCCTGACACAAATCATCAGTAAAAAAAAAAAACTTATGATTAACAAGATCATAAATTGTAAAAGTTATAAGCCCTTAATTGTAACATATAATAATTTAGATAAAAAAAATTAATCAACAGATTCTAAAAATTTATCCCCCCTTTTAGTATATATATATATTTATAGTTACAAAAATTTAACAATAAAAAAAAAAAAATGAGCACAGCTTAATAATTCACAGAATTATAATTAATCAAAAAAAAAGAATTATACGCCCTTAATGTAAAAGTATAATAATTTAAAAAAAAATTAATCAAAAGATTCAAAAAACTTATCCCCCCCCTTTTTTAGTTTATAAGATGATAGTTTCTTTTTAAACAGTTACAGAATTTAACAAAATATAAACGAGCTTGATATTTTAAGTTCAAAAAGATCATATCTATAGTTAAGATGTTTATCACTAAACTAAAGTTACATAATATAATTGGTTTGAAAATTTCTTAAAAACTATATTGGCCAATAAATTTATATATTTAAAAAAGAAAAGAATTTAGAAGTTTGAAATTTTGTTAATTGACGTCAATTATTTTAATTTAGAAACTAACCTCTTGGAGGTTGTTAGGACCGAAAATTGCATGCAGGCTCCACCCAAGAAATTGTTATATAATTTATAAATGATTACACAAGTCTACATCTAGAAAATGGTTTTAAGGAACACATATTTGCGGAAGTAAATTTAGGCACATATACAATATGAGTTAGTTAAAGTTCTGTAAAGTCAGCTGTAAAAAGGGACATCAATTTTATGCACTTGAAAATCTGAAGTTATGTTATACAAAAAACGTGTTTTGCCAACAGGAAGAAACTTGTTAGGATGTTTCGCTGGTTTGCGCAATGTGAGACAAGAATTTCTCTATTTCTCCTATTTCTTCTACCAGCATATTAGCTATGGCAAACAAAAAACACGTTTTTTTTTAAACGTCTGTGCAAAATCAGACATGTTGTAGCATTAATGTTCTTTATTGAAGAAAATATCTGGTTATTTGTCAAAATTAAAGTAAATTAATTGCATCACAGAAATTCGTTAAGATTGTAATTAAAAGCTTCTTAGATGATTATAAATTTATTTATATATATATAGTTTTGTTTAAAAGAAAGCTTGTATAAGACTTGTAAGATTCTTCAAAAGTCTATAAAACGAAATTTTCTGATTTAGAAGAAATTTCTCTAATTGTTTTATATTTGACATGTTCAATAAGATATGCTGATCATTCAATGTTCAACATTAGTTTGCACTTATTTCACAAAATTGTTCAAAACTTAAAATGTGCCTTTACAAGGTTTTGTAAATGATGTTTTAAGAAAAGAAAATTTTTTTATAATCATTTAGTTTCAAAAGAAAATAGAATATTAAATAAAACATGAAATACATATTTTAAAGAATACATGATATTTAACAAATTATTTTAAAAAATTAACAAAATTTATAATATGACAAAATCTGTAAGGTTGAAGTACCTGGTTAATCCTGTCGCAGTTCACGTGAGCTTGTACCGAGAAAAATGATGATTTATTTTACATTTTAGAACGAGATTGTTTAAACTAAAGCGCACAAACTGTAAATTAGCATGATGTAGTATAAGACTTGTAAAATTTGAGAAAGAAAGAACTTTTGTTAACGGAGTAATGCAGAATGTAGACCATGTTGTTATCACATCTAGACTGTGGACGGGTAGTAGGGAAGCTAGCTTGACCGGCGAATTGTACTTTGTATTCAGGTGTCAGGCGATGCTTGGTTTTGGAGAGGGCCGCCAGGTGCCAGCATCTGTCAAGGCTAAGCAAGTTGAATGTATATTTACGAATGTGTTTTTGAATGCTACAGCTCTCCCCCCCCCGAAAGACGGCGTTAGAGTGGAATAGAGAAGGGGCCAGAAGGGCCTCCCGCAAAATTTTGAAAAAGGAGAGAGAGAGTGTGCGTGAAGGGGTGAAAAAAAAATTTCTCTCAGACAGGTGTTTTAGACCTCGAGACAAACAAAAACTTAAGACTAACATGCATAGCGAGTGCCACATTATCTATATGTAGTTCGACAGAACCGGTCAGTATACCTTCACCAAGATAAACAAACAAAGAACAAATACACCAAACTTAACTATTAAGGAAATGGACTCACTATGTCCTCGTCCGAAGACGTTATGGTGACGAAGAAACAGAAGAGTTCATGACGCTCTCTATATTCTCGTCGCATCGATTACACCCGCGGAGTGCTCGATGTTAAGATATGTCTAGATAGGGAAACATGTCAGGTACATGTAGCGGCCATTGCCGTAAATTGGAACCTCATAGTTGATCAGACTATGGGTTGAAAAGCGTCAAGTCCGGGGAACAGTGAGATATATCACTGGATAAGGAAAACTAATATCTCTTCGCCTGCAAACATCTATACAGATTACGGCACGGAGGGGCTCTAGGAGAGCTCAGCCCACCGATGCCCAAACATACAGATGTGCATTTGGCTTAGAGGAAATACGGCTTGGTTCCGTATTTTATTATGTTCTGCAGTGCACAGAAAGAAGACTACCAGATGACAATTTGTGCGGGCCAAGAAAGATCAGATAGAAAATTAAATCGTAAAGGAGAAGGTTCTAGAAATTTGTTAATATTTAATTTATATGATGAGGTTTGAGTTGCTCGACGTGTGCTTTTTTAATAAAACGAGGTGAATTGGCGAAAGAAAGCGCAACGGTAACTGGAGTAAGAAAATCGATGATCCGGAAGGGACCTGACCATCGAGGCATCAATTTAGCAGCTCGCTTGTCTATGGCAGAGCTAAGAGGGTGTGTTTTACACCAGACAAGATCGTTGATTTTATACAGATGAGGCTTCCTGAATTTGTTATAGGTCTTTTCGGCCTTTTGGTGCGCTTTCATTATATTGTCTTTGGCCTGGCGCCAAACTTGTGATGGATTAGTATTAGGTTTTGGAAGGAGATCGTGTATGTTCCAGCTGAGACTCAGTGGTGTATTGGGGAGAAAATTAAAAAGAATGCTAAAAGGTGTTGCTTTAAGAGTCTCATGATGTGCGAAATTGAAAGCCAGCTGAAGCCAGCAAAGGGAGTCGTCCCAAGAGGATTGATTTTTGGAGTGATAGGCGATAAGGGCTGCCTTAAGGTTTCGGTTAAGTCTTTCCGCATTATTAGGTTGGGGGTGATAAGGAGATAAAGTTGCATGCTTAATACCGCGAGAAAAACAAAAGTTGCGGAAGACATGTGATACAAAACATTGTGCATTGTCAGAGATTATTATCTTTGGAAAACCGAAATTTTGAAAAATGTTTTGGCTTAAGGCCTTAATTGTACTGTGGGAAGTTGCATCTCTGACAGGCATGAGCCAGGTGAATTTTGAGAACTGGTCAACTGCGACCAATATCATGTTGTAGCCCTGTTTTGTCCTAGGAAGCTGTCCGACGTAGTCGATGTGTAATTTTTCCATGGGACGATTGGGAACCGTTGAGGCAAGGTATCCTAATTTGGAGTTGTGAGCAGGTTTGCTTACAGCGCACACCGAACAAGCTCGCACTTTAGAGGTGACATCCTGTTTTAAAGTTGGCCAATAAAAATTCTCCTTTACCTTAAACAAAGTTTTAAGTACTCCAAGATGACCACCCACAACGGAGTCGTGATGATAATTAATCACCAGGTCGACTAAGGACTGAGGTAAATAAATTCTGGTGGGCTTTTCCAGATGATTTTTCAGGCAGAGTACACCTTTACTTAAACAGTACTTCTCTGAAGAGATGTTCTGTTCAAGGTCGGCAATGATATTTTTCAAAATAGGGTCGGCCTTTTGATGAGTCTGGATGTCATGAAAAGCTAGAGGAAAATTTGTGAGGAGACTGGTACACGAAAAGGTGACATTTTCTTCGTTGAAATTTTCCGGTTCAAACATGCGCGAGAGGGAGTCTGCTATGATGTTCTGAGTTCCTCTTATGTGCGCTACCTTAAATTTCAATGAAGTCAACTTGGCAATCCATCGGCCTAATTTACCAAGTTGACGGGGACGTGCTAAAAGCCAAGAAAGGGCTTGGTTGTCGGTTTCTAATAGGAATTCCCGATGTTCTAGATATTGCCTAAATTTCTCTACTCCAAAAACTACTGCTAGGCATTCGGCTTCATATGCAGATGAGGCTTTTCTTTCTGCAGGTGTTAAAGTACGTGAAGCGTACGCTATGGGCTGGCGTGAGCCGTCAATTTCTTGGAGTAGAACTGCTCCAAGGGCCACCGAGCTCGCATCCGTTTGCAGGATGAATGGTTTAGCGAAATCGGCCATCCGGAGAACCGGAGGCTGTGTTATTGCCTCCCGAAGATGTTTAAAAGCTTTCTCTTGTTCAGCTTGCCAAGAGAATTTTTGGCCCTTCCTCCGAAGCAGATTTAGAGGCGCAGCGTGCTCCGCGAAATTTGGAATGAATTTAGCAAAGAAGTTGACCATTCCAATAAATCTGGAAACGGCCTTAGGGTTCTTGGGTTGCGGAAAATTTCTAATTGCCTTTGTTCTAGATGGGTCGATTTGCACGCCACGAGAAGAAACTAGGTGTCCTAAAAAGCTTATCTCATTCACAGCGAAACGGACCTTATCTGGGTTAACAGTCAGGCCAGCCCGCCGCAAACGAGTAAGGACTTCCCGAAGATGTTTTTGATGCTCTTCCCAAGTTTTGGAGTAGATGACTAGGTCATCCAGATAATTAAAAATGAATTTGAATTTGATGTCATGGAAGACCTGATCCAAAAGTCTGGTAAGCACTTGGGCACCAGTACAGAGTCCAAAAGGGACTCGAGTAAACTGATAAAGCATCCAAGGAGTACAAAAGCTGGTAATTTGTTTGGACTTTTGAGACAAAGGGATTTGATGATAAGCTGAATTAAGATCGAAAACTGTGAAATATTTGGCACCGACAAACCAGTTAAAACTTTGATGTAAGTTAGGTAGCGGCACCGCTTCGACGACGATGTTTTGATTGAGCCTCCGATAATCAATCACCATCCTTGTTTTCTTTTCGGGGTGTTGAACCAGAAAAACAGGGGATGCATATGCCGACCGGCTGGGTTCTACTACTCCTGAATCTAACAATTCGTTGATGTGTTCGCGGAGGTATTCCATTTTGGGAGGTGCCAATTGGTATGGAGAACACTTGACCGGAGTGTTGTCCTTCAGTTGAATATCGTATTCAACTAGATGTGTTAAACCTAACCTTTTTGTGAGTACCTGAGGAAAATCATTAATTATTTTTTGAATGGTGTTTTTATCGTTCTTTTGAAGATGACCTAAAGGATCAGGAGCAGTAGATTCAGATGTTGTGGACACTATAGGTTTATACGCAGAATTACTGAAATTACATAGAGGAAAAACAATAGACCTTGAAAATTTAAAATAGAAGTTTTTTGCTGAAAGATCAAGTACCAGTCCCGTTTTAGATATGAAATCTGACCCGAGGATCAGAGGACACGACAACTTATGCGCCACCAGAAAATCCACATTCCAACTACAATGTTCCATTTTAAGATGAAGACGACAAGAGTAGGAAATGGGCAACCTTTTTCCAGAAGCCGTGACACAATCAGCCTTCACCCTGGTTATGGATTTAAAAGCCTTGGTGTTTTTTAATTTCTTAAAAAGGGCTTTAGAAATGACGCATCTTACTGAACCGGAGTCCAGCAGAGCCTTAACTTTAATTTGCCCAAAAGCTACTTCCACCAAAGGCAAAAACTGATCGTTCAGACCCCTAGATTTAAGAGAGATATTGTTTTTTTTTTGAAGTTTGCAGTTGGAAAGCTTAGAGCTGGAATAGGTTTGCCTAGGCCTATTCCGTAGAGAGAAGAATTTACAACCCCAGATATAATGACCGGGTATGCCACAATTATAACAAATGGGAGTAAAGTAATTTTGAATTCTATTGCCGAAATTGTTTCTTCTTTGATAGGACATTGAGTTTAAATTTTGAAAAGATGGTTTATTAAAGAAATGTGGTTTCGTGTTATGTTTAAGTCCGATGTGGTTGGTTTTAAAATGGGAGACTGGCCTGCGCCTGTTTTTGGGAGGGTATTGCCTTGTTGGAGGCCGGTTCCGACATTCTGGGCTTCTATGTCCCGGCTGTCCACAACTGTAACAGACCACTGGTCTTGTAGGTCTAAAATCAGTACTTCTACCTTCGGGTCTCACTAATGGAGCCCTTTGCCTGTCAGTATACATGACATTATTGACATGTGCGCAGAGTCTATCTAAGTCTGCAAAGTTTTTAGGTTTGGCAACAAAAACTAAGCAGTTGCGGACTTCCGGAGACAGTCCCTCCAGAATGACGTCCGTGACCTCCAATTCGGACTTATCTAAATTTAAAGTTTCTGCAGCCTCTTTAATTTGATTAACAAAAATGTGCACCGCCTCGTTAGTCTTCTGGGGCCTATAAAATAACTCCTGCACTAGAGAAGCCAACCTTTTCGAAGGTATGAAGAGACTTAAGGCCTCTTTGTGAAAAGTCTTAAATGTCTGATGTCTAATCAGACATGAATTTAAAGGGCCCTGAGCATAGGGCATCAGAACATTATTAATGTTTAAAGCTACGTCCGGGTAAGTTTTGACTATTTTTAAAGAAATTTTAAAAAAATTTAATAATTTGTCAAGGTCGAACCCATCTGTCTGAGGAATTGTCTTAATTATTTGTTCGGCAGGATGACTTAATTTTCCGTATAAGGAAATGTATTGACAGCCTTTCGAACTGCTAGGTGTGGTCTGCTGGGCGTCAGCCTGCGGCGTGTCCGCAAGGAGATTTGGCCCATTAGACCGAGATGGCTCTGCAGAGCTGGCTTTAGTGGTTCCCCCAGAGGGCGTTAGCGGGATGCTTACGTTTAGTTTTAGAGGAGCAACGGTTTGCTCAAAGGCTTTAAATTTTTCTTTGAGCGTAGCGAAATTGTTATGTAGTTCGGCCAGATCCCGTGGCACATTGTTGTCTGCTACTTTTAGTTGTTCAGTATGCACCCGATTTAGGAACTCTAGCCGTCTTCCGAAGACGTTTATGCGCGCACGAACACGAATCATTTTGATTCCTCTTTCGGAATCGAGGTTCTCCAGGTCGTCTTGCAAGACAAACAAGGAGTTCCGGGCTAACGCTATCTGTTGCAAGAGGATGTCTTCGGTGAAGTTTCCCATTTCGGGCTCGACGCTGTTCTGCAGAAGGGACCTAAGAGAGGTTCGCATTTTAGCTACAATGTCTTTTTCACCACCTCTAGCTACTACCTCAAAAGCAAGCTCGGTATTCTTTAACGAGTCCACTAATCGCAGCAAATCCACTGCCATCTTAACCGTTGCTGATAATTATTAAAAAAAAATAAACCAAGTAATTTAAATAAAAAAATTTCTTTTAAGATGATGCAAAAAAAAAGAAAGAGCCAGAGAAAGACTCAAGAATTATATGTAGTGTAGTTGTTGTGTATATATGTGTGTGTGTAAGTATGAATTGATACAGACAAGCGAAAGAAAACTCGAGAAAATTTTGAAGGAAATTTTTGAATTTTTTTTGTTTTTTTTTTTTTGTTTTTAACTATTTTTGGATTTTATTATTTATTTAAATTTTTTTTGGATTCCCGAATGAGCCCGCTGTCTGGATCAAATTCAGTGAATGACTAGTGTGCAGTGTATGTAAATATATGTATATATAAAAAAAAATATTTAAGCAGACAAAATAATAATAAAAAAAAATTTTATCGAAATTGGTTTAGAAGTTTTTGTGTAAGTGTTTATAAAATAAATAAATAATAAATAAGAGACTATAGATTTATAGAGATTTAAATATTTAAACTAAATAAAAAAATTTCATCAGCAACAGTTGTGCAGTATTTGAAAAGGCTGCAAAACATAAAAATGAGCCTTGTTTAACAAAGAAAATTTTGAATTTAAATTTAGATAGTTCCAATGCAAAATTTTGAAAATTAACTAGGGTTCCAGAATTTAAAATTAACCACGCTATAATCTAGAGATAACCACACTAGAATTTAATTTAACCACGCTCTGCTACCAGAAACATGTTACCAGGGGACTTAAATTTAATAAAGGCGGAACCAAAATGGTAACAATGTTTGAAAAGAAAGATAAAAAAAGACAAAGACAAGTTTAATAATTAACAAGGCTCAAGTTTATTGAAAACAGAAAGAAATTTCGACGGTTCAGACTTTGTCATTTACAACAAAAGACATCCTGACACAAATCATCAGTAAAAAAAAAAACTTATGATTAACAAGATCATAAATTGTAAAAGTTATAAGCCCTTAATTGTAACATATAATAATTTAGATAAAAAAAATTAATCAACAGATTCTAAAAATTTATCCCCCCTTTTAGTATATATATATATTTATAGTTACAAAAATTTAACAATAAAAAAAAAAAAAATGAGCACAGCTTAATAATTCACAGAATTATAATTAATCAAAAAAAAAGAATTATACGCCCTTAATGTAAAAGTATAATAATTTAAAAAAAAATTAATCAAAAGATTCAAAAAACTTATCCCCCCCCTTTTTTAGTTTATAAGATGATAGTTTCTTTTTAAACAGTTACAGAATTTAACAAAATATAAACGAGCTTGATATTTTAAGTTCAAAAAGATCATATCTATAGTTAAGATGTTTATCACTAAACTAAAGTTACATAATATAATTGGTTTGAAAATTTCTTAAAAACTATATTGGCCAATAAATTTATATATTTAAAAAAGAAAAGAATTTAGAAGTTTGAAATTTTGTTAATTGACGTCAATTATTTTAATTTAGAAACTAACCTCTTGGAGGTTGTTAGGACCGAAAATTGCATGCAGGCTCCACCCAAGAAATTGTTATATAATTTATAAATGATTACACAAGTCTACATCTAGAAAATGGTTTTAAGGAACACATATTTGCCGAAGTAAATTTAGGCACATATACAATATGAGTTAGTTAAAGTTCTGTAAAGTCAGCTGTAAAAAGGGACATCACTTTTATGCACTTGAAAATCTGAAGTTATGTTATACAAAAAACGTGTTTTGCCAACAGGAAGAAACTTGTTAGGATGTTTCGCTGGTTTGCGCAATGTGAGACAAGAATTTCTCTATTTCTCCTATTTCTTCTACCAGCATATTAGCTATGGCAAACAAAAAACACGTTTTTTTTTAAACGTCTGTGCAAAATCAGACATGTTGTAGCATTAATGTTCTTTATTGAAGAAAATATCTGGTTATTTGTCAAAATTAAAGTAAATTAATTGCATCACAGAAATTCGTTAAGATTGTAATTAAAAGCTTCTTAGATGATTATAAATTTATTTATATATATATAGTTTTGTTTAAAAGAAAGCTTGTATAAGACTTGTAAGATTCTTCAAAAGTCTATAAAACGAAATTTTCTGATTTAGAAGAAATTTCTCTAATTGTTTTATATTTGACATGTTCAATAAGATATGCTGATCATTCAATGTTCAACATTAGTTTGCACTTATTTCACAAAATTGTTCAAAACTTAAAATGTGCCTTTACAAGGTTTTGTAAATGATGTTTTAAGAAAAGAAAATTTTTTTATAATCATTTAGTTTCAAAAGAAAATAGAATATTAAATAAAACATGAAATACATATTTTAAAGAATACATGATATTTAACAAATTATTTTAAAAAATTAACAAAATTTATAATATGACAAAATCTGTAAGGTTGAAGTACCTGGTTAATCCTGTCGCAGTTCACGTGAGCTTGTACCGAGAAAAATGATGATTTATTTTACATTTTAGAACGAGATTGTTTAAACTAAAGCGCACAAACTGTAAATTAGCATGATGTAGTATAAGACTTGTAAAATTTGAGAAAGAAAGAACTTTTGTTAACGGAGTAATGCAGAATGTAGACCATGTTGTTATCACATCTAGACTGTGGACGGGTAGTAGGGAAGCTAGCTTGACCGGCGAATTGTACTTTGTATTCAGGTGTCAGGCGATGCTTGGTTTTGGAGAGGGCCGCCAGGTGCCAGCATCTGTCAAGGCTAAGCAAGTTGAATGTATATTTACGAATGTGTTTTTGAATGCTACACATTTATGAAATATAAATTAACTAAAATATTTAAGAATTTACATTTACAAAATAGATTTATTTAGAATATCTATAATTAATTCTAGTTACAAAAGTTTATACAAAAATAACCACGAAAACCATGTTTAAAGGATCAACTTTCCAACAAATTTATTAATATATTATAAAACCAAAGATTCATTACCTCTCTCACTTTCTCATAAAACATATTTAATTTTTTTATCTATAAAAGAGTTTTGAATTGAGACAATTGGCTTCAAAGAATCGGATATTATTTTAGATCAAATTTTAAAATAATATAAATACACTTTAATATTCTAAATAAAAAGTGTCAATAGTAGGCCTACAATTGTGGTTGTTTGTTTCTTTATCAATTCTTCATTAATTTATTCAATCCTGTGTGTCAAGTAAGTAAAACATGAGTTATAATATATCAATGAAACAATATACTCAATAACTAATTTAAAAAAATGTATCTTAACATCTGTGAATAGCAATTTTTTTATAATTTGTATTTTATTTTATCATTCCAATAAAAAATTAAAAAATAACCTCAAAATATTAAGTTTGTTTTATCTCCCGTATTTTATTTTATAATAATTCTAGATAAACATCTAAAATTCGCCAAATTTTATTTACCAGAAGTTATTCCTTCTGGCTCGGTTGAAGGTAATATTGCTGGAATGTTATATTTTCAGTGACTGGGTAAGTATGTATGTGTGTTTATTCCATCATAACTTCTTAACAGCTTAACCGATTTTGATTTACCTTTAGTCTAGTAAATGAACCGTTTAACCCCTTAAAAAAATTATGACGGTCGGATTTTTATGCACAAGGTGGCAGAATGTGTCTTAAGGTGTGTCAATAACATTGAACGACCATGGTGGTTTTCTGAAAATTTAAATTGGGGGAAAGGAAATGGCATTTGATTTTTGTGCCTTTCTTGCCCTTATAACTCTGTAAATATTAACGATATGAAAACTGTGTTCTTACCAAAATTATATCTTATTCCATTACAAATAAGCTATAAGTTTTATATTTTTATTGTTTCTGTAGTGTCAATGTTAAACGAGATATGACTATTTGAAGTTTATAATAATGAAAATTGTATACTGTATTTATAATGTACAGTTAACTTTCTCAACTGTGTGTCTTAATATTAGATATTTTAGTTGTCTTATACATATAAAAATATGTGAAAATATAAAAACCCTTAAAAATACTAAAATACGAAGTATAAAGGTCTGATTAGATTATATAACATCCTAATTAAGGAAAATAATACTAAATATACGGTAAATATATATATAGATACGCAACTGTACCCTTTCTGAGGACTGTCCTATTCTGATGACCAACTCTTCAGAAAGGGGTCGGTTTTGTATAAATCCTCAGAAATGGGACATATGTGTACAGGCTTGCAACACACCTCCGTTTTTCATTTCTTTAATGTTACTTACTCCTGTCATTAATTTCAGTCAAAAAATAATTAGGAATTTTAATATCTATATTTTTTGTTATTACAAGAACGATAAGTATGTCTTCAATTAAAGTATATACTATTAGCCTGATAAATGTACACTTTTAACATAGAATTTATTTTTATAATGGATTAAAATTAGGATTTAAGTAGTTAAAAGTGTATTGAGGGCGGTAACCACCCTTATATACATTAATATGGCCGGCGGCAACCACCCTTATATACATTGAATTTTACGCGAGTTTTCTGGTTTATTACTGTTTTTATTTTACTTAGATACAACATTATGATGAATCAAATTTCACAGTCTTATCTCATTTGTTTACATTTGCTAGCTGATAATGTAATTAGTTTTTAATTGCACAGTGTTCCAAAAAAATTTTTTTTTTAAATACAAAAAATGATTTTATTTTGTGTACAATCCAAAACCAAGAAAAACTACAAGCTGTACTAAAACTGTTTATATTTAACAACGTAAACCATAGAAGACTACGGAAAGTATGTGTTTATGTTCAAAATGTCCACCAAGAGCTACTTGACAATGTTCCAAACGAGTATAAACCGCATGTATTGCTTTACTTTTAATTTCTCTAATTTTCTGTATTGCTAGTAGTATTTTTCTTTCAGGTTTCAGATTCGTAGGTCTATTATAGTAAACGTTTATTTTCAAATAGCCACAAATGAAATAAACTAAAGGATTTCAATCTGGAGATCTAGAGCGTCGTTCGATGGCCAATTCGCCCAATACATCTGTTGGGTAAAAGCTGATGTAATTTTGCAATACTAGGGAATAACGAATGAGAATTCAGAACCTTTGGACTAAGAGTTTAAAACCAATTCACTTTGTAGTAGAAAAAAACACCAAAATAATTCTATAAAAAATAATTTTAGGAACACTCTGTGAAGAAAATTTATATATTTAGTTACTTTATCAGATAGCAAATGTAAACAGCTTTCAAAAGAGATGTCACATGGATGTTTTTCTTGTGTTATGGCCGAGTTAATGAGATAAGACTGTGTAATTGGGAAAAGAATGTGGACTTTTTAGGAGTAATTGAAGGGGAAACATTAATATCGTTATTTAAAAAAACGGGGGAAAACGTTTAATATTTTTCAGAATACCCTGTATATGGAACCTAAGCAGTGGCGGCGATAAGAACCCGCGGGCCCCCCGATGAAATTTGTTCATCGGGCCCCCTCTCCCAATAATCTTTTCCCGGATGTTTATCTTTTCGCCGGCCGGCGCCGGCGAGTCACCGCGATGCGCGACGTAGCGATAGCTGCATTACTTATCGGCCAACGTTAAACAATACATAAACTTCGTATCATGACATTAAATAATAAATACTGCTCTCTAAAAAATAATGGTTAATGCCGTTTTGGATGCACGATGCACAATCTTGTCTGAAGACATTTTACCTTATTTTAGTAATTTCTTGACAATACTCATAAAAATATTGTTATGATATTTGTGGCAGGGCCCGTCGCGTGGCCGGGTCCCGGTAAAATTTCCCGAAAAATTTCAGTCAAGGCTCGCGGGCCCTCCCAGCTCACGGGCCCCCCCGCACCGCGGGCCCTGCGGGCCCGCTATCGCCGCCACTGAACCTAAGATTTAGAACTCCCTATAGATAGACCCAACCAAGAGCTTTCCATTAATGTGACTATTACCCTCCTACGCCAATTAGAAGCTGATATGTATTCCAATGCGTGATTTTTGAGACAGACTCTGTAGGCCTACATACGACAGACTCCAAACATTTTTTTAGATTCAAAAAGGATTTATCAGTAAATTTTATTTTTTCACCTTCATCATAACTTGCTCTGTAAAAAAGGGTAAAGAGGTAAACTAAAATCGTTTCAACGTACAAACACGCGGTCAGTTCGCGTTTTCCGTTTGTAGTCCTACCTTTTGTGGTAACGTCACGGAAGTTACCACGGTGTTTCTGTAATGCGCGGAGATAATTTAGGGGGTGCTTATAAGGGTTTAAATTTAAAAGAAGTTCCTATAAACACATATTAGGTAACGCTTCTTTTACCAACTATCTTCATTTTGTATTTTTGTTACTAAATAATTTATATCTCTAGAACAGTACGACCAATTGATTAGTAATTTTGCACGATACTCATCAATATGCTCTAGTTTGAAAAAAATAATAATCCTTTTAACACCCATATTTTATGCTTGTATAACTAATAAGGACAGAAAAGTTTTAGGGTTAATCCACAGCATGGCAAACATACCTTAAACCATTTAGCTAGTTATAAATTGCCTTAAAGTAATCCGTTTTATAATGACGGTAATTTAAAATATATCTACATTAAAATTAGTACCTATTATTTATCGATTTTATAAATAATAAATATTTTACATTCATTGTGAATATAAGTAACATAAACATAAATAGTGAGTACCTGTAATAAATGAATAGTCTGACACAGCCATATTAAACAATAACCGTAAAATTAAATATATTCAAATACATATCGTTTCATAGTGCTACAAGTATAAAAAAATAAATTTTGATATTAAGAGAGAGGAAGGGAACCTATAAAGAAAAGATATGATAAGGAAGACATTGTGAACCTAAAATAAGAGTGTAAACAAAGACCAACTCCCATAACGCATAAAACGCAATTTTTGTAGATTTCGACCAACACGTTTTTTCGGGACTCTTGAGAAAAATTAGATCAAAATAATATTCTTGCAATAAATTATTGTTTTGCTTTGTCAAAATCTAATAATTTTAATTCTTACCTGATGACATTCTAGCCGTGGAGATTTCGTATGTTTCGGTGAAGATGGATTTTCATCATAAGATGTGTCTTGAAAAAGGCGTCGTGTGCAGGTTCCTTGTAAAAAGAAAAGACTTAGTGTAGTAAAATATATTTTAATTTAGGAAGTATTAAAAGCTAGGCTGTCGACAAATTGTACAAACACAACTAACCATTTATTAAATAGAGCAATAAATACGAATACCACTTTTAGCATCATATGGTGCTTTCCATCAGGGTCACGGGCAATTTAAATGCCAAGTGATGCTGTATCATTTTTATATGATAAAATAATATTATGTACGAGTAATTATTGAAACAAAATTTCAGTTTAAATCAAAACTTATACCCGATTCAACCGTCACTGAACACTTTATAATAAAGCTTTACATAGTATAAACATTTTCCAACACGAAAAGGAACTACTTTTATGCTGACGGTTTAAATGATTTGATTGATTTTATAAATATCAAAAGGTTTAAGGATAACGTATATTGTCTAACTTACAAAAAATTCGAGTTAACCATTTGGCGATTAGAAACATTAAGTCTATTTGTTTTATTTTCTCGTAGTGAAATTAATAAGTTAGAAAAAAAGCTTTATTATATTTTCATAATTTTTTACTGTCTTTTTCCCAAAACATTTATCATGCCTAAAAGTCTAAAGAAATGTTTAAAAGGGTTGGGTTACATTATTTTTCTTTGAAAAATTATCAAAACTCGTAATCGAACTTCAATTATCTAGTCTATATGTACACAAATCAAATTACTACAAAAAAATAATAATAATAATAATAAGCTTTAATAATAAAAACTTTAAGCTATGCAATTTGTAACAAATTTTAATTTTGCAGTGTCCATAGATCTTATTTGAAATGATTGAACAACATCGTCAGAGATATTAGGATTGAAAAGAAGGGGGTGAAATATGTAAACATGAAAGATATAATAATACAAATATATTAGGCTAAACACTACATCTAAAGCAATTGAAAATATTTCTTACCCTTTTTAGGGTTATGTTCCTTTGTACCCTTTTTAGACAGGCAGAAAATATTCAAGGAAAAACGGAACAAATGAAAATGGCAACTGTTAACATGTAACGAATACAAAACTAGTCGATAGTCCCATCACTAAACATAAACAAATTTACACACTTTCACGGTCAAGATCAAACAGTAGCTAGAAAAAAGGCCGCGTTATTAGTTCACACGTGCCAACCCCTGTCGTGAGATTTATAAATGGTTAATGATCTCTGGTTAAACAAAAATATTTCACTAATATCAGTATGTCAAAATATATCTTGCATACATACCTACTCTAAAATATATTTTTAAAATTTTTTTAATTTTATTTTTTTATTAGATAGTTTATTTCAAATAAAAATTATTATTAATACATTTAATAAAATCAAGATACCTTACTTAATTAATAATTGATTAAAGAACGAGAATAATTTAGGAGATAATAGCTATATTATATATTATTTTACTTACCTAGTAACGTATTACCGCTTCTAACTCTTCTACTGGCAAAACTAATCAGCAAAGCTATAAACAGCACTTATTTATAGGGTACGTTAAGAGTAGGGCTAAAGTTGTTTTCAGAGGAAAAGATATGTCTAAAAAAAGTTCTAAAATAATTTGTTTAAAGGCTACAAAATTTGTTAATATTAAAATAACGTTTTAATTGTTCACTTTCTTCAATAATTGACACAATCACAAAATGATGATTAATTATTAGTAAAGGCGCAATTCCACTAAGGCACTGTAACTGAGTCACTGCACAACTTTACTGTGAGTCAAGCCATTGAATACTTAGGAAGCACGGCTGGAGCTCGGCTCTACCTGCGAGAGACTAAAGAATCTGCTGGACCGGAAGCTAACCTTCCGGTCCATATGTTAGAACTACAAAAATAAAACGAAAATGTTATATTGCTAGTCTACAGTAATTTGTTTGGGATACCGATGAACTACCGGTAACAGAAATACAACACCGGGGGGGGGGGGGTTAGGAAATAGGAGATACAAAATTATAGTTTATTCCCACGTTCTAATAATAGAACGGCCCAACGATTCCTAAAATTTGGAGAGTGAATCGCTCTCCCACTCTCAGTTATTCTCTCTCTCTCTCTCTCTCTCTCTCTCTCTCTCTCTCTCTCTCTCTCTCTCTCTCTCTCTCTCTCTCTCTCTCTCTCTCTCTCTCTCTCCCTCTCTCTCTCCCTCTCTCGCAAGCAAGCACACTCAAAAAATCAACGTTTTCAGAATATCTTTCCGATCATGAATCAAATTACTTCTTTCCATAAACAATACGTTTGCCAAATTTAGTCATAATCGGTCAAAAACTATGAAGAATGAAAAATACTCGTAGACGAAAAATCGGTTAAAAATAAGCAAACATTTGATAAAATCAAAAGAAATTGCCATCCAATATAATATTTTTAACCAGGGAACTTAATCATTTATAAAAATAACAATGGTTTTACCACATTTGCTAGGAATTTAACAATAAACATACGAGGTAGAATGAAAATGATGAAAAATTGGTCAAAAATAGAATAGAAAACAATCTTCCGATTACTCGGTTTTCTTGTGACAACAACAATTGGCTAGCTGACGAGTCAAATATTATCCATTTCTACTCCTTCCTTCCGTTCTAATGGTAGCTCACTGCCAGACAGTGTAGACTGTAGAGTATAAACGTTTACATAAGTTAAAAACATAAAACGTTTTATAAATGTTTTGTATCTTTTTTTAATGAATAATGTTTATCCCCTACTAACGGGGATTCTAACCGAAATTAGTATTTTAATTAAATAGTAGGTTTTCAATTACATTATTGTTTGAATGTAATCATATTTTTGAAAGAAATATATTTCAGAAACAGTTTACAAGTGTAGCCTACTTTCATAAGTTAGGTGTTTTATTTTCGTTGAATAGTTTAAATTCGATACTTTGGCGCACCTATATGTTTTAAAAAAAATTGAGTTGGAATATTGCAAACAGTATTGAAAGTAGTGCCTTTTACCTGTAAACCGTGGCGGATCCAGTGAGGGGCGATTGGATGGATCGCGCCCCCCCCGTTAGTAAAAAAAAAGTTAATATAGAAATTACAAGTAAGTAAAGTAAAATACGACTATGCTGCAATACTGTATACAAGGAAAACTAAAGACGTTCTAAAGTCGGTAGTATATTGTCAAATGAAGTACTCAGTGATCAGTGCCGGATCTACAAATTGAGGGCCTCCAGCAAAATTTCTCCAAGGGCCCCTTGAGCAGACATGGATAGAGGGAAGGAGGGAACCGTACACAATTTAAGTGTAAAACGTTTAGAAATTAACACTTAATCTCTTTTCTTACACTTATTTAAATTATAACTTTTGTGTTAAAAACCTTTTCTGCCACTGCTTGAACTCAATATTTTATATATATTTTTTATTTTAGCCTCATTTATTTTTTGAGTAGAGGACCTTTGGGCCCCTAAGGGCCCGCCCCCCCCGAATTGCGGGGTTTTGCGGGGTCTAGATCCGGCCATGTCAGTGATATGAAAGCTTATTTGCGAAATAGCGCTAAGGTACAGAGGTAGGCGAGCTAATGGCTAACCTGATATTCGTAGGCATAGAACACGCAGGCCTACGAAAACGTCACGGAAGGTCGACGGCGCCGGTGGCGATAAGGCGGTCTGTTTGTGTTGAGTTGATTGAGTGACAGTACTTTTGTAGGCTTACATGTTCAGTGTTATGTTTCTTATATGATAACGTTTGTTTAGTTTGAGCATTAGACTGTCGTGCCTCATGATCGTTGAATTAATTGTTGATAAATTGTTGATTAGATAATACTTGATCATAATACTATGTAATCAATTTCGGGCACAAATCGGTAAAATAATGTACTAAATCCAAATTTGTTAACATATCATTGCGATTCAGCCGATTTAATTTCATGATTTTTTTTATCTATGAAATAGACTATTTAAACTAACTATAAATGTTTATCTAGACAATCTCAAAACCAACCCCTCACTTCTCCAACCATCAAATGTCAACCGATTCTTACTTCATAGAGCACAAGTTTATTTGTTGTTAAAATTATATAATATTTGTAATGCAATTTTCCCTTTTCTGTTCAAATATATATTCTTTTACTGCCACAGTAAAAATATAAATACCATATTCTTCGTCATTAACAAATAAAAGTTTCACTCTCTTGTAATTGTTTTATAAGGTTAACAAGTTTTCAATATATACGACTTTAACATTTTAAAATGGAAATCATTTTCAAATCTCGTGTAAAACGTTACATGAAAAATGCGTTTATCAAATCTGAACTCAATATCATATATATTTCTAAAGTTATAATGTTATTTTATTTTTATAAAATGGTGGATATTCGAAAACTAAGCACGATAGGATTATCCTACATGTTATAATTATAGCATTTAATGTATATATTGTCGTACTTAATCTGTTCTATTGTACTGTACTATTGAACTTTTGATTGTTCTGAAATTTGATTAAGTAATTTCAACTTATTTGTCACAAACGTTTCTTTTGGATGAGTTCGATACAGTTGTCAAAGAATTCTGATGATATTTAACCGTTTTTTTTAAATTCAATGTTTAATATAAATTACTAAATCCATAATAAATCGAGAAATCGGAAAAGCTTTGAACCGATTTTTGGGGTTTCAAAACTCTGGCGAATTGAGTAGCTCGCGTAATTTTTGTTCAGTTTTCTTCAAATTGTTTAACATATCTTAAAACGAAGTTAGATAAAATATATTTTGTTATTGACTGTTGGTCTCTTTAACTTCGATAAATAAAATATTTGTCAAAAAAAATCAACTATTTTAAGGCAAAATGTTTTTACGTTTTTCACAAATTGCAGAACAGTATTTTTTGTAAAGGTAAAATGTGTAAATATTTGATTAAACAATTCCTTGTAAACATCTTAGTTTAGTTCAGTTGAAGCTGGATGTGTTTTTTTTAGTAACACTCCTAACAAGCTCAGTGTGTTCCAATGAAGGAAGAACTACTTCCTGGCACAATTATTCAAATGTCGATGAGTAACCTATAGGCTTACATGTGAACAAACCAACTGTAGAACGGAAATATAGTTTATTCTCTGATGAGATGATAATTGTGAATAACATGCGTCCGTGATTCTGTTTTGGATGTGGGCTGGGGGGGGGGGGGTGTTTTTCTGTTCTTGTAAAACTGCAACCTCTATTATTTTCACGGTGTCTCATTATTGTATTTTCAACATTGTCCTATTTAACACGAATCTTAAAAACAACAAACGTACTTTCTTTGTTAAATCGTAATTAATTTAGTATTATAAATAGCCTTTCCTAAGTAAATTGAAATCTTTAGGCTTATTAAAAAAAAAAATAACGAGATTTAGATTCGAACCAACTACCTAAGATTTAGAAAAACAAAGATTAATATAGTTCCTCTATATAATAAAAATAAAGTCTTCTTTAGACTTCACTCTGGCTGTCTATCTTTCCGTTTTCAGGATAATATTGTGAACTAGGGAAATTACCAAATTTGTGCTTTAACTAATAACTACAGTACTGTAATTCATTTATTGAAAAAATGAAATAAATATAAGACACCACAATTAAAGATCCTTTACGAAAGTGCTATCCTTCTGCGGCAAAGAAGCCTATAACTTTGACCATACATAGGTTATTAAAATAAGTTATTGGAATTTTTGAGTTCTCCAATATTCTGCTCGAGTTGTTGAATAGCTATATTACGATTTATTGTTTAAAAACTTTGAAATATTTTCCAGGACTTCTTCAACTTTAACGTGAGGTAATTTGTTGTGCCTCCCACCTCCCACTCATCCATTTTAAATTTAGTACTTTAAAAAAAATTCCTTACCTATATAACACTCTTAAAGTGTGCTTCAATATATACATACACACAAACTTTCTTATTTAACAAGAAACAGTTCTTAGACAAAGTTCGTTATTGTTTTGATCCATTCACTTGTTTACAATTAATATGTAACAGAAGTAATATTAATTATCTTAATTAAAAAATGGCATCGGTATTACTAAGAAAATCAAGATTCCTAAAATGTAAAAGGTATACTCTATTTTTAATTGTTGGCAATATGAATTGGGATAGTGTTCGCTTTCTTTAAGTCTAAAGGAATTTTAAAAACAATGATTTTCCCGAAAAGATAAAACGTCAGGCTCATTTAAAATATATTTAAAAATGTCTCTTAGTGTCATAAAACTAAGAGAGGCTAGGTTAGTCTTAACGCCCTGGCTACCTGTACCTCAACATAGCAGTTAAGACAAAATAATTCCTGATAATGAGAGAGCTGTAATGGTCAGTCGCAATATTTTTATAAAACATAAATTACAGACTACCGTAGAAACCTTTCTATCAAACCTTTCTATTTCCTAAAATAAATTTTAGTTTTATTTATGTTACAAATTCACACACATATAAAAGAAAACAAAGATATACATTTTCGGTTTAAAAGACAAATTTTTACGTCAGTCGTGAATTCTTTCCTAGCCATTTATAATTTTTAACAGTTAAAGAAGTCAGTTTCTTTCGATTGAGTACATCAATAACAGTTATTACAATCCACCTCAATGTAAATACGGTAAACGGTAATTTTTTGGCAAATTTTTGGCAATCTATAATCACAAATCCTTAATATTTTTAGTAAAAGGATATAGGTTTTTAATTCGATCCTGACCATTCTGTTCCGGTTAAACCAAAGTTCTGTGGAAAGAAGTATTTATTCCATAACAATAATAATTATAACCTTAAACGGTCCTAATGTGCGATAACTTTTAGTTGAAACTTAAGCGTTTTAAATATTGTGCTGAAATTTGATAATGTCTCAATAATATGTGTTTAAAATAATAATGAAATATAAATGTCCAAAATTTAAAAGATTAGGATTAAAATTGGATTTAATTTTTATTATTGAAATATTTTCATACTGATTGTATTGAATTTTTGTATAAATGTAATTGCACTGCATTATAGACAACAGATACTAGGCATTGGAGACATTAGTCTAAAACCGTTAACAAAACTTTTAGTTTCTTTTATAGATCAACACACTGTAGCCCCTTTGTTTTATTAGGGGCAGAGGCTACCTGAACGACTACTAGACTGCTAATTTTGCAGCTTGGTCAATTTTTATGTCTACAATCAATGAAACATGAAGTAATACAACAAAATATAATGTTAGGTAAACTCTAAACATATACTCAATAATAAACATAAACTCTTGATGTTAGATCAATTGGACGATGATCATAGATCATATCTGATTGACGTTTATGCAACCGGCCACTACATACCGGCCACCAAGTCAATGCTAAATATTACAAGGAAAGAAGATTTGTAGCATTATTTCGTAAAAATTTGGTATCTAGCCCTCATAATTAGTTATAGATTTGGTTGTTAATACATTTTCCTAAGTAGGCCTTTGTCGTTTAAAATAGAAATTTCAATATATTTATTAATTAATTTTATATTATATAAATGTTATACTAATCAATGTTATATAATATATTTTTAATATCTCCAAAAAGTTTACATTTCTACTGTGTCTTTAGAATATACACATTTTGTCTGAATAGAGATAAATTTATACGAAGAAAAACTACAATCTCAATCTCTCTTTTTTTAAAAGTAGAAATGTCTTTCAAATTTTTATTAATAGATTACCATAGGGCAAAAAAAGGATGTGATGTAATATTTATAGAGTGGGTTGGTTTTTATTTATTTATATTTTTAACTTAAATGATGTCAATGAATACGTATTCAAAGGTGACGATAGTCTTGCTTCCTTTTCACTAGATGCAAGGGATAAATCAGAAATAAAGTAAGTACTATACAGTATATACAGTTAAACCGTTAACTTTTTGCGAGATGACAACGTCAGACACAATTGTCACACATTAACAATAAGCCAGATAAACCATTAAGTTTAACTAGATGTAAGGGATAAATCAAAAATAAAGTAAACACTATACAGTATGTACAGTTAAACCGTTAACTTTTTTAAGATTATAAAGTCAGACCCAATTGTCACACATTAACAATAAGCCTGATAATCCATTAAGTTTTACAAGATGTAGTGGATAAATAAGAAATAAAGTAAAGACTTTAGAGTATGTAAAGTTACGCCGATAACTTTTGTAAGATTAAAAAGTCAGACCCATATATTACACATTAACAATAAGCCAGATAAACCATAGGGACAAACTTTAAAGTATTGCGGCATAAGTCTCAAAGATTCCTGTTTTTCTCACGGTCAATTATACGTACCTTGATCTCGAGTATGAAATCCGAAAAATTTGTATAACTTACCCACAGATAACAAAAGGAAAAATGTTGTTTATAAACAAGAATTTTAAATAGTTAGAATTTTTTCAATAAAAAGCTTTTACCTCTTATATTTTGAGGTTTATCTCTTTATATTCCAACTACCACACAATACTATAGCACCGGATCTTCTGAAAAAAATTACTGTTACTGAGTAAATTTCTACTTTGTAAAAATACTTTATTTAACTTATTACTATCATTTTTAGGGTCTTGCGCATGATTCTTCAATTAGGTGCTAGCAGACGGGTTTGCGAATATTTTGAAATCAAGATCATATTCAACATTTATTGGTGAATAACATATGATAGAAGTCCCGGGCGAAGCCGGGTTAAACCAATAGTAATTCAATAAAAACCTTCTCCTTAAAATAATTCATGTGTGTGCCAATTTTCATGTTAATCGGTAAAACGGTGTCTTAGTATTAATGTTAGACTGGGTAAGTAACATGATGATGTTTATAATAATTAGATAAAAAACTTCTCCATGAAATAATACATGTGTGTGTGTGTGTCAATTTTCATGTTAATCGGTCAAACATTGTCTTAGTGTTAATGTTAGACTGTGTAAGTAACATGATGATGTTTATAATAATTAGATTACAACCTTATACATGAAATAATACATGTGTGTGCCAATTTTCATGTTAATCGGTCAAACAGTGTCTTAGTATTAATGTTAGACTGGGTAAGTAACATGATGGCTTTTATAATAATTAGGTAAAATTCTTCTCCATGAAAAAAAACACGTATTTGCCAATTTTCATGGTGATCGGTCAAACGGTGTCTTAATATTAATGTTGCGCTGGGTAAATTGCGTAATAGCGTTTAATAGTTCGATAAATTATTTAATTTATTAAATATGGTATTAAAAAATCTAGATTGTTTTTTATCTATAGAAAAAAAGTCTAGTTAAAATATTATCGTGTGTTTCCACCCACAAGTCTATAGAAAAAATCCTCATACAAAATTTGATGTTAATTGTTTATTTTCCATCGATTTAAACTAAAATAAACCAAATGTTTTATGCCTATTGCAGATAGAGATTTAGGGAGATAACAAAAATGAGAGTATAGAAGAAGGGAAAATGTTGGGGACAAGACAATGTTGGCAGCATTTGTTGCAAAAATCCGTGATATGTTAACTCATGTTAAGGGGACAGTAAGTTATATATACTGTACATTTAAATAAGAAATATTCAGGTGTGGCTACAACAACCTAAATTAAAACGTAACACGTTAGTCAAGAATTAACCCTAGATTACTACTCTTAGTTCATTGTTACGTGATCACTATTCATTCGTAAATTTTACTACTTTCTGTTTTTATTTTTATTGTTTTTTTTTTTTTTTTAAACTTTACTTTAGTGTTGACAATTTTTTTATATTAAATCCTTTATTGTTTTTAAGTGTTTTTAAAAATATTTAACAATAAACTCCTACATATTTTAACTGTAAATATATGTCTTTTAATACCACTACAAGTACGTTTTAAAAAAATAATAATTCTTGGAAAAAAATCGGAAAAAAATATAAATGTTATTTTATTGGAAAAATTAATCGGATATTTATAAAATACATCATTTATAAGTGTTTAATTTATATAAAAATAGAAAAATGATTTACAATAAGTTCATTAGGTAGAATGCCAAAAATGCCAAAATTAGAGTCATGTCTTCACTGAGAATCACATTCGTTGCAGTGAATAATATACACTTAGTAGCTAAATCAAACACTTTGAACTCTAAAATCACTATTTACACAATAAAGTATTTACAACACTAAAAACTAATAATATAAAAACAATATAGTCAAGAATTAAATATATTTATAAATAAATGTAAGTTATGTTAATAGACTTTGTTTTAACAATTAAAATAAACATTAGATTCCAATATGAAAAATGCATGTGTGCATTTACGACCCGCTCTTTGTAAAACGTACTTGTAGTGGTGGTAAAAAACATTTTTTTACAGTTAAACTATGTAGGAGTTCATTGTTAAATATTTTAAAAAACAATAAAGGATTTAATATAAAAAATAGTCAACAGTAAAGTAAAGTTTAATAAATAATAATAAAAATAAAAACAGAATGTAGTAAAATTTATGAATGAATAGTGATCACATAACAATGAACTAAGAGTAGTAATCTAGGGTTAAGATGTAACAAAACAAAATGGGTCAGGTAGCCCAGCATATGGACGGTGAAAGTGAGGGTCTATAAATCTATCACCGGCAACGAAGGTTTCGACTGAAAACCCTATGTTTTTAGAAAAGAGCCCCCGCACCCCCTCTCGCCTTTCAACCCAACCACCAGCCTGCGCGCACAGTTAAACGGTCGTACTCACGTACTGTACACTAGGTGACTCATAGGGTTGGAAGGAAGGACGGTCCAAATCCCTTGTACGCAGAGTGTGAGGGTGCGTGCGTGCGAGGGGACTTGACCTGGTCTCTATCGGTACTCCCGCTTTGTTATTGCAATACCTGTACTGTACTATAAGTATGTTTTTGTACAGCGGGAAAATACCTAACACTCCAACGGTTAGGAACACATGGTTGCGACGTTGTCAGATTTGTTTAGTTTGACTCAGCTTAGCTTCGTCGGTAAAGTTCGATATATAAAACTACAAGTTCTATATGTATATAGGTGTTATATAGGTAAGGAATTTTAAAAAAAGTACCAAATTTAAAATAGATGAGGCAGAGCTGGAAAGCACAACAAAGTACCTAACGTTAAAGTCCTGGAAAATATTTCAAAGTTTTTAAAGTATAAATCTATTTATACCATTTATGTAGCTATTGAACAAATAAAGCAGAATATTGGAAAACTCAAAATGGTCAATAACTTATCTCAATAACCTATGTATGCTCAAATTTAGAGCGTTGGTGTGATGGCTAGGCTGGGCTGGGCAAGTAATACAATGGCGTTCGAAATTAATAATTTAAATATTTATTATTGTACTTATAGGCTACTGTATACAATAATTCAATAACATTACAATGTATCATAATTTAGTTTTCCACATTAATATGTGTGTAAACATCCATAAGGTCATTCACACATACACAACACACACTCACTCATACAATATACCTAATCAACATATTAATATCATTTTGTATTTATTATATCCATCAAATAACCAAAGAGGGTATATTTATTGTAGGTTTATATGTATTGTTTATATTCAAAGTGTCAAAAAAGTCACGGAACAGTTAAATAACTTTTAAACTTAAAAAGGCAGAGATCCGAAACAATTCGGAACGCATTCAGTGAAAATATATGCAGAGCAGATATTATGGAATGTCATTCAAAGAAGGAGCGACATACACGAAATCTAGCGGACATTAAAATCAACTCCGATTCAATATTCAACCATCAACTGGTAGGCCTAGGAATGCAAGAAGAAAATTTTAATTAAAATTATTTCCCGGCATGAAAAAAAATATATATTTCCCACCTCAAAATTAATCCATATTAAACAGTTCAAATAGGAAAATTATCAGACAAGAATGATACAACCTCTTAAAAGAAATATCCAAATTTTAAACTTCCACTTAGAAACGTTAGCATCAGAATCAGACAAAAAAAAACAAAAAAAAAAAACTCATAATCGCTTAGATTATACGGAAATTTATCGGAAGAAACTAATATTTTTAATGGATAGAACAGAGTCTAGTCCTTGATGGCTAGTAACGTCAGGGTCAGTAAAAAACAAGATTTGGTTAAGAGAGACCTAATGGGAAGATGAGCGAGATTTAACGACCGCTTTGTAAAAATTTAATGTAACGAAATTTGTTACATGCAAAATTTAAACATGTTCCAAAACAAATTCTTAATCCCTTCTAAACCATTTATAAATATACCATTGTTAAATAGCAAAAAAAAAGTTTTATGAACTAAGTAATAGTAGAACAATGGTTTCATTTGGTTTCAACAAATCATAACTGGTAGAAGTGCTGAATTTCCATAGGTATGGAAACACAAAAGTAATAGACTGCAATTTAATAATAATAAAGCTATTTATAAAACTCAATTTCCTTTCAAAGATGGTTTCCTTCCAGTTAAATAACTTTAAGACCAATTAAACATTACCCCTCTCATGGCAGAATTACATAATTTATTTTAAAAGATTGCATTAACCGTATCAAAAGTCTTTGTAATGATATATGTATACAGTAGATCTTTTCCTTTGTTCTGATGATGCCTGACAAACAGGCGAAACAGTTGTAAACTTGAATAGTTCATATAATATTGCTCAGGCAAGTAAAAGATGTATAAATATGTCATTTTTATAGTAGCAATCAATACGGTTACATCAACATAAAGGACTTTTGTAATTTCCAGTAAAATTCCACTCCCCATTTCTTTCTATTCAGACCATCAGTAATCATATCCATAAAATCACGGAGTACAGATTGATTTTTAACCCATTTTACTTTTCACAGATAACTTATCAGCCTTGTCTTCAATATTTATTCAATATCGTTTGAGAAAGAAAACAACAGATAGTAGAAAGTGTAGAGTCAGGTAGTGTAGTTCGGTACAAAATGTGAATAAAAAATGTACCATCGACGTTAAGTCACATTCAGTTGCAGAGATAGTCCGATGTAGCGACCATGATTTGAAGTTATTGTTTTTTTAAATGCGGTCAATATAATTACAAGTATTACTATAAAACTACAGTCAATATAAACTACAGTCATGAAACGTATGTCAAGTAGTGTGTATCTTTAGACAAGTGGTTTGGAGTTGTAAAGTTTGTTTGCTTTAAATAGGTTATGTATTGTCTGGTATTGTCAGATAGTTACTCTATAAACACAGGGTATTGTAAATTTAGTCCAGTATTATCAGAGTAGAGAACAGCTGTTTTCACAAACTCCCTCTTTTCTTCAGAGTTAAATTATTATTATTTTTACTTTCTCACATAAACTTAATATAGAGGAAATTATGTTAATGAAGTAGATCAAGACAGACATACGCTGAATATATGTAGACGTGTTGCGTTTGTTCATTAACGTAAATGGCTATAGACTAATGGTCAGAGATTAGATAAACATATATTTTGTTAAAATTTATAGCTTTCATATAGTGGACCGAAAGTATGATTTTTATTAAAGTATGAATTTATACATTTACTTTTTACATAAGATATAAAAATAAGTTAATTTTGTATAAACAGTTTGTTCGGCTAAATAACAGCTTTGTGCTGCGGCTCAAAACTCCCAACAATGGCGTTCAGCTTTTAGGCGTAAAAATAATATTTTTCCGGTCATGCCCCCGAATTGCTTAATATACTTATACATTATGACAGTGTAAAGATCTTAAGATTGCCTTTGGTATTATTTCTTCATGTTTCTCATTACAGTTGTTTCACCGATCATTGCGGCATCATCAGGTGAAAATTACAGAACATTAAACAAATTACGTACATTAACACAAACACTGGACATTTAGATTGGTTTCTGTTCAACATTGTCAAAGCAGCAAGAAGATGGGTCATTTTCATTTAAATTTTAATAACTTGACGTTCTAGAAAAGAAGCCAATTTTGTGTCCAATGTTTGTGTTAGTGTACATATAATTGTTGGTGTACATATATTGTGTTGTGTAATGTCGTGTAATTTTCACCTGATGATGTCACATTTATCGGTGAAACAGCCACACAAATTAATTCTATTATTTTAATTCTTTAATTTGTTTGTTTTTGTTTATATATGTTAATTATGCTTGTGTGCAATTTTTTAATATACTGTATACACTATATAAAAAAATATCCTGTCAAATGTATTCAAAAGTTAATACTGTAAAATGTTGTGATGGATAGGATGGGCTGGGCAAGTAATACAATGGCGTTAGTAAATAATTTAAATTGTTATTAATGTACTTATACTGTATACACTTTATTAAAAAATATCCTGTCAAATGCATTCAAAAGTTAACACTGTAAAATGATGTGATGGCTAGGCTGGGCTAAGCAGGTAAGACAATGGCGTTAGTAAATAATTTAAATTGTTATTAATGTACTTATACTGTATAGGCTACACTATATTAAAAATATCCTGTCAAATGCATTCAAAAGTTAACAATGTATGTAAAATGATGTGATGGCTGGGCTGGGCAAGTAATACAATGGCGTTAGAAATTAATTAAAATTTTTATAAATGTACTTATACTGTATACACTATATTAAAAAATATCTTGTCAAATACATTCAAAAATAAACACTGTAAAATGATGTGATGTTTAGGCTGGGCTGGGCAAGTAGTACAATGGCGTTAGAAATAATTAAAATATTTATAAATGTACTTATACTGTATACACTATATTAAAAAATATCCTGTCAAATGCATTCAAAAGTTAACACTGTAAAATGATGTGATGGCTAGGCTGGGGTGGGCAAGTAAGACAATGGCGTTAGTAAATAATTTAAATATTTAAAAATGTACTTATACTGTATACACTATTTTAAAAAAAATCCTGTCAAATGCATTCAAAAGTTAAAACTGTAAAATGTTGTAATGGCTAGGCTGGGTTGGGCAAATAATAAAATGGCATGGGTAAATAATTTAGGGAATTTTATACAAAAATTTTATCATGGAAGACTAAAGAAGGAACAGAAGATGATGAATAAGATTTCTTTTGTAACTACCGACAAAAAAAAATTGTTAAATTTGACAAATACCGTAATGAATCAATAAATTTATATTTGAATTTTTTTTTAGTTTGTTATTGATGAAGCTTACCTTTTAAATTATTTATATATTAAAAATATTTGAAAAAAAGCATTTAAAAAATTAAAACCTAAATATTTACTAAATGAGTGGAAAAAGGGAATAACTTTTAAAAATGTAACTTAAAATATTCTTGTGGGGATAAGGTAAAATAAAATGTTCTAATGGTAATGTATAATCATTGTCCATGTAGCGATAAACATTTTTCATGTGCAAAGTTTTTTTATAACTAGACTATAACAATTACTACGAAGTTTTTTTAGTTTCCTGAAAAATTGTATTCCAGTGAGTTATTCCCTTTTTCCACTCAGTGGTTCAATTGATGTACTTATACTGTATACACTATATTAAATAAATCCTGTCAAATGCATTCAAAAGTTATTAGGCCTACTGTAAAATGTTGTGATGAGTAGGCTAGGCTAGGCCAGTAGTACAATGGGGTTAGTAAATAATAATTTCATTTCGCACTTGCTTAGAATAAAAAAAAATAAATATCACAAACTGGAGTTTTTATTGTATAGGTTTTATTTTATTGTGGAGTTTTTATTTTATAGACATTGTTATATTGTATAACACTTGCCTTATATTACAAAAAAAACTAATTTTTTATTTATGGTCAAATTAAGTCATTTATTTAATAGTATTGGTATTTATTTTTTATTTAATACATTTTCGAAGGTTAAAATTATGGACTTGAAATAAAATATTAGATATATATTATATATATTCAATGTTGGAAGTAATTTTATATAAGTAATTTTGGTAAACCAAACTCTAATAAATATATATAGGCCTAAAGAATATAGTATATAATTTCTTGTTATGAATGTAAATTATAGGATAATTAGTTTTAAAGGAAAGAAAACTGAATTTTTGATCTAATGACAGTAATTAATAAAACAAATTCAAAAAGTGATTTATTTAAACGACTTTTTTTTTTAAATAATAAGTACGTGAACGTTAAATTTTTATTATTTAATTTTAATTCGAATAAGAATATGGAATTTTACGCAATTTTTTTCCCAAGTAATATCAGCATGAAATTAATATAACCCAAAAAAACAATAAATAAAAAATAAAAAGTTAAATAACGTAATGGTAAATAAATAAGTATAAATCAGAAAGTTTATCTGCGAGCATAACATTCCTGCCGTGTCATCTACAAGCACGACTTTTCTGCCTTCTTTCATCTACGTGCATGCAATTCTCGCCGCGGCGGCAGAAATGTCATGCTCGTCGAACTATATATATATATATATATATATATATATATATATAACAAATATTAATCACTACATGAAGGAAAACATGAAATGTATTTAGCAGATTATAAAAACAATAAATTGGTACTAAACAAAGTTTTGACATCAACGTAAGATAAGACGAGTTTATATTTATAACTTATTCTTATGTTCTTCTGGAATTATTGATCAGTTATAATTTTTTCAGTGTACCATCTGGTTTCAGCTAAGTGATTATTTACAGTTTTAACTCCAGGGGGAACGCAAAGTTGGTTGTTTAAAATGTAACTTTAATTTCAAATTCAATTGAGCATAAACACACTAAAACCCAAGTCACGGTTTAAAATCATGTTTTTTTGAAAGTTGTTGAGGAAGTATATAGTGGAATGAGCATAAAATGTGAAAATATTCTTACAATATAAATGGAGCGTAAATAATTCACCTTGAATAAGTCCTATTGAAGCAGTTATTATTAAGTCTTATAATACATATTCATTTTACAAGATAATCAAACATTCTTTGTTTGTTGATGACCTATGATTTTAGATGGGCTTCAAAATAATACGTATACAATAATACCCATATAAAAATGAACTTTTATAGGTTGACATAGAATTTACAGAATGCTAAACGTAATTTTAACATATGTAACAAACATGTAGTTCTTAAAGTTATTTCTAACGTCGTGCACCGATTAAAATGAAATTTTCCTAAACTCAATCTGTCAAAAGCACGAAATTTGGTATTAACAACAATTTTAAGAAAAGGAATTGTAGGCACTTTATTGTTTAGAGATTTTAATGATGATATAACGTAATAGCTATGTAATAACTATTTAGATTTCGATATAATCCAGTTTCATTTTTAGAGAAATTGTAATATTTTAATTCAAATCATACATGTTGCTCGACTAATTATGTTGACTGATTGTCACATTTCGAAGGGTATTGTAAACTTTTATTATATAATCTCCATTTATGAAAACGTCAAAAGTATACACGATTTTTCAAGCCAGAAGATTTAAAGCTCAACTCAATATACCCTATTACACGATATCTAGTAAGTCGATAATTTCGAAATGATCAATAGATTAGCACAGGTCTGAAAAACCATTGTATTTTTTACAGCACCTACAAAATTCCGTAAAAAATAAACATTAATTTTTGATTATATAGAACCGTACATATAGAGAGAAGGAAAATGTAGAAGATAAAAAGTATACATACAATATTCTTCAATAGTTTAGTATTTTGTATTCAGAGACATTTTTCTCGTAAGAATGCCAATGAATTCCCTTTCAATACTACACATGGATGGGTTAAAATATAATATATTCGTGTTACCGACATATATGTGAGATGTATTTATTATTGTTACAAATGATGAATTGAATCATTCCTACTGTAATAAAATGTACATTTTACAAGCAAGTATTATTGCTTGTCATTTTATTAGTAATGTCATTTGATAGAATAACTATCACCTCATCCTTAATAAAGTCGGAAAGAATTACATGTGTGGTTTAAAAAAATAAATTCCAATAAATTCGGATAATAAAGCTTAGTTTAGATATTTGTGTGAAAAAAAAAGAAAAGATTTTGGGAATTAAAAAAATCCTCTAACATTTTTGCAAATAGTATTTTAATAAATTAATAATAGACGTAATATTACATTCTCAATCTATAATGAAAGGGATGGATTGTATTAAAACATTTCTGTATGGCAGTACATCCATCCGTACTGATTTAACAAAAACATGTTTTATTTTTGTCAAAAATCACTGATATGTGATTAGCTGATAATTATACGAATTCATTATATATATATAATAATTAGGGATGTCTGCTGTTAATGAAACAAATTGAATTTGATCGAAATGGGCCACCGAAATTTTATTAAATATAATTCACTGTGAGTTTGTAATATAAGTATTGCTCACAACTTTTACAAATAGGTCTGGCAGGGAGTTACGAGTATAAATATTAAATTGTCTAAAGATCTATTTTAAAAGAATAATTTATAGAAATCTACTTTAACTATACCATTTGTGAAAAGTACGAATAATAAGAACAGACCTTTAAAAATAGAAGTTCTATAATAATTGTTAACAAATTTAATAGAATCATGACATCGTCAACATAAATTGTGAACAATTTATTAAGTATTTTTTTTTAAAATACCTACTAAGGCATTTGAGGTTATAGAATATTCTGTAAATTACTTCTAAGCATTCAAGGAGTGTAATTTGATTCATGAAGTAATATTTTTACTTGTAAAATATTAAACTAATTCGAGTGCTTCCTTCCCGTGTAATACCTGCTGTCTGGCTGATTTCATAAGAGTTATTTACCACGTGTTGACTTTTAAGTAACTGCTGTACTTATAAGAATTCTTCAGTGCAATCAATAGATTAAGTAAACATATAAATTACTTTATTCAGTATAACTTGTGGAAACATCAATTACTAAATGAAATAAACAATATGAACATAGTTTAACAAAAAAAAAAAAAAGAAAAAAAAAGAAGACGACTTTTCAATACTAATGTCATTGTTATAAATTATTACATGCATACAAACCTACTTGACGATGATCAATAACTGGCAAGGCAAATCTTCACCAGAAATTGTTGAACGTGTTTTATACAAATAGGGTGTGTAAAATATTGTAATGAAATTTTTATTACTTTATTTAATGAGGAATATTTAACTCTTAGTATATACGATTTATATTACTCGCATACAGAAATAACGGTAGCCTATGCGTTATTTCATTGTTCCAGAGGAAAAAATATAAATACTCTAATAACGATATTTAGATGTAATCAAATTATTTTGAGACAACCATACATTAATAACACGTCAATATAGTGGATAATTAATTTTTAGCATTGAATTCATGGTAAACACCAAAATATCTCTTCAATTTAAGTTACTCATTGTAATTTAAGCTATTGCATCTCCTTAAATTTTAAAACAGTTTAGGAATTGTAAACGAAATTTAAATACAAACAATTGTACAAAGCAAGTTAAGTTTGGAAAGTGTATAACATTTTGATTATCTCTGACTTATCGAGTTTGTCAATGATAAAATTACTTCACTCGAATCTACAATATCAGTAAAAAATAAACGTTACATATGTACACGGTACATCTAGTTTATTAGTATGGATATAACTCAAAAGTCTTCTTCCAAGATTCACAAATAACCTTTTTTCTTTATAGACAATTATTATTATTATTAGTAGTAAATTATTTATATATTCCATTTATTACCATCCCTATAAAATTGGACAATTCACGATTATGTATTATTTAAAAGATTGCAATAACTTTGTTTTATAATGCTATATACAGTGTGAGTCAAAAGTATGGATACACCCTGTTAAATTTTAAATGGATAAAGATAGAAAAATGAAAATCAGAACACCTTTCTAGGAAATAAAAGTGAACTTTTTAGCCACTATTACAACTTTGCCCATTTCCCCAAAATGGGATTTTTGGGGGGCAGCTAAAAATTTTTAAATATAAAGACCCATTAAGTGACACCTCATTTTAAAGTCCTTAATTAAAGAAGAAGGACAGTGGAAACCAGAGCTTTCTATCTCAACCCAGTACAAAATGGCAGCTCATTGGTTGTCTATTGGGGTTATTTACCACTTGAATTGTTCATATTTTGCCTCAATGAAGTTTTATTTAATTTCAATTAGCTGCCATTTTGTACTGGGTTGAGATAGAAAGCTCTGGTTTCCACTGTCCTTCTTCTTTAATTAAGGACTTTAAAATGAGGGGTCACTTAATGGGTCTTTATATTTAAAAATTTTGAGCTGCCCCCCAAAAATCCCATTTTGGGGAAATGGGCAAAGTTGTAATAGTGGCTAAAAAGTTCACTTTTATTTCCTGGAAAGGTGTTCTGAGTTTCATTTTTCTATCTTTATCCATTTAAAATTTAACAGGGTGTATCCATACTTTTGACTCACACTGTATAATACACATTTTATACTTTAAGCGACAATGATTTAAGCCAGAAATAATACTATCACACACACACACACACACACACACACACACACACACACACACACACACACACACACACACACACACATATATATATATATATATATATATATATATTATTTATTTAGGTGTGAAATTTTAATCCAATGCCTGAAGTTGTGCATGGTTGGAGCTTGTTTCGTCCCGTTGCAAGAAAGGTACCAAGTGGTTGGTCATCAATCTAGACATGTTGGTCTTAAGAGGACCGCAGGCAACCGGGACACTGGACGTGTAATTAGAAGTGAGATCCGTTTGGTTGCTCACCTCGTATGTTGAGAATGGTTGGGGCTCGCTTCCTGCGTTGCGGGTGGCCCAATTAAGCAATGGTAAAATGGGGTGAGATCAGATTGAATCCCATCACAATTTTGCATCACGTCCCTTTGACCGACCTACCTCGCGGCAGGCGGGCTACAACCACGATCAAATTCTATAATGAGTAAACAACCATATCTCATCTCAAATTATCACCACGACCCCACGAGCCTAAGAAAAAAACCGTGTTGAGAAAAACCTACTCTTCAGATTTTAAATCCTCTTACTACAATCAGAACGCAAATTGTTACTCTATTAATAGTCCATAATTTATGTAAGTCAATTTAAATATTATATTATACAAACATAAACATATTATATAATGACAAATGTATTCCATATAACTAATATAGATCATATATTATCTATAGAAAGCTGTAAATACTATATTATTTATATATATAAAAAATTTATAGATTGCTAACTCCATTCGAGTTAATGTACATATTTTTTTATTAGTAGTTACAAATACTTTATATGTTCCATCTTAAAACTCTAATATAGTAAAAATTCAATTTCGAGTAACACAACATATTTTTATAAAACGCTATCAATACTACAAACACTAATATTCAAACACAAATATCTTATAAAGTGCCAACTCTATCATATGTTGATATAAATATTATATTCATTTAATATAATAATATTAAATATTACTGCTTCTGATCATATTTTCAAAAAAGTCGCAGTAATAGGTATGTTATTTAAACGAATTATGTTACAGTTTGCTAACTCCATTCCAAATCGTTGCTATAGTTCATATTTTTTATACGTTACGATAAATACTATATTATTAATGGATGAAAATATTTTAGTTTCCCAACTCCGTTGAAATTTTAGACTAATCTTCCAGTTTAAAGTCAGTTATGTCTGACGCGTTTCACTGTGTCTCTTTCAGACTCGTACGGCATTGTCTTACTTACATAGGTTTGTAGCTTCATGTAAAATATTGTTATAAATATGACGTAATGCGCAATATATATATATTTGAATGCGTCTATACCTCTTAGTAAAATATTTGAAGAAATATATTGATTATGTAATAATATTTGCTCTTAAATAATACATGAAAGAGTAGTGCACAGACTTTGATGATCTGAGAATTAATGTTTTCAAACACTGTTTATTGAAATATAAAATATAGGAATACTTGTATAACTTGTATATTAGGATATAACTTTGTTTGACAGACATGTTAACATCTAACTCTGTTCTTTAGTTATTGTTTAAACACCCAAAGTTATTAAACCGTCAAAATTAATTTGTAATAACGAAGTAAGCCGTACCAAACCAACCATAACAATCAATGCCCAATTATGTCTTAACTCGGTTTTGTAACAATTACAAATTTTCATAAATATATGTGGACAATTTTTGACATCGAAAAGAAGTTATTAAAGTGTGATATATTGCATATGCTTACTCACTTCTAATAGTCTTAATGGTAATCATCAAACTACACTTTATTTTTCCAGGCATGTGTTGATGAGAAATTACGACATGCAAAACTTTTTGTCTTTCAACGGAATATTCAACTACTCCTTTTAGTAATATTAAATAAATTACTCTTAAAGTTGTTTATTTGTTCAAAACATGCAAGTTGGTGTTTCTACTACAACACCAACTAGTGTGATAGAGCACTGTTTTGTGGTGGGTGTGTTTATACATAAATCCACAGATACTGCACATATTTAACAGAAGATAAACTAATTAGAATTGGAATATATCATGTGATATTGATAAGCTTTGCATATTGCTTGTTGAATATAGTTGTAAATTAACATAACACAATGAGTTTGAATAGGTTTTAAACCCGAGTATCGTTGAGAAGCAATTAATTCAATGTATTTATTGAAAAACAATAAAACTTTTAGATATATGTCTTAAAACATAAAATAAAATGTTGACCTTCTAATATTATTTTTGAGAGTCCAAAGTGATGTTACATAATGGTCTATTAAACATAACTTGTTTATAGTTATTAGTTTACTGCATGGAAATTACAACATCAGAAACCATTAGGCCTATAATAAATACTAATTAATCTTGATTTGATGATATAAAAGAACAATTATATAAAATCTTGTTCTGTACGGTGATAGAATTAATGATTGTTTGGTTTAACTTGTATAAAAGTATAACTATATTTTAAGAGAAATAATATGTAAATTTAAAATAGTGATTATCATAAAAACCATGGTAGACACGCCTATTGGAAATATTATCAAGAGATTTGCTCTATATGAGGGGAGGACTTGTTACTTTTATTACTTAAAAAACCATGATTCAGTCCACGGAATATAACAATTATTTTTAGTTTAATTTTTCTGGTGAGGGATCTCATTTTTTTTCAAAAGGATAAGAAATTAGAATTAGATTAAAATAATGTAATGTAACTCATTATGAGCATTTATATATCAACATATAATTTTAAATTTATATACCTTTCAAGGGAAAAATACATTCACGTTTATTTACAATTTTCATTAATCTATCACAAGGAGTACTTGTTTTGACGGAAGAAAGAGACATGCTAAATAAGATGAGTAGCCTACAAATCAAGTATTTTTTGTCATGTAGTTAGAAATCCCAATCATCTTGTTGGTTCCAATAATCTTGTATCCATTCTGTTAGAATAATACCGAACATGATGTTCTTAAGTAACGAAATCTATTAATAGATTTTGAGTAGATCTAAGGATTTACAACTGTTACTAAAGTTTAAGTTGTCCATTAATAGTGTTCCGCTTAATAAATTATGTTAGTTCCTTCTTGTAAATATTGCTTTAAGCAATATAAATTTTAAATGTAGGTTGTAATATGATCCATTTGAGTATTCTAATGCAAATTGTATGACATGTATGTTACGTTGACACTTTCCTTTGAGTTATATTTTTAACAATCAACCACGATATTCAGTATGAAACCACACGATAATCTTCAAAAGCCATACTGTTTTATATCACGGAATTACAAGCCTGGTTCTTTATTTAGAATAGCTTCCTAACTTAGATACTTCATTAAATACATTTGCTCTCAATACAATACACCAACTTTGACTTAATAGCCATTTCCAAGATTTTATAAAACAGAATGAATTGAAATAGGCCAACAAATACTTGAATCCTACTTGTTGCATTTTTTAGATATTGGATGAACAAAAGACGTTTTTAGTATTAGTGGATAATCCCCTCTTTCTATACATAAATTATAAAATTTTGCCAAACCATCCCCTTAATATTAACAACATTATTTTTTAAAAAATGTGTTAATGTCATCTGAGAGTGAATATTTTTACTGGGGAGTGTATTTGTTATATCTACTATTTCTTTGTTAGTGATTGTGTTCATAAACATAGACCCACAGTCTATAAAAAAAAAGAAAATTATCTAATCCAAAACCTTCACGATTTGACATTTAAATACTAGTTTTATATGCATGTAGAATATTTTCTGCAAATATGTGTCAAAACAATTATTAACATTAACCGGATAATAACAACCCTAGCTTGTGGATAATTTATCTCTAACTGGTTTGGAAAATAATAGTTCCAAAATAATGTTTACACTCCCTCATTACGCTCCCACATTACATATGCATATTTTCTATAAGATATTTTTTTCGTTATTCGTGTCACAAGATTCTTTATTTCCATATGAAATAAAATATTTTATAAGTTTCTCATTTCGGTAATGTTTATATGATTTCTTTGAAATATCACACTTAGTTTAGGTATAATTAATCAGATATCTATTTACAATACGTAGATAATTCAAATTTCTGAAGGGATCTTGTTAACATAAATAAAACTTCACGATTTTGTTTTAAGCAAATTTTGTTTTTGTTATAAAAATATCTGTTTACGTTTATCCTCAAGGTATCCCGTAACAGAACACCGCTCAATCAACTAACAAAGAATCAAAAGATCAAATATTACAATTTTGTTGTATGCTTTATTTGCTTTTCAGAAATGTTTACTGAGAAACAAAATGAAAAATCAACAATACAGCTTATTATTTTAGAAACAATAATATTTTATTTCACTAATCTCTGAATCTGTTAAGGGGATAATACTTTTATAATTATTTATACCCGTAAGCAAGGTGTGGGGAATATTTTTGTTAAATATTTATTTATATAATTATTATATGTTTGTAACAATATTGTACAACTACCTTTCTTCTTGTTTTTCGTTTTTTACAAAAAATGTTTTCGTTTTGAGTCAGAGAATCTGGAAATATATAACTACGCTAGTTAAACTTAATTTATCTATTATGTGCTCAAGCCATAAAAAAATTAGGAAAGAAACAAAAAAATGAATCTTCTGAGATTTTAAAATATCGTATATATATAAACAATAAAAGAAGAATCTGCAATTTTCAAATAATCAGGATCAAGGCTATAAATGAATACTTTGTTAAAAATATAATAGTTTATATTAGCTCCAAAAAAATGTATTCACCAAGAAAAAATTTAAATAGAAAAAGTTAACAAATTTGTATATTTGTTTTGTTGATAAGTGAATATAACACGTTAGCATGCCCCAGTTCATCCTCCGAAATAACTATCGAGAAGTTTCCAAGCATCATATTTAAAGAATACTTAGTCAAATATTAAAATATCATTATCTTTCAAAACACGACATAAATCGTTTATTGTTAAGTTATTTTCACCCGGTGGTTTCGTGCATGAAAAAACGTATGCCATTTTATTCAATTTTACATTGTTAGGAATTACCAGTGTTGTATGTAAACATGTTATAAGACAATGAAATTCTTGCTTATTTAATATCTCTCCGATATTTCTTAAGACTGGAAAATGAGTAATATTTTCTCATCGATTATTGTTTGATTGTTTTATTAAAGAGGTAAAACATACTGTATACGTAAGAAAATGTTTGAATGCCGAGTTTAGAATAATGTTTCATACTACGTCTGCTGTATATGATTTATTATTACCACACTATAATGTGTAGTAACTCTCTTCTACTATATTTAGCACTAAAGTCACTCTGCATTACGTTATTCAGATTAGCGTCAATATATTAGTTATGGCATCACGTCAAAACTATTTTACATTTAATTTAATGATATGTATACATAATATGTATTGCTCAGAATAAGTATATGGAAATGTATGTTATTTATGATTGATTTTTGTGTCAATACTGTTAGTGTTTATAAAATCTAAATACAACATATTGTTTAAAGAGGATAAGTTACACAAAAAGAAGCTAAAAAACACACACACACACACACACACATATTGAGAGAGAGAGAGAGAGAGAGAGAGAGAGAGAGAGAGAGAGAGAGAGAGAGAGAGAGAGAGAGAGAGAGAGAGAGAGAGAGAGAGAGAGAGAGAGAGAGAGAGAGAGAGAGAGAGAGAGAGAGAGAGAGAGAGAGAGAGAGAGAGAGAGAGAGAGAGAGAGAGAGAGAGAGAGACAGAGAGAGGGGAGGGGAGAGAGAGAGAGAGAGAGAGAGAGAGAGAGAGAGAGAGAGAGAGAGAGAGAGAGAGAGAGAGAGAGAGAGAGAGAGAGAGAGAGAGAGAGAGAGAGAGAGAGAGAGAGAGAGAGAGAGAGAGAGAGAGACAGGGGGAGGGGGAGAGAGAGAGAGAGACTGGTAGAAAATTAATATTCCACAAATCCTGGTTTACAGTGGACAACTCAAAGGGAAGGAAGAACAAATTTAAAATCAACTATTATAAATTACGGTTTAATATTTGGGTCGTAGAGGCGACATATAAATTTAACTATACGGTGCAGATATCATGCAATTTAACACGAAATATTCTCATATATAGTATAAAAAAAGGTTTAAGTTGTTAATGGAATTTTTAATTAATTGCAGTTTACAAACTATATTACGTGAATAAATGAGATCCCAGCAATCAACAGTGTACACAAATTATTCTAAAATACATTAATATTGTTTCCTGACAATTCAGTTAACACATCAGTCTATTTAAGCACTTCTAGATGTTATTTTTAAATATCTAGCTCCTTTTAATATATTTTTACGTCTATATAGAGTTGCATATTTCGGCTAATTTTACAGATACACGATTTGAACCAATCTGGAGGTTTCTCTTCAAGCATACCTCTTCAAGCATGAAAAGATGTCAGTCTCAATTGAATCGTTTTATAATATCGATTTACATTCTACAACAAATAAAATAATCAAATTCAGCCCAAAGTGCTGATATGTAGGGGAGTTTATTTGAATATAGTTTAATTATACCATTAATATGGAAAACAATTTAATACGTACCTTAACTAAAAGCAATAGTTGGGCATCATATACAATATATTTACTATATTTCAACGTACGGTATTAGTTAGCAACACTTGTTCCCCCACTTGGTTGTCACATGATCTTAACCTATATAGACTAATGTAAGTTATTTTAAAATTATTCAGTTTATTATGTTGTTTGTTTTGTTTCAGTTGTAAAATTAGTTTTCCGATCTTTTTTCCTACAAAAATGGTAAAATTAGTTCAGTTTAAACTACAGATGTTGTGTGAATTAACGTGTTTTATTTTGTATTTTATGTTCAAAGTTGTTGAAAGTGTATGATTGTAATTAATATTACTTATACTACAATCTTGTGTATAAACTAAATCTAAACTTACATATCTACTAATGAAATAAAATTAGTATTTTTTATTTTATTAAAATTACTACAATTTTAATACATTAGTAGATATGTAAGTTTAGATTTAGTTTATAAGCAAGAACCTCAGATGATGATAACCATGTTATCGAATTGTACCTCAGGGAATTTAGTTAAAATAATAAATAACGAACAATTAATCAGATAATTGTGTTTTATTTTAAAGTTTCTAGTGATTGTGGTTAGGGGCAAATTCGAATCATTACTTATACTATTAGGTGAGTTTTAACTTTAGTTTATTACCTAATGGATAGACTATAAAAAGTTCTATTTTGACATATTCAAAATCACAGATTTTAACATTTAATTACAATTTTATGAATATCAATAGGGTTCAACATGAGCACATTATCGTTCTCTATACCAAATATCATGTTCCTATGTAGGTTTTTCTGCTATTATCTTCTGTTTCTGGCTACAGACGACAACAATAACGACGGACGACATGTCGAGAATAATTTTTCTCTTTCTTAAGACCATGAAATGTGAAAATTAGTGAAAAACGGAGGTCTACATTTCTTTGATTAACAAACTTACCTATACTACATGTCATATAATGGGTTAATAAAAATAACAATTAAAATTCTCGTCTTATATAGTCATTGACCGGCTGCATGCCTCTTAAGAATATATATTTTTATACACATTTTTTTAACGTCACTATTATGATACTGCTATAATACGATCTCTGACCTGATTCTGGATTACCATAACGAAAACAAATATCTCATACTTTCTAATGTGTTTGACTATTTTCTGGCCTGTGCTGAATATTATATCTATATTATAGTCAATATAAATAATAGGGTATTTACATTACCAAGGAAACAATAAAGTATAGTTCTAAATAATAATATTTTCATTGTCTAAAATATATCTGAGCATGAACCGGGTTATAAATATAATGTCTTCTCACCACCTCACAGTTCTCCAAACTGGATTAAGTTTCTGAACACTAATAACTAGAAGAAACAGTGTAGGTTGAAAGACCGAATATGTTTTTCGAACCTCTGGAGGTCGAAGAGACGAGTCATATGTCCTAAATCTACATACGTTGATTTATTTGATTTTATTATAATGAATGGCATTGTTTTGTAGCAGTAATGTAAATAGGTGATTTTTGTCCCTATTCAGAGACATTACTGTAGGTTCCATTTTGAACATAAAAGTTTATTGACATAACATAAGGACGTTCCTAACTTTAAAACTTAACGGTATTTAACGTTGCATAACCTTTAATGCAAGGAGCGTTCAGGAAGTCATAAAAAGTAGACCTAAAAACTTTCCCTAAATGACTCTTTCCTTAAATAATGATATTTTGTATTAATTGTCGTGGCTTAAAATGTTTTTATTCAACGAATTCCTTACTTGTGATGCAATTTCCGAACAAATTTATGGATATTGAGGGCGGAAATAGCCGCCAGAAGTATGGCCGGTGGCAACCACCCTTTATATACATTGAATTTAACGCGAGTTTTCTGGTTTATTATTGTTTTTAAATTCAAAAAGCCCCTTGAACTTATAAGATGTAAGAAAAACATTTAAGTTTATCATTAATAATATTTCACTTATAATTGCAAGTTATTAAGTATATTAAGTTAAAGTTCTGCTTAAAAAAAAAAAAAATCCCGCTGCTAAAAAAAAAAAAAATCTTCTATTTCTGACTGAACGTCTTAGGCCTATCTTGTATCTTATTTTAGAAATCCGACATAAATTTTATAAAACTATACGAGCGGCGGGTACGTATGACTAGAGTGTAGAGAGTATAGGGGGGATTGTGGTTGGTTGCACAAATTTGAAGTGTAACCTTTTTTTGTTTACACCGGTATTATAAGTTACTAAATTTCTGTTAGCAATAACTAGTGCAGTGACTAGTTTCTAATGACATTTTTTATAAGGGACGCTATTAAAAAAAAATCACGTAAAAAATTCACATAAAAAAACATTTGAAATAAACCCGGGAACGTAGGGTCAAATTTTGGACCGCGAAAAAATAGGATAATCTTTCACGCGATTTTTTCATAAGAATTTTTCACGTGAATTTTTTACGTATAATAATTATAACTATAAAAAGAATAATTTTATTATAACTATAAAAAATTCTTTTTTCTCAAATTTTTTTAAATTACTTGCGAATAAATATTAACTATAATGTTTATACAAAATATAAACTTTTGAAAGTTTAGTTTGCCAAAATAATTACTAAATTTGTAAAGCATTTAAGAACTCTCATGAGGTTAAAAATTAGATAAATAATGTGTATTACACTATACGAAAAATATTAACAACTTTTCGTATATATATTTCATTTAATGAATTAAACGAAATTATTTGGAGATATCTTTAGTATTAGGTTGAAATTTTTTTTAAATGAATAAGAGCGGGAAAAGGAAAATGTAACAATGTGTTTGAGTAAGTTAAAGGGAATAAAACGCAAGGTCGTACTTACGAAAGTTTTACCTTTTTGAAAGGTTTTTTTGTTGAGATAAGAATAACAAGTTGATATGACGCATCATGGTAATTACCCAACCCATCCTACAATAAATACAGATCCTTTAAATGGAATTACCTAAAGTTGTTTTCATGGGTCTTTTAAGAAATAATAAATTAATTGTATTAGTAGATCAAATCGTCTGTCCATTTTAATGTGAGTAAAGCTTTTTATTCATTCACATACACTATAAGTAGTTAGAATACGTAATGAAATGATGATATGAAATATATTGTCAATATTGCCAGCCGTTTCGGGTTATTAACTCGAACATGCTTTTTATTACAAATTGTGATTTTAAAATATGAGCCTATTTCGTAAAATATTTGTACTATAAATTTTACAATGATAAAAAGTAATAACTATGATAAATTTAAAGATAATAATTATCTTTTACCCTGCGACAAATGAAGTACCGCACAGAGACAACGTTTCTCCATTAGTATTTCTATTCTATTGAGATCACTCATCAATTTAGAATTTCTCTGTTTTTGACAGCTAAAACTGTTCTTATTTTCTCAGGACAAGTGCGAAGAGAGAACAATAGTATTAAAAACTTTGCATTTGACAAGACAAAACGTTTGTTACGTTTCAAGACAGCTTAACTGTAATCTGAGTTCTATAATTACGAACTTGCAGGTTAGTAGGTGGACAAAATTGAATAATAGTAATTTATAACACTCCGTGCAAAATTGCAGAAAGAATTTTATCTGTAATCAAAAATGAAACATCCAATATCGTGTAAAAAAAGTCGATACAATGATTCAACACTATTCATTTTGTGTGTAGCAATTTAATGATGGCAAACAAGGTTTTTTAATTTTTTTTAATTTTATCTGTTGGTATAACAAATTTATCATTTTACCAAGTTCTTTGGATAACTTCGACATGTAATGTGGATTGCTGTACGCTCATTTTTTTTTCATACGAATTACCAAATAGGAATAGTACTTTCAAAAATAATGTATATGAATATAGAAATAAAAGAGTATATCTAAAATCAGAATATTTACAAAACAGTATTTATGGAGAAAAACCAAACGAACACAAAGTTTTCGCACTATGACAATGGTAAAACATTGAGGATCATTCAAGTTCAAAAACCTAATTTATTTTTTTTAAATTGAACCGATTTCGCGTAAATAAACGTTTTGGTATATTTAATGCCTGTACGTAGATAATAGTGAGTGAAAAATATACTAATCTATACTTCAAGTAAAAAATATCCAATTTTCCTGAAATATGTTTTATCTTGAAGTTACTCAAATTTAGCAAGTTTTTATATTTGGTCAATATAGGCTACACACTTTGTAATAACCCGTTTTTAGTGTAAATATCAAGGAAATTATGCTAATGTTTCTGAGTGTAAAGTTTATAAAACATGGATACAATGGCACAAACACAAAAATTGTTGTTTTTCTTTACACTGTGTTTATGGTAGCGAAGCAAGATTTGTCCCTTGTTGAAATAATATATAATTATTTTCATAGCCATCGCCCATAGTTCTTATTCATTTAATTCATTGATAATTACCTAACTGTAATTTTTGGTGAGGATTGGTTTTTGTTGGTTTTTATTTGGTTTTACGGATGGGAGAATACGAAGTTTGTCTAATGAATTTTATACCTTATTTATTATTATTATTTAATGTCAATAACAATATTTACACCTTATTATTCTTTTACACTCGTTCATACATTTCACAATTAGCAGTACATTAAAATGTTGTATCACTATTTAATATTTCTCTCTCAAAGGCTCAAATTATTTATTTAGATGCTTATCTATCTTTTGTCATGTCACAAATAAAATACATCGTAATTAATTAAAAGTATTAACAATTTAAAAAATTGAACACCAATGCTTCAAATTGGGTCATAAAATAATATTTTTCTTTGTCAAAACTGGTTTCATAAAGTGGAAAAAGAACGAAATAGTTATTGTAAAAAATTGTTAGTGTGGTAATCAGTATTAGATATTCGGATGTATAGGTTACTTGAAGTCATAAAAGTTTACAATGCAAAGAAGCTCAAAGTGAAATGTGTATTATTTATTTATTTCTAAATTATTAGTGTTTTATTATTTAATCGTTTGATTTTGCACCTGCTCGTTCGTATATTCTTATGACGGTAACACTGAAACAGGGTTTTCTTTCCTACAGGGTACCTAATATTGCACAAACGATAATAGATTAGTTATTTGGGTTCTTTTTTGTCTACCTTATATTAGGGTATTTATTGATTAATTAAGGATCCATATTTATTTTATAATTTAAATATTTGGTACTTTAAATATAAAGTATTATTTCATATTGTGTACAAGTGTCTGCCAATGTTATTATTTTTGTTTTGTTTTACCCACTTTCGTATGTTCATTTGTTTGTTTGTCTGTGTAATATCAATTAAAAAAATAATAAAAATACTCTATTTTCATAATCGTTTACTCTAATTTTTACTATTTTTAATAAAGTGTAATCTTTGTTATCCTTGATGATCATATAGCAATATTAATAAACATTAAATATAATATAAAATTATAAAAAATTGGGGGTGCATTTATTTTGAAATATTATAAGGGTCGACAAAGTTCTTCATTTATTACAAAGAAACTACAATTATAATTTCTATAATTGAAAAATAAGTATAGAATTTATCTTTACCCGATATAATTACCATTTTATAAATTCTACGTCTTTAGCAAAGTAGAAAATATTTTAAGATACTACAATGATAAAATAGAAATACATATTACATAATAAAATATTTACTTGGACATTTTAACTCAACCCGTGCATAAAACTAACAATAAATATGTTAATGTGTATTAGCAAACAATAATTAATGTGTATCCCAATTGATGTAGATTTTTATTGAAAATCAGTAGGTAGGCATGTCTCTTAAGCAGAGAAGTCAATTGAATAATCTCAAATTGTTTACTGATATGGATATTCTTTAAAGTGACAATTGGTAACATTTGATCATCTAGTTGTAATGAAATATTCTTAAATTCACCCATTTATCAGGAAAAAAATTCACCAATTGAATTTGGCACTTGTTTACATTTTACTTATTTATCATTATCTAACATAGTATGTAAAAATACAGCCTTTACGTCACTAAAATATATGGCTGTAAAAGTTCAAGTCGAATCCAATTTGAAACGGCTTTCCGTAAATTATTTTAAAGGAATAGTTGCCAACTTAACTTTATCATCAAATAATTTTTTTGATATTCTTTGAATATATGTGTTTAATATTCTTACCAGTAATTAAGGTAAGGTATACTACGTGCTTAAAACCTTTCTGTGAAACATAAGGTTGTAATTATAAGAATTTGTGTTTGAAAATGAAAGAAATCTCGTTAAGAGATATATATATATATATATATATATATATATATATATATATATATATATATATATATATATATAATTATATATATATATATATATAATTTTATTTATATTTCGTATTATATTATGAATGAGAACTGCAAATAGGTATTGTTTTTTATTATTTATTTTAATGAGACGCTGTTTTAAAAGAGGCCTTTTATCAGGGAAGCTATATATTATCGTTACGACTAAACGATAACTACTAATGTTGAATGGAACAAAGTTGCGAACAATGTAACTTCATATTTTTCCAATTCAGAGTCCATGCTTATAGTGATTTGTTGCCTTCAATTAGGTATTTCTCAGTCTTACTTTCCACCGCTCTATATCTAGAAGGAGAGCGTATCGCACAGTAGCGAGTAACAGTATACAAATAATTTCCATAATTATAATATTACAATAGTTTTGCAGATAATTTATTTTGAAATATCATCATGATTTTACGATTCAAAAGAGAAAATGTATTTAGATAACAAACTTGAAAGCGGCACGTCCATTGCATAAACCATAGAAAAAACTGTTTGTGCAGTACAGTATCTGAAACGGGAGAATAAATTCATAGTTATTGTAATTCACTGTGGTATATCATTCATTATTTCTAAAACGTAATTTATTTTATTTATGTTTCATGAAGAGGTATATTTACTTTCTGTCCAAAAGTATATGTAAAGTATATAAAGATTTTAATGAAATGATGACCTGAAATTAAACTACAATAATTTTACTCGTGTAAATAATATTTACAGAAACAGTTTCATGGATTGATCCTATATAGTTGTTTCAAATACTGTATCACTTTAACATACTCATATGCAAAATATGTGTAAATTAGATATTTATTATCTATTTTAAAATATTTGTTACTCTCAACTATAACCTGTATTTAAACGTCATTTTATAAATATCAAACGTAAGTTTTTCCAACTTTACATTTGAATAATCAATAATAAAGTACATTTTTGATGATTAGTTGAAACTGTTCCATATTATATTTCGTCTATGCAATATTCCGTTTACTTAGATAATTAATAATTTGCTTCAACTTTCACATAACATAGAACATATTAAAATGTTATAACAAATTTCAATTTGGTCTTAAGATATAATTTATCAGTTTATTGCATCATAGTTACTTCAATATGAACGTAGAGGTACTATCTGTTGAACTTGTTAGAGAAAGATGTTAATTTCACTCCACGAAAGAGTAGATCATTTCCTCTCGGAAATTTCCAACACTCCTGTCTTGGTTCAAAATTTGAAAAGTTACTATATCCTATGTTTTGAAAAGGACAAAAAAATCATATATTTTTTAATAAATCGACGGTTTGTCTTAATCAATATTAGCCATTTAAAAAAAAAAAAATTTAAACTTTAAATCTCGATTAGCAATTTGTGTGTAAATGATTCCTTGAAATGTGATATTTTTTGACGTAACAGAACATGGTTAACTTTGTGGTGTAAACTTAAATTAAAATTCTTTGTAAACTCTCAATATGCATGACGTTTGGAATTTTTTTAAATAGAAACATATTTGAACTGTTTTGAAAATTATATTATAAATCTTTTTCTTTACAAAATAATTTAAAAAAGTTTCTTAACATCATAGACACTTGCACCATTACGATATATATTATATCATATAACTCGTATGTGATTAGACATATTAAAAATATTTTATTTTAGGCTGAGATAATTTAGTTGAATACTATTTGTTACTATAAAGATGATACATATTTTTTTTTCAAATGGTTATTTTAAGAGACAAATAAACAATATATTTTCTATACCAAAGTAAATCAACATGTAAACTAATAAGAAAATATATGCGAATATGTAATATGTAGAACACCTATCTTAATTTGTCTCCTTGTATACAATTACTTATATCTGATTCAATCATATCTTTAAATATGATTTCGAAAATCAGATACAGTTGAATATTTTGTATCGCTTTCCAAAAATTATTGATTATTCCTTTACTTGTTGAATAACTTTGGATAATCTCATATATGCGAGGGTGTGTGTGTGTGTCGTATATTGTTAGGAATATTGTATTGAACGATGATTTTATTTGACTTTACTAAAATTTAGTATATAATAGTTTGATGAATAATTAATATTTGTACGCAATTTTAACTAAACACGTGTTCAGATGGGAAGATTTAACGTCATGAATATTTCTTGTTCTAAAGATAGTATCCAATGCATTCATATTCTCTAATTGTAAACATAATAATAAACTTTTTTCAGCCAGACCTACCTGGCCCTCGCTTCTCGTTTGGTGTTTTGAAATGTGCCATTAAAAAGGAGTTTCCCCTTGATTCGTTCACTTATATCATTGCTTAAGAGATAATATCGTTCTATCCATGAATTGACAATAGCTGATAACGTATCACCACATATCAATTTTATTTTTTTATTGATATTAGTGTTACTTCACCTAATTTAGTAAAATTTAATATATAACATGTAGCATACTTTCATCAATCATGTAACCATTCTTCCATCATAACTTGGATTTTCTATGTTTGTCATTTTTATAATAACTGAATGAACTAATGAAATAGTCTTTTAAAAAGTTAAAAGTAACTGTTAGAAACACACCTACCGTAGAATCATTAATAACTAATATCAGATCTATTTAAATAAATTAATATTGAGTGTGACTACAGTCGGTACTCGGTGAAATTCCATAATAAGGCAAAACAAAAATGAAAAAGCACTTATAATTTCACAAAAAAAACAATTTATAGGTAAAACCAGGTCATTGTCCCACCTCTGCTTTCATCCCCACCTTCATTCCTAGATGTTAGTGTTAAGTTGACCTGTATTTTAGTATTTAGTTCTTAGTTGTCTGACGATGCCTAACGGCGAAACAGCTGTAGCAATAAATTGTTTTTTTGTGAAATTATAAGTGCTTTTTCATTTTTGTTTTGCCTAAATAAATTAACTTGTAAGGTCTATTACATTTCATGTGGTTTTTATTATGGAAAAATGTATTTATGTGTATCTATTACGTATTTAAATTGCATTTCACAGAATAAATAATTTAGATACAGGAATAGATTTTTATTTTATTTATTAATTAATAAACAAAACGTGAGATGTCATCAATCTTAGTAAATCGTTCACTTTATTAATAGGATAGAATTCTTTTTAAAAGTACAGTAAATACTTATAATAATATATTTTATATTAAATGTACACTTTAAAATTTACAGAGATATTGTAACATATTTGCATATCTAACGGTAATTTTCTTAACTATTGTCTCAGAAGAGATGAGACAATAACTGAATATAAAACATATGACGCTCGAAGTGTTTCGTACGCGCAGTGTCTTATTACGTTATAAAAGCGATTTCCAAAGACATGAAAATAAAATAGAAGTGTTATGAGAATGAAGTGGTGCAGGAATATGTAATAAAATATCTCGTTTAGTTATTAGGCTCTAGCAAACTTACAACTCTTAATATATAAATATACCCTTCACTAGAATATCAAGTCTCGAAAGACAACTGTTTTTTTTTTTATTTCAAATACATTTAAAAATTACAAAATAATAAAATATTATAACTCAATATTAAAGTTATTTAGTAAATGAAACAAAAATTGTAAGAAAATACTTCATATATACTACACTATACCAAAAAACTCTATGAAATTTTGAACTACATTCTTTTAATACATGTTCGTTTATTTTACGTAAACACTATTGGCCGTTGGAGGAAGCCTAAGGACGACTCCTTTTTTAAAATCTGACAAAATTCTTTGATAAACATATTAAACCTTCTTAAACTAACAATATTATTAGTTTCATTATGGTAAAAATGTTTCTCAAAATGTAACTATTTCAGAATTCAAAATATATTTCATAATAAAGAAACCGTAATCATACATGAAACATAAACAAAAACTGTAATAAAATATATTAACCGAAATATTGGAACAATTCACATGCTATATTATACGATTAGTTAAAACCAATTTTAAAGATATATATATATATATATATATATATATATATATATATATATATATATATATATATATATATATATTAATAACATTTAAAATCTTAATAAAGATCTCCCTAGTATATTATTAGGTGAGATTTATCAGATAATAATTTATGGTGAGATATCCCCACCTGAGTTCACTTATATTGAGTACAGATATGGAAATCTCGAGAAATCCTAGCTGTATCTTCACCTTTTTTTTTATCGAGTCTTTGGGGTATTCCAGTCTCTTTTATTTTTAATATCATGTTTTTATGTCACCTCTTGTGTTCTTAAAACCTTGACGCTATTACAATCTTCGAGGAGTAGGGGTTTGTATGATTTGTGTGTGTGTGCGTGCGTGATGTGTGTGTGTGTGTGTGCGTGCGCGCGTGTGTGAGTGTGTATGTGTATGTGTGTTTAAGAAGCACTTTTGTTCACTTTATTCCTTTCTTTCTGACATAATGGTATCATGTTTTCTCAATTACTCAATTACAAAATATTATAGTGAAATATTAACATTGATTTCGATAAATGGTAGACGTATGTAGAAATATGGTAAGAATTTGTGTTTTACGTAAAAACAATGATAAACAAATGCTATTATATCCATAGTACTAAACAAATTGTTAATATATATTGTTACATATTATATAGTTTTGTTCCTTTTGAAATACACTGAACATGTTGATATTAAAATTTATACACAAATGGTTAATAAATTATGATAAATAATTATTAAAATTAGGTAATAAATTATATTTAAATTGGTGTTTTAAATTAGCACTTAAAATATATTTAACAATAACTAATAATATTTAAGGTTTAGATTTCAAAATTATAAACACAACAATTTTGGAAATAATATATGTTACATAATGTGTTTTCTGACTGCTTCTACAAGTATGTGTTTAGTTTGACGTTTCATGTAACTGCGGTCAAGTTCTAAAGTTAGAATATCATCATTTGGACTTTGTCAACTTGTTTTGAAATAGTTTATAAATTACTTGAGTCAGTATCACAAATATTTTAACATTTACATTTCAATGACAAGACTGTAAACAAAGCAATGTTTTTAATATTGAAATATTAAAAATATTTAATATTAAAATATTAAAAGATATTAAAATATCTCTTGTAACTTTAAACTATAAAAACTAAAAACATAATTAACTTTAATGTATAGCAGATATTTCTTGTTGAAACTCCATATTCAAGGATAAATATGATAATAATTTTATACTTGATAATAATAAATAATATCCTTGAAAAACATAATTTATAAATGAATTTTACAAACACAAGTCCAATTTATAATATTATTGGCTTTAGAAAATCTATTCTACTCAAATATTACTATACACAAGAGTTTGATGTACTGAAAAACAACGATAATTTTCAATTGATTAAAACTCCATCCTTGTCAAGCGTAGTAAAATTGGTAATTTGATTTACTATGCAACTATGCTAGGCACTGATTTTTATTAGGGGTTCCAAAATTTCAAACATTAACGTTATTGAAATAAAATAAATAAATTGTGTTCTTGAGTTTAAATGTTTAACTATTTTCCCAAACATATGTAATATGTTGAATTTTGTGGAAATATGTTGAATTTGACGTATTTAGTAAAAATTACACCGTATTCTGTAGGTAGGTTAAGTTAATACAAGGGGAGGTTAAATATTGAATACATAAAATATTACACAGTTTTTGAAACCGTTTCTATTGATTACATAATACAATGGTAAAACAATAATACATATTATATCGAATTATATAAGACGCAGTCGTAAAAATATGAAGGTGTATAACACATTAAGACGATTCAAATTATTGTAGTTTTTTCGAACAGTTTCTAGAGTTAGTGAGCACATACAGTAAACACAAGAAAGCATTGATTTTGTATACAATAAAATTAAAATCTACTGTCTAAATTGACCTTAGTCATAATAGAAAGTAATATCTAAATTGTTTAGTATTTTTATATTTTCTATATTTTGTAGATAAAACAAAATGTAATGCAAGTTAATGCAGCCCTTTTAAACTTTACCCTTTGAATAAACAACACTATCCGCTACAGAAGTTCATTTAGATGTAAATGTGTAAGGTATTGACTTGAAAACTGATTTAAATAAACTACCACGATTAACGATTGTATAATAGAAGGTAAAATGCTAAGTTACCCAAATACAAGACGTTCACAAGATTTAATTTCCTACTATATACTGTTAAATTAAATCTTTTCCCCACTTATGCATATACACAGCCACATAATAATATATACTATCAAGTCTCATTTATACTTACTAGAGGGTAATTTTTCTGTCTACATAAAGTATCCATCTAGGTTCTACGATTGTGTTACAATTCTAGATAGTGAAATTTGTTTTGTTTGTATTTTTTTAAAACAACACTTTTATATAAATACGCTATTTTTTAAAACTCGATCCATTCGTACCTCGTTTTATTTTGTTGTAAAGGCAGTTGTAAAAGCATCGTTTTATTATCTATTATTACTCCATAATAGTTTTTTCTCCATAATATTCTAAAACCTTAGGATATATATATACGAATTTAAAATAGCCTATTTATTAAAAATATAACATATAGTGCGTGGAAAGGAAAGAAGACAAAATTATGACAATTCAACGAAATTATAAAACAAATTCGTCGTTTCTCAAATTACAATAATTGAAATATATAAACTCTAAAACTTTTTTTTTAATAAGTACTTGTATTAAAGTAAACACACAGCTGGCAAGGAAATGCGATTAGTTATTTAATTGATTACATACTTTAATTACTTTTTGTTTTAGTTTATAATAGCAATACAGTCTTTATTCCCTTTTTAATGATGACTTTCTAGTGTTTAGTGTTAAACAGGACAACTACTATTATCATTTGATTAACTATTTCAATGTTCAAAAAAAAAAATCTATCTGATTATTGTAACCCGTGCTGATTGTTGGGTAGTCTGGTAGTAGAAAATATTCCAACAATTTATGCTTTATGATTCTATTTAATGACGTCCATTTGAACAGTTTTTGACTTATAAAAGCCATTCACGAATAGTTATGTTCTCCTAGCATATTTAAATATAAAATCGAAGCTTTTACGATACTATATCCACGCCATGATTATATTTTTATCGTAATACAATCTACTTAGGATTTATAAAGTATTGCATTTATTATTTTATGTGTTTTGTTTTGTTTTCAACCGTTACACAAAAGGTAACTTTAGAAAAAATAATGTTAACGTACAAGGTGCAAAGTTAACTTCTCTTGTCATGTTTACTTTCATCAGTTATTGTTAATAAATTTATATTTTGTTAAGACGAACGCAACTTGTCAATTAAAGGCAAATGTTAATGACGAAACTCACTAATTGAAAATATTACAAAACATTTTAAAATATCCTGTTCACCAAAAGCGTACCTGCCATAAACTGTTTGAAGCCTAAATTATTACTATTGAGGTTTCACTTCTGTAATAACATCAATCTAGCACATCTTCGAAACATCTTCAAGGAAAATCTTTGATTATTGATGGCAGTAAAATTTTAAGTGATCTTTGATAAGAAAAGACTGCGGTTAATGTTTATTTTTTATAAGAGGCTGGGAAATTATTCTTTAATTAAAATTACCCTATTCAAATTATACAGCATGTATAAGTCTACACATTTTAACAACCAAAATTAGGTTTCTACATGAATATTACACATAATTGTGTGGTTATCAGAATTATAAAATGTTGAACAGTTGCATTTAGTGGAAGATCATGTATATAAAAAAAATGTGTTTTTAACGATGAACTTTTCATATGAATTTATAGTAAGTCTTTGAAGAGGTAAAATGAGTAAGTAAAATATCAAAATTTAATTAGCCGTCATAAGTTTTGACATTATCCGTCATGATAAAACTGACCACTTCCTGTTATTTGTTGCGTTCTCACTGGCTTGTCATGGGGGCAAACTACGAATGATTGATGTTATATAATAGACAAATATCTAACAGATTACTGAACACCAATAGCAAACAAATTCTTGCGATTTCATCTCCCAAGCATGAAATGTTTTACACTCTTGTGAAAGGTATAGGGCATGTTATAATGTGTTAGTAATAGATAGTTTACGTAAGAAATGTTTGGAAAATCTCTTTTCTAAAGCGAGTACAGTATTTAATTTCTCATTCCCAATACTCTCCTAACAATCTTCAATAATTTAGGTCATTTATGTTGTTCTACAAATTTTTCTTATTATTGTTTGAAAGAGATCGGTTTTTTTTTTTATTTTTAAATTTTGTTTTACTAATTTCAACTGCAAATACACCACTTTTCATTCAATGAAATTTAAATAAAATTATAATAAAATTCACATACCAAAATACTCTTTATTTTGTTTTATATAAAATAATTACACATTTAATTTTAGATGGTGAATTAACGAATCACTCAAAAATTGAAATAGGTGATATTAAAACTTATTTTCATTGTAATATCTCACTACAGTAAACAGACTTGATTGGAAAATTTATTTTAACTAATAACATGACATTAGTTAGAATATATCAAATTTTCAATAGATAGAAAAGAAACATTTAGGTAATTAATTTATATAATGAGTCGGTACCTAAACCGAACTGTACAGAAAATGTCTTCTATCTAATAAAACAAAAATAGGTTTTGTAAGTTTTATAAACAAACAGGTTTTTATTAAATCTAAAATGAAAAACTTTCGTTTCATTAACGGTACTTCAAGTTTCTATGCATGGGTCACTTGTTATATTCAATGTTGTTGAAATAGTTTAGAAATAATTGCTAATTGAAATAGTTTTTAACAGGTATTCTTAGTAATTCTATTTAAAACGACGAAATGAAAGTTTGAAGACTTCAATGATTGTCCGATTTGTTATAAAAAGCACAATGTAATAAAAATACAATATGTAATTAGTTTATTTATAAAGACAGAAAATAGTAAGTTACTGAGATGAGATCAGTGAAAGCAGGGCGTTCATATTTATAAACAAGTGTCAAGGCGAAAATGGTTTATTTGGCTGAGCACAAGATGGTGATTATGAATTTCATTAATATTTCAAACTTATGCTATGAAAATATTTAATTACGTACTTGTTATAGAAAATTTATTATTATTATTATTTTGTAAATGAGTTATATATATATATTACCTCATCACACATCAGAGTTAATGATATATGGTGTTAGACAAAGATGCAATATATGTTATCGGAGACGCACAGTTAAAATATGTCCTTTACATATGTATTTAATCTTTGTTTAACCCTCCTTAAATATTATAAAATCATAGTGGGCACACAAATTTAATTACTCAAAGAAAAAAAAATTAATTTGTTAAAACTTTGTCTGAAATACATTAAAATTATGTCCTTGTTTGTTTGACAATACCAACACTTCATACAAAATGTGGTATTTTATGAGTGACCCCAAAATAATTCAAGTGAGAGTTACCAAAAATACAGTTCGTTATATATATATATATATATATATATATATATATATATATATATATATATATTTGTAATATTAGAAGAACGTACTGCATTTTAGGACATGGGACGTCATACCCCACCCAATCATATGACGACATACAATCTCCCCATGACGCCACACCTCTTTGACCATTTTGATCGTCATTTTGTTTTTGGACGCAATTGCTCTGAAGTCACAGCCCTAACCATTTTCTTTGGTGGGATTAGAACAAATGATGTCCGGACTTTAAGCCGGTGACTATACCGACAGAGCTATCGTGCATAGTAATAATTAATTAATGTATTCATAAGTCACTATATAACGCGACAGTGCGTGTTGTAGTTAACTTAAGATACATTATTTATAGTTACATTTTTGGCAACTATATTACACCACCGTTATTTTTTTTAGAGTCGTTTTCGCTTTTTAAGGTTTGTTTTAGTTTTAGAAGAATTCCTCATCGTTTTAGAATATCTGTCATAGTTTTGGAAGAGTTGTCTTTCTTTTGGCTACTAGAGCGGTGGAGTTTTTTTTTAATTTCGCAGGATAATTGGAAAATCTTCAAAAGACAAAGAGGTGAAATTCGCTCTTCCCAATAGTGTGTGATTCTTATTCACTAAAAACCACCTTCCTTCCTGTTAGTACCACTATCGTGTAGGACGTGGAGGCAGGAAAGGTTTTCTATGAACCAAGCTGAGAAGCTCTTTCCATGACAAATCGAGATTGTAAATGTGGAAGAAAGCAGAATGTTAGGTATCCGAAGGGCTAGATAAAGAACTGGCTGGAACACAGTGTCCAGTAAGGTAAAACCTCGCGACAGATCATACAGGAGCCTAGGTTTGGTAAATGTGGAGTGCAAGGTGAAGGGTGGTTGTTACCTTACAAATACCTTGTTAGTGGATTTATTGGAGGAGCTACAACCTATATCTTCTTCTGCTGCCTACTCGATACTGAAATAAAGTCTTTATATTGATAATAGTAAATGGCTTGTAATTTAGTAGTAGATAACATTGTAGGTATGAGTTATGGATTTCATTTGGTTAATTACATATAAATCACATATTTTCTTTTCTATATTTAAAAAATGGGTTGTAATCAAGTAGTCGATAACTTACTAAGACAAATTGGGTTTGATTTATTTTTAATAATATTTAAATTAATGTTTGCAATGCAATTTATGAGTGGTCGTCGAGTAGTACGAAAAAAAAAAATTTTTTTTTTTATAATTTACATCTTTTTGTCAATCTTAATACATAGGTTTTCGTCGAGTGGAATGTAACATTTAATGTATAAGAAAAGCCTAATTTAATTACTTCAAAAGCCAGAGTGTGATTTTGATATTGTCTATGTATTGTCAATAATAAAAATTATATGTAGTAGATTGGAAGGGAATATCGTATATATCATATATATATATATATATATATATATATATATATATATATATATATATATATATATATATATATATATATATAAACTAGTATTTTGTTTTGTCAAAAAACTTTTATATTTTCTTTTTATTTTGAGTGTTGTACCGTACGTCATTGTGTAGAACGAGGTTATTATCCGTTATTATAAATATATTTTTAATCCACTAAATGTTTTCTCATGAAAGAGTTAAATTATCATGGACTCACAAACATAAACAAATCATTGTCACTCAATTTCCCTACATATTTTATATAAACATGTGTAGTGGTCGAATTTTAAATTGTTGTAACAAAAGGACATAAATTGCTTCCATTCCCTCTAGGGACAAGTGAATCCAGAAAGTAGTTCAAGTGTCAAGAATGTCTTTCATCACATTTAGAAACAAGAACAAATCTCAAGAGACACTGTATGGAGGGACAATAGAAGGAAATAAAAGTACAAGCTACTTCAAAAGTAATTTGAAAAAAACATTCTAATCGATGAAGTAAAACAAATTGATTACAAAACTGAATTTAAATATTGAACCACTTTTCAAAAAAATCATATTTTTGACACAAGTCGTATTAGTTACGAAATGATCTCTCAAAAATTCATTGTTGTTCTTCTGCGTTTTTATTTTTATTTTTTTCTTACACCAGTCTTCTCATAAACAGCCTTATATTTTCCACTTGGTTGATTTGTTTTAACAAACCTGATTCTTACTTATTTTATGAAATTTGGCTAATATCAATTATTATCTCCAATATTAAATATATATATATATATATATATATATATATATATATATATATATATATATATATAGTTATTTGTTTATTTTTTGTAAATTGATATATCTAATTAACCTTAACTGGATCCTAGATCATCGCCAGTTATCTGTTCTCTTAGAAATATTATTTGAATTTACACCATATTATGATAAGAATTTCTTAAAGTATGCATAAGTTTAAAGATAAAGCATTTCTAGAATAATGACTATAGAAAATAAATAACTTAAAACATAAAATAAGCTTTTTATGCAAAATATAGGATCACGAAATAATATTATACAAAATAAAAAGCTTACAGATAAAACATTACATGTAAGTTACACCATTTATTACTCGTAAATTTAATATTTTAAACTATTATTGATTATGAATTAACTATTATTAATCATTATTTTAGCAAGTTACGACCAGGAAGAATGGATTACAATCATGCTGTTCAAGATTATTGATATACTAAATAATATAGTATTTAAAATTGAAAACAACTGTTCATTTATTTCAGATGACGCACACAATTATTATAATACTTTTTTTTATGAATAAATAAAAATTATAAAATTTAAAAAATCATAATATTTTCTTAAATGTAACAAAATAATTTAAATTTTTAAATTCAAACCAGATAGAATGAAATTCAAGTACGGTACATCATTGAAAATGTTATACCACAATTTAATTTTTAAAAGAACTTACTTTATGGATTTAACTTATTACTAGGTATAAAAAATGTTCATTCATTAGTGATTATACACAATCTTCATCCATCGCTAAGAAACTACTTACTTTATCCCAATAAATTCTTGTCTTAATTTTTGAATCTATTATAACCAAACCAGATGTGAATAATTGTCTGAAATTAATATTAAAGTGTCTAAGAGAAGAATTCAGGTAATTGTCGATTTCAAATAAAGAGTAACTGGACAGCCAACCGTTGGGGAAAATGGGCAGTAAGTGAGATCAGTGATCTTATCACAGAGCAAAGCAGAACCAATATAGGGACATTGTGTTTTAGTTAACATTAGTATGACGACTCTTGACGGCTTCGCACACCTCTTACAAATGTCTGTCACACAGTTACAATTTCATCGCAAGACCCTTCTTATTACACCATCCTCGTTGTTTAATTAAAAGTGTCAATGGATAACTTTCACATTGAGTTGAAAAATTCACATAATTTTGCAGCAATTTTGACTGAACCTTTTGTTACATAAGTCTAGTAATATGTTTTTTTAAATATAGTTTAAATTTTTTAAATGGGATAACCATTACTGATATATTGATCATTATTATGATTCCACTGAATAGAGGGAAGGTAGTTTTTAAAATTTTTACCCTGGTACAAAAAACCTGGTTTATTGATTTAAGAGTTCGTGAATATTTTTTTTCTAACATTTACAAAATTATAATATAAGACAGTATTTTGTTGTTTAGTTGAATTCCATTTGTATTTATATTATTCAAAGTTACTATAGTCTATTTAAATAAACCTTTAAGTGTCGGACAACGAACTGTTGACATTATAAGCTGAGTTATATTGATCTCTTCTTCTAAAGTATGCCTTCATCTCCCTAGTTTCCTAATAACCTCTGTATCCCGTAATAAACACACAATGTCCATGCAGCATCCTCTAGAAGAGGAGTTTACGTTATATTATATTATATTTTGTATTTAGGGCTAATATAAATTAAAATTAATTCTTTGTATTACTCATTTAACGCAGTAGTAAAATTGTGTCAAATAATAGATATAAAAAAACACACAGCCTACTGAATAAAGTTATAAAATAAATTATTAACTTCTCACCTTTCGGAATGATGTACTGATTTTCTGTAAATTGAACATTGACTTGACAACGAAATAATGGCAAAACATGAAGTCTAAAAAATATTTTTGATATTGTTAATATTTAATACGATATCAATGAAATATTTGACAAAAACGTATTAGTCACAATACATGAATTATAAGGTATTAGCTGAGATGAGACAAAACCATAAATCAATCCTATATGACACATAAAATTAAGGAGTTAAATATAATACCAATTAATTCTTTAAATCGCGTATTTATCAACAGAAGAAAGAGCATTTTCTATAATCGTGATATGAATTATTGACATTTTAAAACATTATAAAAAGTATGTTTTTGCATACATTTTTTAAAAAACGTATTTGATTTTACAGCATTTGGTTTGGCCGTTAATTTGAAACTCTAAACTGAATCAGCAAATCTATATCATAACGAAGTATTAAAAGATGCCTATCTCTAAATACGTTTTACTCGGTTATAAATATTTTGGATGACAGTGTATGACGAAAATAAGAATAAAATATAATGTCTTGTATTTATATTAATAATAATTTCTTGAAAGTTATACATTTTATAAGTGTTATACTTAAAAATTATCAAACATTCATGTGCACATAAAAGCTTATTACTTCCACAAATGTTTTCAAGTAGACTTTATAAAAACTCTGATGGCCGCCATTTCTCTAAAAATTGTGTTATTGTAAAATATTAAAAGTTTTCGTCCGTTTTTTAATTTTGTATTTATTACATTTACTCCGATTATTTTCAAGATAACGAAATATTAAACTTAAATATCAATTATTATCTAATGTAGTGGAATTTACTGAATTGATTATTACTAAAATATTCATATTTGCTCTAGAGAGAAATTTGCCACATTTTCTATAGAGCTCACTCGACATTTTATTGTACAAACAATTTTGTTTATAGAGTTTCACTACTGTACATATTTTTTTACTTACTCTAACGTAAATGAATATTTTAATATTACTTAAAGCTGTGCACTTTTAATTATTATATGATATTTAGATAATTTTGACTCGCTTCATGAGTTTTCTAGCTCCTTTAATTAAACTTACTTGGATGTAACGTAAATTACTTAATTCAGCTCTTACCAAAAAAGTGTCGAATTTTTACTACCTACCGTTAATTACTATTTGTTGATTTAAATATAATTTCAGTTATAGTGAATCTAATTTGTTGTATTGACTTTAGTTTCGATTTTTATTTTGAGTTTATTTTTTTATTAATAACCAAGTGATGTTAGTTGTGAGATCTCCCTTACATATTTTGTTTCCATTAATGATTATATGCATAATTACCTGTATTTCGCTTAGTAGCTCTACTTTACTTAGTTCTACTTTACCACCTTTCTTTATCGATAAATATTATTGATTTTTTTTTCTAAACATTCACTTAATTAACAATTAACAATAATTAACACACTTCATATATCTTTTTACGGCTTGGTTTGCTTGTGGCGTACACTCATTATTTTTATTTTGAACTAGTTAAAAGTTTTACTTTAACACATTTATTTTGGAATAGTCTTTCATATTAAATCTTGATTATTGGAAGAAGGGATATGTTTTCAAACTACTCCACCACTTTTATTTATGCGGATAATCATTTCAAATTAGATTTGGATTTCATCTGGACATCATAGGTTGATATTCCCTATGATAGGCTATTAACTGATTGGAAGTTTCTTGCAATTGTGTATTTTACCTTGAAATTCTTTGGGTTAGTAGAGGCCAGTTTGAAGGGTTTTCTGTATAGTTTGACAATTTCCTATGACAACTTCTAGTTGAATAACCACTTGTGCTTATTTCAATTTGAAACTGTTTCTCATTACTGTAACTTAGTTTGTAATAATGCAAACTTTTTTCTCTATTGGAATAGATAATCAGTTTTTAAATATATCTCTGACATATAAAGTAAAATTAAATTACAAACAATTAGTAGTTACACTGAGCCAATATTAGTACACATTATTGGCAGAATAAAAACAATCACTGAACGATATTTAATAATAATCCGGTTGTGATTATTTCGATATAATAGGAATACTCTAATACACAAGATATTTTATAAATTTCATATATCTTTTATAAATAAATAAACACAAGACATGCAATTAAAATTATTAATAATATTTTGTTACTAATTATTGTATTACTTGCAGTGAAACAACAAAGTTAAAAATGCACATTGGGGGTAGGGGGATGGGGTTAGGGCACATAGTTTCTCTGCATTAGAAAAAATGCAATGCACTCATTCCATATGAGATATTGGTAGGATATACTAGGTAATTTGTAACAGTGATTCAGCTACTCTAGGTTCCCTTGATTTTTTTTCTTTCATTTAGTGTAGTAAATAGTTACGAAATCTAACCACTTAATCCTCAATATGTAGTCATAATTGGTTACACAGTGGATGATATTGATATGTATTATATATTTAAAACTCAATACATCTAAGACAAATTCATTATATTCAGAAGTTGGTTACAAAAAAAACCTAGATATATAAAATATATTTATCTTTTTTTATCAAAGATCTAAAATTCAATCGGTTATTTCAAATGTAATAAACATAATTACAATTAATTGTAATAAGTGTACAACAAATATTGAACATTTTAATTGCATGTAGAAAAATATTTATTTTTGTGTTTTTTTTTAAATAATTTTTTATTCCAAATTGTAGTAATAAATGAGTACATTAACTTGTATTTTGTAAAAAATTTATCTATAAACATATCCAGTTTTAGGAAGATAATGATGAGGCTAATCATATTTACTATTCATATGTGATAAAGTTACAAAGATTCGATGGAAAACCATTATATTTAATAAATTACAATCACAGTTGTAGTAATTGAATGATTCAAACCATACTGTTATGTTGTGATTACAAATACAATGAAATCAGATTAAATTACACAAAAGTGAAAACCCATGGCTTCATTTGCAGAAAGAGTGACCAAAGCTTTTGAATTGTCAGAGCTTCAGTTGAAAGTAACACGTAATGCTATAACAAAGCAAATAATATATCTTTTAAACCGTTGTATATAGTCACTGTGAAGGGGCTTTGATTTAAACATTTTAGTCCGAGTTCTGATTCAGAGTTTAAATGACACTATTGATTTGACTGGATTATATGTTCACTTTTTGTACATATCCTTACTTTGTTACAAGCTGTTTAGGATCACACTGCAGATCTGTGTTAAGATATCTGTTTAAATGTTATTTGCTTGTGTGACAACCTGTATATTATTAGTTATGTTTATATAGTACCTATAATTCTATATACCAGATAATTGACTTGTTATAAATTTAAAAAATAATCTACTAGAGTTTAAAAATGTATACTTGTTCCAAAATTTATGCATTTTCCTTTTGTTAAATGAATTAGTAACACTAGTTCAAAAATAAAACGTATGGAGGAGTGGGTGGTACACACTTTTGTTCCTGATATGAAAAACTAAAAGTTATTATCTAAGGAAATTTACGTGCTTAATAAAACACGAACGAAGAATATTGTGATATCGACACAGCCATTTTATGAAAGTCAAAACTTTCGTTCTCACTAAATTTGTAATTAAATGTATCGCAATTGACAATGTCTGTAATGTCAGTTGTGCCTGTAAAAACAAATAATATGATTCCTTCACTTAGTGTCTTGGCTTTAAATAGCCTCCACAATTGTAATGAAAAGACTGGGTATTTCCGACTGTCATTTATAAAGTACATAAAAAATAAATACACAAGGACCATGTCATAAATATTATTAGTGATTTAAAGGTTGTTAACTTTCATATTGAAGAGTTTGGGTAGAGACCATTGTATGTGGATTTAATATTAGAAATTAAACTTCCCAAAATCACTAAATATATTTGAATGTGAAATCCCAAAGCACGCATGAGTGTCTTGAATTTAGTTTTATATAAAAATGATTAAGTGTAAACTGCGACATCTTATTTTTTATCAATTATTTCTACCACACTCTAACTAAAATGTTGTAGTTTTTATTACAATATAAATGTATAGTCTAAAGAACTGTTGTGATGATGGAGGAGGGGAAACAAAGGGGATATTTTAGATTTCTCTAAAAAGGAAAATATTATTTCGTAGACACTTTTAAAAGTGTTATTTGAGATTTAGGTATTGTTCTTATTTGCAAAAATAAGAAATATTTAATTACAATTAAATTTTAGTTAATTGGTAGTGTCATCGGCTTAATTCCAGACCATTATATTATATTAAATAATTTGTCATTGAAATGTCGATATGTATAACAAAACAAATTTATTTTTAAAACGAGACTTACAATAAAGTCATATGCTTGTAATGAAGTCAATAATATAAATTGAAATTAAAATTTGGTGGTGGTTCCTTATTTAATAATATTACAGTAAGTTGTGTTTGATTGAAATATAAGTTCTTTTGCGTTCATCAACTATATATTACAATAATAAATCACATTACTATTCGCCAAAAATAAATATTACTATTTGTTTATATATATATATATATATATATATATATATATATATATATATATATATATATATATATATATTATTAGTTTAAAACTATTAGGTTTTATCCCCATTTGGGTAAAAGAAGTTCAATTTAAATTATTTAATATTTAAGACAATTGTTTTAAAGCAATAATATTAGATATCGTCAGTAAATATGGAAATGTCTGTTTTAGGACTTACAACAGTCCGATACGTTAAATTTTTTTCAGGATTAAAATCACTAAATTAGTGACTGATAGATAATTGACTCGTCGTAAACTAGTAACAAATTCAAATAAATTGTTTCTATTAATAAATGAAGTGTGTCAGCATTTTGATTATTCACAGTCGTTATAATTATTCATAAAATGTTACTGGGTTTCAAGTAAAACTAATGAATTTATTTTGCTAATTGAAATTGTTATTATAGAATTGTATTTACGGTTCTTTTTTATAACAGTTTTGAAGCGCGCGAGATAAAAAACGGAATATCAATAATTATTTCTTTTACAGATATAGTATTATAATTAAATCTGCATTTATTTCCAATGCAAAGACTACGTAAGACATATTTTTTCCTTTTTTTTGTCATTGAAATTGTTTAAAAAATATACTAACTAAGAAGATTCCAATAAACTCCACGTTACTAAACGTCCTTCCATTATGAGTTATCAAGTTAAACATCATCTATACAAATTAATTTTAAAGTAATCTACCAACAAAAGGGAAATTATTTTTCATATCTTCAATTAAAAGAAACAATTTGAGTTTTAAATAAATAGCACTTTAATTTGGAAATGATAGAAACCCATTATTATCCAATTTAAAATTAACTATTTTGATCATAATAGGAGTTTAAAATTAGAATCCTATTAAGTTATTACCTGTAATTAAAGATTATAAACTGAAAATGAAATTGATATTTAAGACTAAAATGTAATTGAAGATAAATATTATGTTACAAATAAAACAAAACATTCATTGTTAACATTTTTACAAAAATGAGTTAATACCCTACGGATTTTAAAATCAAATGTTCATTTATAACTGTCCAAATAAACTAAAAATCCAAATACTATTACTGACTTGTGTTTTTTGTTTACTTGCTATAACTATTTTGAATGTCTTAAGTAAAATATCATCTGTAAAAATTGAATCCGTTTGTGGTCGACTAATTTGATATCGATTATACATATCCTCATAGTAAAATATGAAGCTCATTAATATACAGTATTTAAAAGCAGATATTATTTTAAGAGTTATTTAATGCCTTTGAAATGCCAGAAAAAATATATACGGTAATTTATGGGAGTATGCATTTTGAAATAAATTAAATTAAAATTTTTTATTTGGAATAATGTGGGAACTCTTTGTCCTATTATCCAACCCAGGAGTATTATATCAAATAAGAATAATAATAATAATAATTTGTTGAAGGATATATATTTTGTCATATAAGTCGAAATACAGCGGCGTAAAAATGTAAGTTAAGATTTAATCCAGTAGTGCTGTATAATTAATGTAAAAAGTCGATGTTAATGGTGCGAACTTAAACCCATATTAAAAAGTGTAAGGAAATTGGTATTCGTCAATCAATCTTCTTCTTAGACTCTACCTAATGGGATTACTTTGTTATTATACACTTAGATCATTATTATCTTATGTTTCACCATTTTTAAAAAAAAAAGTTTTATAATTCGATTTTAGATTTATTTGATATTGATTGATTATTCGTATTATTAATATGGTTTAATAGTATTATTTTGACAATAATTGTCCTAATATACTATGTTCAACAAACTTCATAATGGTTCTGTTTTATATTTAATTATATACATAGTATTATTATTTCTTTTATATAATAATTTTTTCGATATGTGTAATGTTTGTAGTTGTATTACACATAAAGTGTAATATTTCCGCATCCTTATAACTAAGTATATTATTTATTAAATGTTTTGAGAATTGCCATTTCTTGACAAAATTACAACAGTGAACTAGATCTGTAGTGAGTAAGATATTTTTAATGTTATAATTATAATTTAATTATAAATATGAAGCGTGAAATTTACCGAAATGTTGAAGGCGTTACAAAATATAACTAAATTAATAAATGTTCACAAACATTGTTCAATTTTTCTAACTCGAACATAAACATTATTCGGCAGTTTTAGGAAGCTTGTCGAGCAAAACGCAAACTAGCTCTCCTAAATAAAACCTAAATTCAAGCCGAACACACACCTATAGTGGACTTCATGTATAACAAAGCCTACTTGTATTTAATGGTCTTAAGCCTAACAAGAGTAATAGATTCAAGTTTGTAATGACATCAGTCAGGATTATGAATATTTCTTAACATTTCTGTTTACTCCGGAACTGTAATTTGAGAAATGTCACACTGTAGTTATTCGTTTCTATCACTAACACTTCTATCACAGCGGTGATGTATATTTTGAACAATTATGCTTTAATGTAACTCTTTATAGATTTAATTGATTGTAATTCTATTGTTCTTAAAAAAAAGTAATGTTTATGGTATACATTCGGACAACAACTTTTGTCTAGAATAGAGTATTTAACAGTATCTTTTTGGAGATAAAATGTTCCTGTTTGATTTCTCATGAATGTAAACCCAATTCAATTCAAAATTTTCATATTTTTGAATTTACATGTATATTTTATCACCAATGGGATATTTCGTGCCTAATTCTCAGAAAAAATCGTATAATTTGTTTTTAAACAATACTGACGGTAGTTTAAACGTATAGACATTTTGGAAATTTTTTGGGGACTGATAGAGAACTAGAATGAATATAAAAAATAATGTATAACATAAAATATTGATTTTCACCACGATACTTCCACTCAATATAAATATTCAGCTGTAATAAATATGTGATATTATATTACGACAAACAAAATTATGATGTACAATTTACTCATATAGATAACAATTAAACATTTTGTTATGATACAGTCTAGGTCGTATATTTTCCACTTGAAATAATTATGTAATCAATAATAGTAGGTTGGTAAAATGTTTAAGCGGTAAAATCAATAAATTGATATAATTAAATACATAGATAAAGGCAGCAGGGAGAGGTAACAAATTAATTTTAATGTCGTTTATACCGAGCTAATTTATCTGTTATAATTCAAAAATTGTAGCAAATACAAATCCAAGTGAGAAGTGTACGTCCTGTGCTGGAAAAGGATCAAGGATAGCTCAGCTGGTAGAGCGTTGGCGCGTAAAGCCAAAGATTCTGGGTACGATTCCCGGTATAGGTCGCATATTTTTCACTTGAAATAATTTTTTAAATTAAAAATATTAAACGTAATAATTAACCATAGTCATGAATAAATATTATTCATCATAAAGAAAATATTAGTCCATCTCACTCTCACTTCAAAGTAATTTGAATAATTTAAGCATTATATCACGATCATGGAACCATTTAGATCCCGGTGCCCTTCCTCAAGCCCTTACCCTAATTTAATTAGACACGGTTGTTTCATTAACTTTGGCCAGGGTTTGACTATTTAATGAAATGTAAGAGCACATTAAGACTAATTATTACCCATTAAGGAAACTCTGCCCATAATTATTTCCTGATAGCACAAACTAAAATATATTCACTACCCTCGGTTCTTCTCGCTCTCGACCTCATTCCGAAATTCTCGGAAAAGTTTGTCGATAAATCTTTGTCTTCCTTTTAAGCCTGCTATTCTTTTATTCCTTTCTTAATCTACTCTCTCTCTCTCTCTCTCTCTCTCTCTCTCTCTCTCTCTCTCTCTCTCTCTCCTTCTCTTTTACTTCCAATTTATTTACTTTTGTATTTATAAATGTAGGATATGCGTTAAATAAACATATTATTTTACTTCGTAAATTTCAGTTTGAACTTAGTTTATATTTATGTGTCTGTTAATTATTTTATAAATATTTTGTTATTTTTAATTTTAATTCTCTTTTGTGTTCTGTTATTTATTACGATTAAGTGGTAACGAAGACTATATATTTCTAACCTCACCCCAAAATAAAGGAAATTCAATGAGTTCAATGCAATTCTACCCCCCCTCTCTCTCTCTCTCTCTCTCTCTCTCTCTCTCTCTCTCTCTCTCTTTCTTTCTCTCTCTCTTTCTGACTTCAATATTTATCATACCACTTTTTTTGTCAAAGTGCCGTTCTTTACATCTCTATAGGTCTGTCAGTCAATAACTTTAAAAACTATAACGTTTAAAATGCATGCAAAACATAAAACTTGTTTGGAATTATAATAAATAAAATTTAATTGTGGATGGAGGTATGGATTGTTGAGTGTATTTATTCTTACTAAATAAAACACAAAATTAGTAACAGCGAGTAAAATGAGGTGTCAAAAATAATATACCGAAACTTCACACATCAAGGTTTCAAGTTTAATTTTTGAGTTATAGATCTTAGATTCGAAAATAGAAATAAAATAACTATTATATTTGTTAGAAAATAAATGGAAGACAATGACATGTTGTAATAGTATATAGGTTCGTATAGTGTCATTGGAAAGCCGACACTATAAAGTATTATTTTATAGATTTTTTTTATCTACTATTTATATCTTGCTTCTAGAAGAATATATTCAATCGTAACATACTTGAGAGAGTTTTTTTTTTTTTACATTTTCTAATCAAATGTCAATAAATGAGGCCCAATTCCCTATTTTTCCCTGTTTTTATCTCAATTCATATCAATATTAATTAAAAGCTTGAAAGTTTGGCATTCTCCCTCCCCTTGTTATTCTAAATACAATGAATGATTGTCGCCGTATTTCTATGCTATAAATGTTCCTTATAGATAAATACAAGATTCAATTTAAAATATTTCAAATAACATATAAAGTAATTTAATGATATTAGATATTTATAATTTTTACTGTGAAATTTTAAACCGCTGCAGCAGAAGGGCGTTTTTTATTCTATTTTTTATTTTTAAAAGCTAACTGAACGACGGCTTACTCATTAGTGTATCGTATAATAATTAAATACATGAAAAATTAAACAAATAAGTTCGTGAAGTTGAAATGGATCTCTTGTTTTCAGATTTTCATTAATGTTTAATTTATTTTACATAATCAGTTATTCACAATTTAATCTAATGGATTTACAATTAAAATGTGGGTTTAACAGAATGAAATGATAATTGTATATAATTGGATTACTTCAACTCTTTTTAACAGTTGAGAATAAATGTATGTTTTCAAAATGTAGGATAAATAAAGTTCAAAGACTTGGGGGTGAGATTTTTTATGAGAAAAATCGCTGTAGTTATTATTCCACTATTCCAATTTTTTTACTTCAACAATCTATTTCAAAACAAGTTAATAATTTTAATTTTAAGTTTACTAAATTATTTAAGTTATATAAATTGTAAAAAAGTTAAACCTAATATGTAAAACACACTATGATATTGTCTTTCTTTCTACTATCATCTTAATGCCACCTGTCACTCTCTCTCTCAATAATTATTGCTAACAATGTGTCAAATTACATCCTCCACTCATCAAGTCTACAATTGTGATGTGTCCGTTAACTAGTAACAGCTAACCGTCAACGTTGACCATCGTCAACGCTCAACGCAGTTGACGAAGAAGTGCATTAACTGCTAACGGTAATCGACTGCTTCGTTCTCCAGGTGACGCATCAGTGGTTGTTTGTTAGCGCCAGAGGCTCACTCGATTCTCGCGTACCCAGCTACACGTTAGCCTCTCAGTCGTCTGTTAGTTTAGTTGAGAAACACAACCGAATCAATTAACGTCAACGTTTATTCATCAACGAATCAACGTATGTACCTGCTGTAGCCAACTATTTTACTATTTTACAGTTAACGTTAGTAGTTTTTTCAACATTAATCAAGCTCAACGTTAACTGGTGTTGACGTTGACCGTTGTTAGCGTTATTGACCACCACTAGTCTACAATGTCGGATTTACAGAGTTAACTAAAGAAGCCACTCTTTTTTTTCTCTGTGGCTTCAGCTGAAAACTTAACATATTGTCATGAAACTGCACAAAGTTTAACTAATTATTTTTTACTCCGCAAACACTTTATTTAAAAAAAGTGCTGATATACATTGAACGTTACAATTATTTCAACACCTAATTGGTTGCAGAATACTTGCATTAACTTTAATTATTATTTAATGAATTTTACTGTCGGAAGAATAGTTCAAAGACAGACACAGAAGTTTATTAATTATGTTTCCATAATTCTGTCCAAATGAAGCAATTCCGTTCAATTACATGAGGATTAGCAAATCTGTTTATTATTTTTTCTGTGGATTCTTTGTCATGTCTTCATTTACACAAATTTTTAAGATTATATTCAAACTAAGATATGAGTTATTAACCGTCGATCCAATTTATATTACTGTACAAAATAAACAATTAACTACTATGAACTACGTATTTTTATAGATATATATGTTTATAAATATGTGAAAATTTATACAAATATCCTCGTACGATAGCAGTATAATTTATTATTGTATGTCACATGTAATTTGCATTAAAAACCAAATCTGGTATTGACTTCCACAGTTTTACCTGAAATTTATTTTTAACCTTAATAAATATTCGTGGAGTTTCAACCACCTGCGATGGACAATTCGAATTAAGTTAGGTACTAGGATTGATCGACTAAGCATTAAGACTTTGTGCGTTTAAAAATTTTATGGTCTAATCCCAATAAAAATACATTGGGATCACTTTAAATATTTATTTGACACAATATTTTTAAATCCTGGGCTAAACGTGATGTAAATCTAACCATATCTTTCGGTAAATAAAAAAATAAATAAATGATTTTCGTGTATCCGTATTAACACAATTTGTACAGAGAAGCGTTATTGGAAATCTACAATCCTTGATTAATAAATCATACTTCAATATAATTGACAATTACATGGAAAAATAAATCTATAATTAATTAAGTAATTTTTAAAACTAAATTCAGGAAAAATTATTACTAACTGAAGTTTTTATATTTATTTCTGATCGTGTCATAAACTTTATCCTTCTTCCTATAATCCCTGATAAGGGCCAAGATTCCATATAGGTATTATGAAAAAGTTTCATTTTGATATAGTTCTTTCCCAAAATCGTTTTATTCATGCCTAAAACATGAATTAAATTTCTTGAGACGAGCAAGATCTAAAAAACTTTACGTTAATTACATATTAATTGTAATTATTGTAGGTAATGATTTGAATTAATTACGAATGTAGAAGCTGTAGTCAAATAAACTCGCAGAACATAACCTATAGATCTATCATATTACAACGGTTTAGGATAAACACTCAAGAACTTGAATTAATAAGTTTTATTACTACTAATATCGTACATTACTAGAACGTATACAAACTCGTATCAAAAACACGGAACACATCAACATGATCTGAGGTTAATTATCGTTTTAGATATCAATTCTTTAAATATTTTGGCCAAATAGATAAATTGTCCGATTAATCTATCTAAGCAGCTCTGTAACAACTTCTATAACTAGCTAACTGTTTAAAACCAAATAATTATATAGAGTACTATTGATGTTACTTATCAACGTTGAACTCTGTTTTTGAACTAATTTTGTTCGCTTTATAAAATGATATTTTTTATTTTTGTTTTCAATTGTTATATTAATCTATGATAAAAAAATCCTAAAAGACACTGCAATCAAGAGGAAAATATATAATGGCATTATGCTAACGTGCATAAATGTATCATTTTATTTCAGTACACTAATAGATAAATAATTAAGTCAATAGTTTAAAACACACATGACAATATATTTATTATTGTAATATATTAGCACCCAAAAATAATATTACATGATAAAATTTAATTATGTTTGACAATTTATATAATGCAATTGCCTAGATTCATCTAAGCACTTCAAAAAAGTGGATTCTATTGGAAATATCTCCCAGGTTAATACAGATTATTTTAAGTAAGGATGACAATATCGTTTTTTCTTTTCAATATCATGACACGTTTTATTCTGCCTTAGTCATAATAAATTGAAATACTCTTTATTGGAATAGAACTAGTAATTTCGTCTCCTTAAGGATTGGATAAGGTTGATATACTAATTTGTTTCCATCCTTTATTTCATTTCTTTATATTCCTTTACGTATCATTTGGTACGGAAGTTTGAGTCTACTTCTCCTACCACATTAAAGAGATGATCCCGAATCACTCACATTAACACATATGCCCTTGATTTACTTTCATTGATCGTAAATCAGTAAATTAGTTAAATTTTAGAAAACTTATATTTTACAGTTAAAACCACGATTTAAGAAACGAACCATGTCATGTTATACTATAAAATTTTGCAAGTAACATTTTCCTAATTATCGCATTTTAACTTAATAGTTTGACAAGTAATACTCGGAAATGATAGTGGGTGAGTATTAAAATGAGGGAAATAATTTTGTATAAAAAGTTATTTACCAGCAGGTAATTCGTTCATCATTCTATAAAACTAAATATTCTCAGTCAGGCGAACTACATATATTAATAAATTGTTGTCTTCAGCAACAATCTTCAGCATCTTACGTACACTGCAATCACTTTATTGATGAAAAAAATCATTTTTCAGAGTTTCAGTTTATATGTTTTTATGTTTTTTTGACCCCTAATTTATACTCTTACGAGCAGGATAATATAAATTATATTCGTATTTAGAGTAACCTGCAAGTTAAATTTCATGCTCAGACAAAATCATCTTAGTCAATTATTATTAATACTTAATCATTGCTCATAAGAGTAATTAGCATTAATTAATAATACTAATATTATTATTATACTCTTAATTATATGCTCTTTATTATTATTCCAGTTGTGCGTGTGTGTGTGTGTGTGTGTGTGTGTGTGTGTGTGTGTGTGTGTGTGTGTGTGTTGGATTTATGTATCCCGCTTTAATCCAGCTGAATAACAGATCCTATGGTAATATTTGAGTCGCATATGCTTTATATTTTCGATTTACCATTTTGAGTGATTGTGGTGTTGTAATGATCTGCCTCGTATTACCATCATTACAATATGCCTAAACAACAACACTTGAGAAGAGGAAATATATGTTCTTCGATATTTCTAAGCAAAATAAACACCTAAGTCAAATGATGAATTTAGGCCAAGCCATTCAAATGAGAATAATAAGTCTGATTATTGAAATTTGTTCAAAAAAAAGACACATCAAAGAAAAAGGTAGGATCACACTTATTTGCTTATGAACTGCATAAATAAGAAAGCGACCCTAATGATATTAATGTTACTGTGAATTGACAAAATATGGAAGCATTATTTTCGAGATTAACTGTTCGGTCAAATTTAAATCGTTCTCTCTATATTTTATCTAGTGATTGGCTAGGTGTAAGCGTTAGTGTAAATATTTTAGATGCCTTTCGGTTTAGAGAATCTGAACACAAATGACTCTCATAATGGAAAATAGGTTTAAAGAATGCGAAGAAATAATACAATATGAAAAAAAATTACTTTAACATTAAATTCTGAAAAAAAAACACCGTTTTTTTGTATCTGTTCCATTTAAAGCTCCGAGAACATAATGAGTTTACTCATTTTAAAAGTGTAAACGAGAGCAATCAAGGGAACAGACCCGGCTTATGCCAAAACATATCATGCCTAAAAAAAACATGAACCTAGTTTAATACCAAATTACTGAATATATTTCTTTCAGACAACAAAAGAGGTCGAAAATATTGTTTACAACTTTTTTCTACTACGCACCTTATAATTAGGTTCACAAAATATACCCGTTCCATAGTTTATGAAGAATGCGTGTGAAGAAAAGATAACGTTACTACAACGTCACTCATGACACGGTGTTAACAACAATATTGTAAAATGAAATGTGTGTGTGTGTATAAAAAGAGACAGCTTAAATTCCCCCTCAACATGAAATAAAGAATTTTAGCTCACGAAATGTCATAGGTTTATTATGTAAACACATAAAATTTATTTTGATGATGAGACTGAATAAAAGAAGACGAAGAGAGAGGAAGATTTCATATTATAAAATTACCTAATTTATATCAACAGCAGTGTTGTTCATATTTAATAGACCGGGTGTGACATACAATAAATGTATAGAAAATTCTAATATTTCCTTATATTACATACAACTATGCTTAAGACAATCATAAATGGCTTATAATTTATGAAATTTTCAATATATAATTTAACACTAATAAATAATGTATTTTATTCATATGTAAGTTATATATATATATATATATATATATATATATATATATATATATATATAAAGTACGACTGTAAATTTTGAAGATATTGCAGAAAGTGTTAATTTGTTTGTACTCTTCATAGTTTCAAATAGTTTAACAATTATATGAAACTGTGTTTTTCAAAAGTTAAAACATTTACTTAAATAAAATTATTAATTGAAGTATTGAAGATGATGCTATTGTATTCATAGTGTGATATATGGAATAATTATTTATTTATAACTTAGAAGTAACTTGTTCGTTTTATTATCATTCCCATATATATTAAAATTTATAATTTTTCATACTCTGTCATTAAAACTGTACATCTAACTTTAATAGTGGAAGCATTTTTTGTTATGAAATTAAGCATTGATGTATAAAATACAAAAAAATTATATCTACATTTAGTTTGTTATAGATTTAATATATAACAACTTAAAAGATTGCACTTTTGTAGTAATAAATTATTAGTGTGATAATCGTGTGTAATTACATGGCGCTATCTAATATTGAGAGATCGTTATAGTCCTTAACTGCAGAAATCTATATTTGTTTAAAATATTATGTGTGATTTCAAATCTTATTTCTTTCTACATGGACTTACATTGAGTAAAATAAAATTCAAGAAATTTCAATCACCGTCGTTGGTGATTTTATTTACAAATTTGATTTTATGAATTGAATGTAGATGTTCATGCAAACATGATCATTAAACATTTACAGAGTTGTTTCTAGTTTGTAAACATGACCTAAATGCTTTGTACCAATTAATAATTCATTGTTTGTAAAATACAATTATAAAATATGGGATTTTAATAACGCTGAATTATCCTTCCACTTCTAAATAACAATAAAACACTACAATTAATAACATTTAAAGAAAAAAAGGAAAAAAAAATATCATGGGTGTTTTAAAGTGTTTATAATAATTACTTTAAATGATTTAAAATCAATAAGATAGAGATTAAATTTTAGATTTGATAATTGTATTATGAGTCATTTATCAAATTTGATTATTCCTTCTTTCTCCATATTGGGTTTGAGAATTTAGTCGCATACTTTTAAAAGAATCGGAATCAATAATAATTTAATATATGATTTTATATTCTTATTGTAAAAAAGTTTTATAATTATAGTAAGTATTTATTTTTAAATGTCGATTATTCGCGTTGAAGTCAACTCTACAAACTGAGTGAAACAGTAAAAAATAAAATAATATAAATTGATTGCGTTTAAATGTGTGGCAACCCTGTATTACCTACTTGAATTTGGATGTGTTCAGCGTGAGATTAAAATCACCTATCAAAACAAAATACAAATCTAACAATTATTCTGCTATTGCTAAATAGCACCTACTCAAGATGATGCACGTCTCAGGTTGGTCAAGCATGAGAAATATACTGTATAAATTTAAAAACATTGAAATTAAATTGTTGAAAACAAACTCACATATAAAGTTTAACTAAAAGTGCTTTTCTGAAAATATCGAACCGAAATACGATGTCAACTACTGCAACGAGAATATATATAAGCGTGCTTAATATATATGTGGATCAAGGAAGAAATAATATTCATGTACAGGAAACAAATAGAATACTGTTATCCTGAACAATATTATATTACATATCAATGACCATGTCAAACATGTTTTTAAACGTATACGGCTAAAGCGACAAGATAAAATGGTCTATCCATAAAATAAGCAGTATCATACTGATAAATCAATTATAAAAAAAGTATTTCATTAGATGGTTTCTAAAAACAAAAACGGAAAGGTGAAGCTAAAAATATCTTTTTCACAAAACATTCAGAGATTTTATTTTTTCGCACAATTATTGTGTTTTCGTTTTTCTCTTTTAATGTTTAACTTGAACTAAGGCCATAGTAAGTCCCTTTGACTTTCATTTATTATAATTTTAATACGTCTACCATTGACCCCGTGCCTGTGACTTTCGTAATCTATTAATATTACAGAGTTTTTATAGTACTATTTAGGCCTTTAACTTTTCAGGTCTGATTCTTTTAAACATTTATTACAATACTTTCTCTGCAACTTTTATAGTTTCACTTTTCAAAATATATTTTTATTTTCTATTCTATTCAATACATTACCCCAGTTATTTTTTTATATACGGTAAATTTATAAATATATTCATCAAAGTTTTACCTTCTTTTCGTAACGTCTAGTAATATTTTCAATTTTGTCACTTAATATATTTGTTCCTCCGTAATTGTCTATCATAATCCAAAGGAGGATCAGTTGATGTATTATATACTTTTCACACAAAATTAAAATATTATACGAAATCAATGATCACCTTGAAATACTGTGTTTTACTTTTAAATCTTTTACTTCACCGTCGTATTAAAAAGTATTAAAAAGCTTTAGTACAGCTTACCAAATAAAATCCTTATTGCATGATGAACATGCCTTTGAATTTCGATTTAATGATTTCACCATCGCTTTGTACAAGTTTTGTAGAGACAAATTAGGTGGTTTTTGTACAATTGCCTTTATCACAAAAAAATTGAAATATTATGTAGGGTCCAATGTCTTCCCTGAATTTCAACATTTATATTATCACTATTTCTTTTCACCATCGCTTTTTATCTAGTACGAATGTAAATAGTTCTCTGAATTACCATTATTGAATTACTTTTTTCTAGACAGACGATATCCAGCCTAGTAGTCTATCACCTACTAATAATAAACTAATTTGTGCCAAGAATGAAATTGTTGTGTTTTTGATATAAAGAAAGGCTTTACTTGCAGTATATATATATATATATATATATATATATATATATATATATATATATATATATATATATATTATGTACTCATTTACATAACATTCGTTTCTGTTTTGTTAATGGAAAAGTTACCTTCTTAATAAGGTTATCATTCTAATGTAATGTAAAATCGACAATTTCTCCATGGATATTACTTCTTTAGATTAGGAGGTAACTGAAATGTACGGAAAGACGAAAAATTTAAATAGACTAATGACATATAGGCAGTTAACCATTTTATATGGATAGGGATATCTATTATTGTTTTGTAGTATCCGAAATAATAACGTATAGTTCAGTTCAAAAAATAGCACTATAAACTTAAATCACGAATTAGTATTAAAGAGAAAACACAATGATGTGATTTTTTTTCTGGAACACATTGTATTAATTTCTTTTAAGAAATTTATAGCTAATATATAATTATAATGTATCATAATATATTTATTATATATATACAACGTTTCATCAGTATAATAGGAAACCATGTTGAAACCGAATAAAAATCATTTTTTTAGAGATATTTAAAATTACGAATTTCAAACAGCCGTATTTATTTATAGTTTGCAAACTAAAATATTATTTTTGTTACACTGGAAAAGCATAGCATAAAAATATTTGTAACAAATTTGTACTCGAAACCTTAAAATCTTTTAAAGTTTAACGTTATATTTTGGAAAGAATAACGTACAGAAAACGTAGTGATAAGCCCAAAATTTGTTATTTGTTTATCACGTACACAAAATAGTTAACTTCCGACATTTAACTGTCACTGGACATCTAACAATATCAACGAAAGTAAATTAAATTAATATATTTGCATTTTAAATTAAAATTGTTTATCTATAAAATAACTTTTAAATATTTTTTAATTAATAAACTTAAAAGTGGAATATATATTTTGTTTTTTACATTGATGAATATAAACTAAATACATTTAACTTTATTATTAAATGATGTAAAAATCATGATGAATACAAGTTTTTATATGTTACAGTGTCTTCAACATTGATTTATTTCATTATTCCGTGTGAAATGACTGATTTTATTTAATGGTAAGACTAGAATCGACACTTTAAATTACTCCATGTTAACATTCCTCATGGGAACATTTATTGGTGTATAACCAAAAACAATGATGTACTATTGCTAATAATCTAGTGATTATGAACCACAAAACAATACATCTGGTGTAACAGAGGTTTATTTGGCAATAGATGTCATATCGGTACTGCAGTAGCCTAATTAATGAGGTAGTGTTTTACAGTATCCTTCCATGAATCTACGCTCATAACTTAGCGTGTCCAAATGGGGTTGTGTATCACTGTTATGTCCACTTAAAACAAAAAACATTTTTTAAGCTCGTGTTATCGAATTGAGGATATTACTGACAATATAATTGTTTGTCTTAAAAAAAAAAAAAAAAAAAAAAAAAAAAAAAAAAAAAAAAAAAAAACATAGAATTTCACATTATAGGTGTTTGTTGATGGAATGAACAGCCCATTTTATTTGGTTCTACACTTTATGCTTCAGTGACCATTGTAGGATGATTTCAATACCTTCGGCTACCTCTACATATTATAGATAAAATACTTTTTTTTATCAAATATTTATAAAAATGATATGTAAGCGTACCTAGTACGTATTCTTTTCGGCAGGGTAAGGTAATTAGATATTTTTATGCGCTCACTATAAAATTACACTGTGAAAAATTAACATCCATTATAGATAAGATCAAACAATTAGTGTTTAAAGTCAATCTATCAATTTTTTTATTAAAATTTTAAAACATTTAAATTTATATTTTTATGTTGGTTAAGAGTTTAATATTATTTGAAAGTTGTAGTATATTTGGTGAGCTAATATTTTACTACACACTAAAAAAAAAAAGGTTTCCCAATATAAAATAAATATATTGCGGTTGGGTGGTTCAGAGCTACACATGATAGTTATTATTTTAATAATGACAAGATATAAGTAACATTACTTCAAATAATAATGAAGACATCTCTATTGAAAGAATTAAATTTTATTTTGCCTCCTAATAACCCTTTAAAACTATAGTTCTATCCATATATTTTCTCATAATCAGCCGCATTCTCATTTTTATACAATCAAAATAATATTAAGCAAATATAGTAAAGAAAGCTGAAAACAGGTAATACCAATCAATTAATTATTTAAAAAAAAAAACAAATATTTAATTCCTAGGGTTACGAATAATTTATTTTGTTTATTATGTTACAAACTTGTTAACTACAAGTAAGATCAATATAAAAAAACATTATACTACAGATAATGACTATTTTTTCTTTGTCGGTTTAGATTGAAAAACTGCAATATATCATAAGGTTTTTATCTATTATACTTGGTTCAAATGAATACTTACTTCTGTCGTTACAGGGTATTTTGTAATTTTTCATTACATATTTAAACCTGATCTTCAAGAGTTACAGTAAGCAGTTCGGGAACGTTGAAAATCAAATGAAAATATATTTACCAGATTAATGTAGAACTCTGAACTACAAAATTACGGTAATAATTAAAATTATTAAAAACATTTCAAAATATAAAGTAAGTAAAAAGATCATTTAATGTAATTTTCATTTTAGGGGAAATAAATAATTTTGTTCTTATGTATTATTAACTAGTGTTTCCAATATAATAAGTAAAATATTATTTCTTTTTTGCTGGAAAATATATAATTTGCATACGTGAGTTTAATCAGGTAGAATCAGGGTCATATACTTACAGTGCACATGGGAGTAAAGTTGATGTAGATTCTGATATATTTGTATGCAAACTTAAGTTATCATTTATTTAAAATAAGCAATGGCAATATCAAGACAGTGGAGTATTTTGCAACAGACATGTGTTTATTTCCAATATTAACACAATACTGCTAAGATACTGTTAATAGTATCCATCGCAGCTTAAAGTCAAATGTTTGATTTATGTCTCCGAAGCACTTGTATTTTATAAACCTAATAAGAAAGAACAAGAAGCTCTTTATGCTGGCTTAAATAATTCTTTGTATAATTTAGACGTGAGAATGTTAATATGTATTTTTTAAATAACTATGTTTTCTTATAAATAAATTTTGTAATCCATTTAATGTTTAGTTAACGAATTGTCTATATTTTTATTAAAAGTTTGTATACCCCCATATAACCGCAAGAGACAATAGGTTCAATACATTCCCTCCAATTACCCAGTCCAAGTAATTAAGTTGTGATTAAGAATCTCAAAAATAAAAACAAAAACAAAATTAGCAACACAAAAATAGATAAATGTATTAAAAATAAAGAACGTAAACTACTATAATTAAACCGTAGGGATGTTTTTCTTAAGCATCCACCGCCTGAGGAGTTGAAATGAATTTTAAATAAACACTTTAATATGATAAGACATTATTTGAATTCCTCAATTAAATTTAATCTTTACTTAAAGATTGATTCATTTTGTTTTGTAAAAAAAGCTAAATATATACTATTCAACACGTCTTTAACCTATCATGAACGTCCTGAACTTTTATGGAATATCTTCTAACGAAAATCTTTTTAAATAGGACACTCGACATTACAATGGATTACATCTTTACCTTCTCAGTATTTCACAATGAAAGAACCCCGAAGCAGATTTTAAATAATATTTATTTATATAAATAAGTTCATCTCTTACTTTGAACATTTAATAATTAGACGTCTATTCACGTTATTTTCTGTATATTCCACATCAAATTGAGCTCCCTGTACAGCAAACGATCATATTGTCTGGCTCTGAATTATACAGTGGTCAACCTATAGTGTAATCACCGATGACGAAAAACAAATTAAGTGAAAAACCACAAAATATTATTCTGAATAAAACCCACCATTATGCAAATAAAACTATTGTTGTCAAAACAGGATAACAATTCTTAATCAAGTACACAGTACGCAAATGTACGTTTTTTTTAAATTTATAAATAAAGGAAAGCTTATGCAATTGCCTTAAATAATTTTAGTTTTTCTGAGAATTGTATTTTATCATAAAAATAATAAAAATTATAAAATACATTAATAGCAGCTTTACCAGTCTAGGAGTTATTTAACTTTTCGTTTTAGGATAAATTCGTAGTTAGGAGTTCCATGTAATTTTCACTCCTAAACATGTAATAATACGCATTTTTAAAATGACATCCTCTATTATGAGCTACTCATCTTAATTATCATAGAATTATGTGAAGTACAAACTTTATTTTCGTGTATACTACATACTTTTATCATATTGGTAGTATCAGAAACTAATGTCGTGGGTTTGTTGAAGATTGTTTAAATTATACTTAAAAGTAAAAAATATTGTAATTAATTGTAGATCAGTAAATTGAAAATTTACAATAATTACAAATATAGATGTTAATGTGGCATTTCAAGTGATACAATATATGTATTTGGTTTAAAATTTAATTTCCGTTAGTGTTACCGCATTGGAATTCGCGTTGTAATTTGCGGTAACGTTGTCTATGTGATGCAACAAACCGACGAAATCAAATTTGTAACGCTGTAGAATCAAATAACATTTTCGTAATTAATAGTCAACTACTTTCGATTGATTTTGTAAAATTAATTGAAAGCCCTATATGTGTATTAAATTAGTAAAAATACTTTTTATATACATCTCTCTTCATTTATTCTCTTTCAATTCCTGTTTGATGTTTTATTGAAAATAGGCTCAAAAATTATTTATACTTTTCACATATAGAGAGAATGTGTAATATGATGAGTTAGTTTTTTTTATCTATCCTTTTACATCTCTCCTTAGTCTTTAAAGTGTTTTTAACAGACGAGTCAGTTTGTCTGCCTTACGGCCACAAACCTAATGACCGATTTTATTTTATTTTAGTATGTGGCCATATTGTGGGATATTTTACCTTTTATTTACATCCCAACATTTTAGGGTTGATGCCACATAAATTAAATCAATCAATTTACAAATTTCTCAAAATTCCGACAAAAAACTAATTTTGAACCAATATATTGAAATATATTATTTACACAAAACGTATGTTTAGTCATACCTCAAAAAATGCCGGTTTATGTGCTATTGAAAAGAAATCGCAAAATCGACTTTGGCGATGCTATAAAGCACGAACTTCTTCACATCAGTTGTAGTATTTTTAAATCAAATTTTTTAAGCTATGGATAGATCCAATGATAGCAATCCGTCAGAAATATATACAAGGCGCTACGAGCCTTATCTCTTGTTACGGCATATCAGATAAAACTCTACAAATTAAAGATGATCTTATGATAATAATAGTATAACATTTATTGTCTTTTCTGTCTGCGGATTTTACTGGTTTACCATTATTTGGCAATTTTATAAGGACATTTGATACATTGTTTGACAAAAAAATAAAATAAATAAAAATTTGTTTAACTTGTTATTTTATTAAGCTTTACTGATAATATCTACTAAAAAAAGAGAGAAAAAACCAAGAACTGTTCATTAATGACTATTAAACGAAGCAAACAATATAACTTAAGTAGAATAAGAAAGCAAGTTATTGATTCTAACTAGTTCATGTATAAATATTTTAATCTAGAAAAAAAAATGATTAAAGATTTGTAATCAACACGTAACACAATAATTATTCAATAGGTTTTATTCCTAATTAAACGTAAAAAAAAATGCTTAATTTGCAATAAATATAATTGAATAAGATGCAGGTGTAATAAATTGGTCGTTTTCCAATTTTTATTAACAAAAGCTCCATAAATCTACCTTAGGATATGTTATTCTTTTCAATGTGAAATTATTTACAAATTTTAACACCTTTAAAATTTGAGAGCTACAGACGATATAGAATTAGGAAAATATATTAAGACGTAAAGGATGTTTCAATAGACGTATTTATTTAGATGTATAATAACAATTATAGGAAGGGTATTTTATAATTTATTTAATGAACCCGTACAAATAAGTTCAAGATGGTTTATATATATGAGTTTCATATGCATTTCATAGTTTCATATATACATAATTCTTCGAGTACGCTTGGTATTTTACTAAAGAGCTACCGAATATGAAAATATGTAGGGTTCCATCCTTTTTTATATTAAATGGAATTTTTGCTGTCATTGAGTATAACTACTGAAATCCGCTTTACCCTTCGTTAGTGCTATTACAAAATTGAGTTTATAAATCCTTAAAATTATATGAAAATAATATTTCACACAACTTGCAGGACCTAATATTGAACAGCTGCTTGGAATATCTTCTTATGATAAGTTAAGTTTATAGTATAATGTAGATTACTAGCCAAATCACTTATCACAGTAAATGTTTCACCTGTTGTTAATTGTAACACCCTTTCCTAATCTTTTTAAGAGTAGGCTATATGATATTTTTGGCGACGACATTTATTAACTTAATATTTTAAATTTTATTTAAATACAGTACTAAAGGTTAGAAGTCATATAATAAAGGTATTGATTGAATCCTTAAAAATAATGATACTTTTTAATTCCTAAATAATACTTTTGATTGGATTTATAGTCGAGTTATTTATTTAATTAAGTTATAATAGATATTAAATATATAGATAATATTTAGTAAAACAAATAGACTTTAATATGTAAATACTCAAGTTGCCTTTCACAAAAATTTCAAAAAACACCAACTAAAACACAGAAATGTTGAAAATAATTTATTTATTTTCAATAAGTGTATTTTAAATTTCTTTTGAAGCAATGTTAACAATTACATTAATAAAAATTCATATATCTGAGCTAAATAATTACTATTATACAAATACAAGGAGCTCAAACAAAACACGTAAACTCATATTTCAATAAATTTTGCCAAATTTGAAGAGTGGTTAATATATAAATGAGAAAATAAATAAAAAGGAAACGAGGATCAGTTTTTATCAAGTTAGGAGATTTAAGTAAATTGTACACCAAAACTTAATTAACAATCTTCTATTGACAAAAAAAAAAACAGTAATACTCAGTTTCATATATTTATTATAAGCGTAACATATCATTTTATTTATAGAATTGTGCTGGAACCGCAAATAATGTAACCATCTTTTTTTTTGAAGAAAAGATTAGCTGGAGCTCAATATAACTAACTATATAAACAGTGGCAGTGAAAATGAAAAATTTACGATTTTTGTTTAAATTTATGTTAATAACGAATAATTTTACATATATAAATACAACACAAAGGAAAAGCATAGCACCAATACTTGACTGGTTCCTGTAAGGTAGTATCTAAAACATGCTTCCTGAACGCCCTTGAAACCTTCCTGGCATTAAAGAGAAAGATAAATTGTCAAAAACCTACATTTATTTTAACTCATATATATAAGTTTATAAAAATCGTTCCTCTAAATTGAAATTTACCTAATTTGCTTAAATCCACGCTTTAGCACCGGGTTTATTGTATGCAAAGCAGATTATTTAAACCTAAATACTAACAATGAAGGGGTAAAGTTATTATTCCGTTGTTATCTTAATGTTAACGTAACTCGATGTTTTACAAAATAATGCCTCACATATTAAAATGCTAACAAACTCCCACGGGTTTACTTTCGCCTAATCGAGTTAAATAACTTCAAAACATTGTGAACCGTCCTTCTTACCTTAGAAAATAGTTTTATTAAGGGGAAAAAAAAAAACTCTAACTAAATGAAATTTTGAAGAGTTTGTGAAATCAATGAACTGAAAATAATTATTAACTTTTTTCGAGAAAATCAGTGTTAATAAACTTTTTTTTTACTGAACAATTCTTTAAATTCCGTGTGAAGTTAATTGTAAGGCATAATCCAAAAAAATTCGAAATGCCCAACATCGTCATTGTTTTATGTATAAAAAACTCTCCCTGACAACAAAGTTAGGATACAATAATGAAATTTAATAAAAGTAAAGGATTATGGATTGCTCATATTGTAGCCTATTGACATTAAAAAAAAATCAAATTTATAACATTAAAATGGCCACCAGTGATTTTATAGACAGAGTGCTTTTCATCTTATAACACACTAACTTACATACATATTATCAAATATGTGCATTTATTATCTACACAACCAATTTATATTTAAAAATAAAAATGTAATAGTAAAATTTTAATTAGTAATACTAAATTTCCAAAACATTTTGTTATTCATATGTCACCTGGTTCTGGGAGTGTTGAGACGAGCGTACGCAGTGGAAACTATTTCATATATGTAAATTTTCAAAACACTCACATGCCGAAAAACTTGTTCGAGCGAAATGAATGTAAACATTTAATAGTATATACAACACCACGGAAGAATTATTAGTTTCTGAAAACTTCTGTATCAACTGTTTAATCAAACTTGTGCTGCTGTGTAATACCCCTCGATCTATAAAATAACATAATATTTCCTACAACACAACAAAATTTTGTAATAAATTTAGAAAATCTAATTGCAGTAAATTGTACTATGGGACTGGGATGGTATCACTATGACACCCATGGCTAGTATCAGACAATTTAAATATCTTAGTAAACTATTTGATAACTTTTGAGGTTAGGTTCAGTAGTGTTGTGAAAAGCATGACTAAAAATACATAATAATAGTATGGTAATGTGTTTGTGTTCCTCTGCATTCAGTACATCTCATAGAGACGGGTACCTATATTATGCATAACTTTAGTTCTCTTATGATTGAGTATCATACTATGCACACAGTTGTATAAATTCAACATACAATTACAATATAATGTATATACAAATAAAATAACCATGGAGGTCAAAATTCGACATAGAGTGAATTTATTTTCATATGGGTATAAAATCCAAGATAGCAGTAAGGTGTGATGCCCCTTCAAGTAACATTTATTTTACTACATTAATACATTTTTTTTTATGAATTGTTACTTGTTTAGTTTAATAAACTTTATTTATTTAAACGCAAATCCTAGTGGAATTGACTTAGTGGAATCAACGTGGAATATATATTAACGTTTTTCCTTAATGCTTTCAGCAGAGAGAATATTTGAAACTGCATACATTATTTGTAAGTAGCTTATAGTGTGTGCTACATCACATCTTAACTTTCAATAAGAAGATAATTCAAAAAATAATGTTTTGAACACGCGCAAAGAAACTGTTTTGTAACCACAGTTTGGAGCCAAGATTAAAGTAGAATGCAAGGTTGTAAATTAATAATTTTATATGGAACATTTGTGCTTAATATTATGTAAAATAAAAATAAAAGAGAATTTTATTCTTGAACTAATTACCAATATTTATAAGGTGGGATAAATGTTTTAAAATAGTTTTTTAACTGGGTACAAAATAGTATAAACTAAGTTTACTCTAAACATTTAAGAGCATAAAATCGTTAAATTAAAAGAGCAACATCTTTTAATTTGTAATAAGTATGTTGCATAAAATTTCTGTATTGCAAGTGTTGGTTCAATTCTAGATTGTACAATCATTCAAAAAAATTAAAAGAAAATCAAAATATTAACAAAATGAAATGAGAATATTCTGTACTATAAATTAAAATTATTTTGAAAGTCTTAATAACGAAGTATTCTACGTATTGTTGTTATTTTAAAATTATTAAATATTTTGTGCGGAATACATATTGTAAATATTGACCGCCAATTTAAACAATATTATAATATCTGTCAGTATGTGTAATTCTTAAATGAAATGAAATTAAATACCTTGACATCTTCTTATTGTGTTATGTAAACTGCTTTCTTACATGTTATTACATGTAATTACACCCAAATTACACAATTTATTTATTACATAAATAACAATCAATATATAAGTATGACTATAATGCAAATCTTTGGTTTAAATATTTTCAAAATATAAATGATAACAATGTTATGATATATTTTTTTATACCAAAAACTATACTCACAAAAATGGTTCCTAAGTTATTTTAAATTCGTTTTTTTTAAAGACAAACAAACAACAAAATTGTTGATTTGCATATCCGACTTGTAAAATCAGTCACATGTTTCAATTTGTGTATTATTGCTGAAATTTGTAAATTAGAATCAACTAATACAGTTGTGGAATAATTTATATATATATTGATATAAATTCTTTTACGATAGACACATATAACACATATAACACATAGACACATATAACACACATGTAACATTACACATTACGAAGCTCAAAAATGACGTTTAATAAATTAATGGTAGCAACCCTAAATATCTACTAATAAAAATATAATATCAATATATTTTTTTCGAATCGAATCAATTGTAGTCACATTTTTACAAAGTTCGCCGTACTCATCGAAAACTAACTCCCCCCCCCTCCTTTTATTTACAACATTCAGGCACGTCATGGTCCAATCACTGTTGCCGTAAGAGTGAAAAACGTAATAATAATATTCAGTTAACGTGTTTAAATATTGTTTTGCTTGGCAGAGTATGGTTCATTGGGCGTGCTAATTTATACAAATATATTTTTAAATAAATCGTAAACCAATGTGACACACACAAAAATTACCGGTTGGAAATTAAAATATAATATTTTATAAAGGTAAAAAAATGAAAATAAAACTAATCTTCTCTTCAATTACAGAGAATTGTTTTCATTCTGTTTTTGACAGGAAAGTGGGAGCGTCTCAAAAAGAAATAATTAAATCAATATCTAATTGGTACGGCCCGTAAATAAAAATTCATAAAAGTTTTGTTGGTCAACACAAATAATTATTTATTAAAATTAATTCGAAGTTATTTAAATTTAGCTCTCTTATTACAAAATCAAGTACTACTAATTTCAATGTCTCTAAACTATTTGAGTTCAGTTTAAATGTCACAAGAGTGCTCTCAAGAAATTACAAGCTAGTTAAAATCACTGAGAAGATTAAACCCACTCTCCTTATAAAATACTTTTTCGCCTTCTTTGAATAACTGATATCGTACGTAGTTACAAAGCCAGACACATATTTCAACTTTATTTTCTAATAATTTGTTTACTTGTTGTTCATTATGTCTGTACCAATTAGATAATTACTACTTGACTGTCTTGATTAAAAGTTTTTAAATCTTTAGTACCTTTATGGTTTATTGTATTTTTAGTGTATTTTATAATTATTGTTTGGTTTTTTGAATTAAGTTTATTTTAGAAAGAAGGGAAAATGCATTTTAAATTGTATAGCAAATTTGTAAAGCTGTGGATGTGATCACTAAATATAAGTACTAAATACATATCTTTAATATTAAGAACCGATAAAGTAAACAAATAACGATTTCCCTAAGAAACATATTTTAGGTTGAAGTTGAATGTATTATTTTCAATTTAACTTTACAAGTTCGTTTATGGTATCCCTGCACCATCTTAAGTGGGCTATTTAAAAATAATAATTCCTACTCGTTGATTATTTGTTCATTATAAATATATATATATATATATATATATATATATATATATATATTCACGTTTATGCTCAGTGTAAAATTATCCTTAGTGTCTCCACAAAATCCACATATATAATATATAAATAGATAAAGTTACACTACTAATTATCTTTAATGAAAGTGTTCCATGTAACGTCGCATCATTATAAACCTATATTAACACCTATAAAACAGAATTTAGATCTTTACCACCAATTGATTAAATAAAGCTTAGAGCACTCTTTGCAGGATTCTCTTTAGTAATTCCGCATGAGAGCCATCATATATTAATAAAATAATAATGTTGTAATAGTAACAAACATAAATAATTGATTGCCAACTAATTAAAAAAATCAGATCTTTAACATTATGTATAACTATTATTGCAATAGCTGTTTTGCTTAGAAATTGATGCCTTTGTATAACACATCCAATTTTTAATTTGTTAGAATTTAATGTTTCTCTTGGGATGTGAACTTCTCGGCTTGAAAATTCCAAGGTAATAAACTTGCCTGTAATAACTTTATTACAAAGTTCATTCACCAGATATTAATTTTGTCTAAGTTATTCATTATTTATATTATTGATATATCCGAGTAGGTATCAACAATATTGCGCCTTCCGTATACATATACAAAGATTTCTCGACTATTATTATAGGATATAGGATATATCAAGGATAACATCATTAACATTCATAAATTCATTATTTGACACTAATGTCATTACTAAGTGATTATTGTGTAAAATTTAACCAAATTATAAAAAAATGTAAAGGCCTAACCTAAAAATGTTTTACATAATTAATTGTTTTTATTTGATAGGTCAATATTTTTTTTTAAATTCAACAATAATTTATTCAAGAAATGAATAAATATTACCTTCGGCTCCATTAATTCCTTATTCTTTATATTATTGATATTTAGTTATCAACAATAGTGCGCCTTTCGTATAAAATATCTTGATCTTATAGACTTACTTACTTTATCCAACGCCATCCGTCCTTGGCAGTTCGGCCATCAGACGACGAGCCTCCCAGTAGCGTATTGCGCTATCTTATAGATTGCCACTAACAATTATCAAACTAAAATGAAAAACAATTGGGTTTTCTATTTGTGTGATAATCTTTATTGTTGTCTGTAAATTTTGTTAATTTAAAGAACAATTTTTATAACTATTGTCTTTGAAAATAGAAATGGTTAGAAAAATTTGATTAATAACTTAACAATATTAAAACATATAATAACATATATAGTAGTAAAAGGTATGAATAGCAACGTTCTTGTGCTCTGTAACCACTTGTATGCGAATTGTTACATTTCTTATCTTCAAGATTGTAATTGCTTTATCTGAAAATATATATAGGTCCACATTATTGCAGCTGATTATTGTACAACATTGAAAATATTCCATCATCTGTGCTGTTTTAAGTCGAAAATTTTCATTTATTGGTGCCCTATTGTTGCCCAAAATGGAACTTATCCAAAGATAAGACATTAACCAATGGATTTTTCGTAACCCGTAGACATATACAACGTAATTTCATCAAAATTGATTCTTAGTTAAGATGGACATACATGTATATTAAGCTGGAGATTGCTCGTTTAATATTAGGGATATATTTTACGTTTTTGAATGATAAAATAATAAATATTCTTAATGGTAAAGCATTGAGAATAATTCATTTTCATTGTAATTTTGCTTAAAAACTTCATATTACAATATTATATATAGGTTTTTTTGCATTAGGCGTGCATATATACCACAGTTTTTAGCTTGCGTATAGAAGATAGACTTGCTCATCAATGTAAAGTTTTTTACATTTGATGTAAATGGTAAATTCAAAATATGTTTACATTTACCTATATTTTTTCAAAATAATTCTCTGTATAGGATGTTCCAAATATATATTTTGTTAAGACAATTTTGATTAACGTTCAAGAAGAAAAGCATGAATTTATTAACAATCATGTAGGAATATTGTTTTTAACTCTTAGTTTAAAGATTTGTCCCCATTCCCTAGCAGTTGTTCAGGAACGACGTTGTCTATTGTTCGTGTACTTAATTGATGTACGCCTGTTAAGTAACTTTGCAATGAGCGGAAAAGTTATTTACCAGACTGTATATTAAGATATGTAGCGTTACGGAGATCGAAAAAAAACACAGCGAGAAGTGTGCGACTCTTCATCCACAAACGGAACTACCACACTTTCAGTCTGGGAAATGAACCCTTTTTCGCTTAAGAAATTATACTTCAGAGCTGATTAAAATATCATTTCAAAGCAAATCGTGATCTAATGAGAATAATCACCGAGTATTTCAGATTGAAATACTCATAAATAGTCGAGAAATGAGGAAGACGGTTGATGGATAATTTTAAGTATTACATATATTCAATTATCCTCTCATAACAGAAGGAAAAATGGTCCTATGACCATGGCATTATATACACACGGTCGTTGTGGTCACACGAACATTCTCGGAAAATTTTAATTTAATACTTCGAAAGCAATAACTTAAAATGTTCCTGCATAATAGTTCAAATGGATGGTGTAACCTAAAAGTAATATGCTCCTCTATAAATTTTGGTTTAAGTATTAAAATTTTGTAAAATGAACTTATATTTTGAATTAACCTTATATTTTGGATAACGAACTTCCTATGCTGTTTAGGACATTCAGTCATCCAGTGTTGTCTTAGCTGCAGAAATACGGTATCTTGTAAAGAATAATCTCATATAAGTTGAGTAAGGAATGACAATTAAACAAAATAGTTATTATAAAGTGTAAATGATATTCGATCATTTTATTTTTGTTAGTGAGCGTAAGGTTGTTAGAACAAATTAACTTTGTTGAAAACTTTAGGCTGTTTAAAACATTATGGATTGAACAATTTTCGAAATGAAGATAAGAAGAACTAGTGGAACCCCATAGTGTTCCAGAGTATGGAAGCAATTTACGATGAAGGCTGTAGAAGTAGAGTTATATTTAACTGGTTAAATATTGTTAATCAAAATTTTGTACTCAATATTATATCAATATTTTGTATCAATATTAAACTCGGTGGCATTTGCTAAAAATCATTAGAACCGTGTTTATTTTTCAAATTAAAAAGTTCGTTCCAAACGGCAATTTGTTGCTATGATTGAAAGTGTTTGTAATGAACATTTTAAAATGGTTTGCTGATAAAAAAAGCCCATGACTCCTACTAATAGAGAAAAGTTAGTTCAAAAACATATGAGAAGTGATTTAACTGTGAAGTTGAATTTGTTTTTATCTTTTCATAAATACCACTGAGTAGGAAACCGAAAAAAAAACGAAATGTGACTGGTGCTTCGATAGAAAAGATTACAAAAGTGTTTTGATTGATTTTGAGTGCATCGCTACATAATTTCTTTAATATCTCCTGCTCTCTTGGCCGTGAAAAATAATAATAACACCGAAAATATTTGGATATGAAGACACTATAGAAAACGTATGGTAAAATAACAATAAGAATACCTCTTAACATAAAAACTTCTAAAGTCGGATTTAAGGATTTTTTTCATTAATAATGCAACAAATGTAAGGATCTTCAGATTTTCACCAAAATAGGACAAATTATGTGACTTTACACTAGCAACAAATTTCAAAAAGAATTATTATTACGGCCACTAGCATTTCAATGAAAAATGGTCGTAGAGTAAATTTTCTTTTATTGTCAGTTTTTATCCACCTTCTAGTGATTTGCAAGATGTTGTTTATCAAAGTAAAGTAGCCTTTTTTTTTAATTAAAAAAAAGTCATTTTACCTTTTCGTAATTTTCCTTATAAATTGGAGTCGGATTTAGACAACAATAAGGTTAAAAAGGCGCTTTACCATATTTACAAAAAATGACGATAAAAAAAATAAATAAAAGATAAAAAAAAGTTCACTATACGACGAATTCTCATTAAATTACAATGATTTAAACTTTGTTCGAAAAAATACCAACCTTGGCTGTAAAAAAAATAATAATCTTTTTGCTAATTTGACAACCGATTTCTAGTATAAACATACATAAGTTGTCCAATTTTCGTAATGATCTGATCATTTGTACGCCATTAGTTGCATTAGGGCCTATTAGTGGAAAAAGAAAATCCTAAATCCATAAATTCCAATTCTTTTAGGTTAGGAAGTACTCTTAATGTTAACCCCACCAATTCGATAGTCTCTTCATTTCCAATTATTTTATTTACTTATGTTTTCATTTTTCTACGACGCATACTGCCGGAAATATTTAAAAAATAGTGTAGCGATACACTCAAAATGCATACAAATAACACTTTTATATATTTTTCTAGCAAAGCTCCAGTCAGAACAAAAACATTTTTTCGTTTTCCCACTTAGTTGCATGTATATAAAGAAAAAAAAGTTCATCTTCCCAGTTACATTACTTTTTCATTCTAATTTCCCTCTACTATACCGGATTTATAAGAGAATTTATCTTAACTATTACATAAAACTTGTGTAAAAATTATATGTGATTTGTTTCAAATAAAGTGGAATTTTTAAATGTATTTTTGTCATAATTACAAACCTAGTCATAAATATGTTCTCCTATTTTAACGATCAAAATCTTCTCACAAATTTACTTTTGAAGTAGCAAGAATTTTTCATTCTTCTTTTGTCTCTCTATACTGTCTCTCCAGAGATTTGTTCTTGTCCCTAAACGTGAGGAAAGATATTTGTTACACTTGAACTACGTCCAGAACTCGTTTGTCCACAGAAGGAATGGATGGAATTTATGGCCTTTGTGTTACAACAATTTTATTCTATGACGATACATGTTTGTATGTGAGGTTGTGTGGTTTTGTTTTAGTGTGTGTTTATAAGATATCCATAGTTATTTATGCTATCGGGCACAATACTGGATCAAAATTTAGTAGTATAATACTAATAAATAGGGTCCCAAAGTAATTAAATGAAAATACTATTAAATGACCGTCAAAAAACTAAAGTTTTAATATTTTTAACATTATTTATATTTTTTGTATCAGTTTTTAGTATAAGAGAAAGTTTTAATTGATATAAATGGTGAATACCATATGACAAAATACTCAAAATTAAATGATAATTATAAGGTTTATAAAAAGATTAATTTTATAGTTTTTAAACATCATTATATAAAGGGTACTTCTTTATTACCACCCATTCCTTAAGATTTACAAAATACTCTACACAAAATAATGACTTTGATGCAATAAAATGTGGTTTTTTTAATACGTGCGAATTTACATCCCTCCCGACGACAACCCATTTATGACTTATGTCAATAAAAATACACTTTAGACTTTTTATTTATTTATTTTTAATAAACCATATCCTAAATGTATCATGTTAACAACCATTTATTAAGAATCGTAGGTTGTCCACGACATCAAATTGTAAGTAGATTATTTAAAAAAGAAATTTAATCCTAGTTAATAGATACGATGTTACCTACCATTATATGTCAATAAGACACAATAAACCAAATTAAATCCATAATGTATACCTCGTATAAAATACAACAATATAAAGATGATTTAGCTATTAAATATAAATTAAATAGTAGTTTATACATAAATACTACCACAACCCTAAGAAATTGCATTTTTATAGTATAATTTCTCCAAATGTGATTTTCTAGGATAGCCGTTATCTGCTGGTTAAACTCTGCTGCAGCTTAGTAGGGTTATATTAAAGCTAAACAAGGTAATTCATTTTCTCTCATTGTACATACATATTTGTCTATGATTATAGTTGACAGACTTTTATATTCATATATGTTTCGCAGGAAGAGAGAATTATGTTAATGACCATTGTGATGTCACCGGTATTTGGGTAAACAATATTTTGTACAAAACGTACAGGTTGATCCTAATATAATTTGTGTAAAAAAAATTCGTTAGTCGAATAGGATTACTGTAACAAGTTTAGTTTAGGTTTAGTTCTGGCTACTGTATTCTTCTTTGTTATAACAGTGAAGGCACTTTATCTCATTTCTTTCCTTATAAGATCAAAGACTTTGAATATTTGAAAAAGAAATAAACAAAAACCTAAGTAAAAGTAATTTTAACTTTTAAAAAATTCTTGGAAACTTTTTCACAAGTAATTTATAAATACCATTTGGAGAATAAATATCGTTTACACAAATTATTGAACAAAATTACCATAATTATTGTTTTTTGTATCATTGTTTTCGAATGTATAAAATAATATATAGAAAAACTAACTTTTTTATTCTTAAAATGATTCTGTTATACGATATGCGCGTTGTAAACTATTATATTATTTACCCAAAAAAAATTATCTATATACATAAACATAAATCCCTCACAGATGACTAAATTTCATTGTAAATACTTGCAATTTAAAATCATTGCAGTTTTTCATTAAATTAAGAACCTAAGAGTAATATTGTGATCACTATTAAACGGGTAAAGAAAAATGTTTATTAAAAAAAGTTGTAAAAAACGTCGTTGTTTATATAAATTAGTTACCATAATTGTATGAATTTTTATATTAGATATTCAATATTAATTTACAGTATAAATAAGATAATGCAAAATATACGTAAGGTATTAAAAGGTTAGCAATATATAATCCCAATAATATTAATCGGATTTTTTGTACCAGTAATTTATTTGAGGATGAGTAAATATATTGATATTGTTATGTTGGGCAGTAGTGATTATGGGGATGGGGGTGTGGGTGTTCATAAATGATAACAGATCCTCCCACGGTGGATAAAGTTAAATGTAAAAAAGTTGAATTAGAAATGAGGAACAGACACTATTCATTTAAAATATTTATAATGAAATTATATTTTTAGTAGAAACCCATTTTGAATTTTTCATCAACGAATATGTTTTTTTTAATCATTCCCATAGAGTGAGTGTTATTCCCGATTGATTTAGTAAATATACAAACAAAATATCTATTTTTAAACCATAATGAAAATGAATTAAAGTCCTGTCGATTAAGAGGAGGAGGAGAGATTGGTTTTTATAGCTTAATTTTTTTCATAAGGTAACTTGTTTTAATACGATCGATTGATATTATATTGATAATTTTACTAATTTGAAACTTAATATTTTTTTTAGATTATAACATATCATCAAATTAGGCATTGCAAACTATTTAATTTGATCAAAGCATTTTTGCCCAGTTTTTGAGAAAATATCATCATCATTAAAAACAAAGTGAAGCACATCCGCGTATCTTGAGAAGATGTGATGAATGAGCACAATTTATACGTGATCAAATAATGACTGATATTTCAATAACAATATCTAACCAAAAAAATCACAATTTGTAATAAGTATTTCATTTGCCCCTGTTTCGTAAAATCGTGTAATTACCAAGTAATCTATAAATAGTACATTTTATCAATGAGGCCAAAAGTGAAGCTTTTCGATACAAGCTCAAGGTTAACTTGAGGAAAATGAGCTAAAATCGAAAAGCTTCTTTTGGTTCAAGTGATAAAATATATTTTTCGTTATTCTGCAAATAATAGGCCTATAACAAATCAATTTTACAAAAACTAAAATGTGAAAATTAAATATTACCTATTTACCTTCAAATTGATGGTAACACCTCTTTTAACGGTTATATATAATCTAGAGCTAGAGTAACGGTTGTTATTATAGGTGCTTAACAATCAATAATTAATTCGTATAAAGGAAGTAACAGCTGATGACATCCATCTCAGCTGATGTTTTTACGACCTAGGACTAAAAAGATAAATTTTATCATCTCAATGCATGTATTGAAAAAAGCTCTTTTTTGAAGCAGTATGACGAAAAATGGTTTAAATATTGTCGCAATATATATCCTTAGTGAAAATTTTGCACAAAAAACATGTTATTTTCTCATTCACAAATTTCGTTTTTGTTATACTCAATTTAATTCTGCAAGATGAACTTGATGTAGGAACATTATCATATTTAGTTTACATACATTGGTAAGTAACATATCATGAGTAAGCAACTTTAAATTGTTCTACAACCGCATTTAAATTATCAGGAGAAATTTAAGTCTCAATTATTCTGAATAAATGCATTTGACGTATCTAGACTCTTTAGCAATTATTCGTGATGTTGATCGTTAAGTTTGTTTTTTAAATCAAACCATAGTTTTTTTTCGGCCCCGACATCAAGTTTAAAGGTGACATATCATGTATCTTTGTTGACATCAACTCATAATAATTGTATATTGTCCACTTTGTTCAATAAAACATATACTCAAATTTTATTTATATATTTCCACATATCGAATACATTATGTATATTTTCCGGCAATGAATCAATGGTGGTTTTACAATTATCCCGATCAAATAACCGTTATTAGTCCATAGTTCATAGTCAGCAAATATATTCAAAGTCAATAGTCTCAAACAATTTAACCGTTTAAAATAAATGAAAACTACAAGTGCGGTTCCAGTAAAAGTATCAGCTAATTGTTTAAGAATTTTAATAAGAATAAGACAGTACAGTACAAAGAATTTCATGATATTTTATGATTACTGATAATACCAAAACTCTAGTATATAATAACAAAATGAACAACATACAAAACCACATTTCGAACTTTTAGTCTGACGAATAAATGTTCAATATGACGAGAAAATTTGAGTATGAGAAATGAATGGTATTGTAATTAAAATGTAAACCAAATATGTGATTTAAATAATTTCATAATATTTAGATTTATAACAATTAGAAGTACAGATAATAAATAACTTATACGTAAACTAGCATCTGTTTTTTAACATTTGTTTATTAGACAAATATCAAAAATGACGCCATAATTATGTTTAATCAGTTTAACCTCTTCTCTTTTGGAAGAAGTAACTCTGTTTTACGAAATGTTGCAGCAGTGGGTAGTATGTTTTAAGAGACTTGTAATTGAATTGTAAAAATGTAACATAAACAGATGCACAGGTATAATTGGATTGGATGAGTTATATTCAATATGTTAACGATGTCTAATCAGTAGCCTTAAATATAATTTTAACTCTAGATGAATGAACAACATTAAGGTTTGTAATCCATTCTAGAAAATTGTCATGTTTAGTATTATTTAAATTATTAGCAGTGGAAGAGTACGCCTGTATATAGGTTTATGTCGTATTATAATTTTGTTGACAATGTGTTAAAAAATATTTAAAATAAGTGATCCCTATCATTGTTAAACGAATAATTGTTGTGCAATATTTGCCAAATATTTTATACGTGTATAACTAATTTTCTTAACTAATGTACCCGCACCAATCCCATGGAACAGTTTATCAACTGTCGCCTAATTAAATATAAAAATAAATTAAAGTGAGTACTATAAATAAATATATAGTACTCACTTCATTTCGACCAAGGTATGAAGAACTTTACTTGTAAAATCCATAAAGATGTTCATACGTCTTGGCTGCTTAAAAAATCAAATATGATATACCAAATGGTCAAAAAAAATCAGGAAATCGCTAAACAAGATAAATTAAATATATTTTTGTATGAACTTAAATTTATTACCTATTTACTAATATTATGTTTGTTTAATATTTAATTTACTTAAGTTATTTGTTGTAGTACACAGCACACTCATCTTTGTTCTTGCCTACTGTTAATTTAATACTAAATTCACTTTATTTTTTTAAACTAAATTAGATGTTATCAATTCTGAGAGTTTTTGTAAAATTTGCGTCATTAAATTGATGTTTAAAAAAAGAAAGCACAATTATGGCATACTTACATTTGCTCGATTTTGTGACTTGATCCTAACAATTACATATAAAATGTTGAAAATATAAAATTTACATTGTTTGATTGATAATCTTCAAAAGGCTGTAATAACGAAGGGGAAATATATCTAAAGTATAAATTTTTTGGGGGAATTGGAAAATAGGAATGATGTATAATAATTTAAAACGCAGAGTATTTCAGATTCACCAGCAGTATGTAGAAAATAATAAAAGAAGTTGAGTATGTAGACAGATCACGATATTTATTATATGTAATACTACTCTTATATTACAGAATTTCATTCAGAATTTCAGCTTTTATTTTACATTAACACGTTATACGTGAGTGTTCATACGAATATCATACTGTTTAAGACATCCGTATTAAATCCCATTTCAAGAGTACTCTGCATGTAATGACTGGAAACTCTTCAGATATTATTAAAATCAATTTGTAGGAACTCTACATGTCTAGTGACGTAGCAATTTGATACACAGGATTTATTCAATAGAACGTCATGGAAATGGTTATAACAACAATAATAAATTTTCAAAATTAAAAGTAAAATTATTATTTTGAATCGCTTAAAATATATGAAAAGGAAGCGAAGGAGGATCGTAGAGAATTGAAGTAAAATAAAGTTTCTTTGCTAGTTACTTTCTTTCGTACAAATATAATAATTGGTATAATATAATTTATATCCCCAATAACTAATAACTCACAGAAAAACTATTATGGCCAATTGACTGTCTGTTGTGATAATTATTCTCATACAAAAATTAGTATTTTAAATGTATATTTATGAATCATGCCTATTCTAGTTACAAACCTAAATAATATTTTTCATGTATTTCAGAGGAGGATTTATACGATTTCGAATGGAAAATCATACTTTTTAATGCATTATTTCCAAATCCACTTTTAAAATTATAATTATATTAGACATTTTCAAATCAATTTATTGTCTCAAGTGAAATTAGTAAAAATAATATAATAATCAATATTCATTGTTTTGCCTTAGAACTACTTTAATTAATTAACATATCTTATTTGAAGTCGATAGTAGTTCCTTATATATTATATTAACATATAATATAACATGTGGCCAATTTACTGTGAGGAACTAAAATAATTTTTAACTTTTAACGAGTGCCGGTTCCCATGATGATTTGTGTTAGACCAAGAATTTTATATGTTTTTGTGATATGTGTGTGAACAATGTGTTTATGTTATTAGCTGGCCTGATGATGCTGCCTATGGCAGCGAAACATGTAGCAATTAATATAATATAAGCAATTAATATAACATAAGGAACTACTATCGACTTCAAATAAGGTATGTTAAATATAATACTCCCTAGCTGAACCCAGAACTTGTTTTGAGATATAACAATCACTCTCGTCTTTCCAATTAGGTCACTCTTCCTACCTTATCGACAATGGGTTATTCCATAGACATTGTTCTTTATTTTATGTTCTTACCTTCCACTTTTGTCGATGATGACGGACGGGTTTTTGCATAAATATTTTACAATACATTACATCATGTACATTACATATTTTATATAAATAACTCATGTATATTTATAATATAATTATAGTAGAACATTTATATTGTAAATGTATAAAATATACTTTATGTCGGAACATATATTTTTTTAAAGAACATTTTCTTCATAGGAATTCGTGACAAAGATATCCCAATGACGTCAATTTTTTTTAAATACACATTTCATAGAGAGTGTTTTATTTTGTCAATACTATATCAAAATATATTATTTTATATATTTTTTTAAATTAAATTAAATTTAAAAAAATTAACAGCAGTTTTCTTCTGAATGTAAACATAACATAACACGTAATATATCATTGTAGACTGTGCAGTGTTTTTGGTTAAATTATAAATAACTATTTTTTGTCACAGGTGTGTATTCAGTGTACACTAATGGCTGAGTTAATTCATTATTCACTTAAAAGAAGCACACAAGATATAAATGCAGTATAAAATACTATTATATAATAGATATACGTTAAAATAATATTAAACCTACTTTGTTGAAGTCAAAACATTTTATCCGTGACAATCAAATAATTTTATGTTAGATGTAATAAATTTAAAATATTTAGTAAATTATATCACCTCCTTTCATTAAAAGCTACTTTGCAATAAATGTAAGTAACGTGATGGTTCGTCTTATTCCTACAAATTAAAGATCTCTGAGTTACTTCTTCGTTACAGTAATTTCATTTATTTGGTTCTATTGATCTTCTCATTCTCCTCCCTTTTAATAATTATTCAAATTGACTCATTAAAAGTTCTATGTTTAAAGAAACATAAACAGACAGATATACCAATTAAAAATAAGTTATTTCTTTGTAATGATTGTTAATGCATTCCTTTGATGTATGAAAATGTTCTTTCCATTGTGAAGTAAATTATTATTCACTTTCAATAACCATTCTTTCAATATCATTATTGGTGCTATTACTATCAAAAGAAATACTATTTCTTAATCAAAGTCAAATCGATTCCATATATTTTCGATTCATATTCAGATATCCTTTGTAAATTTATTCAGTTATTCATGAAGCTGTGACTGTTAATTTCCATACATCTACGCTTCTACTTAATAAACTCTCACAAAAAACTATATAAAAAAACATATATATATATATATATATATATATATATATATGTGTGTGTGTGTGTGTGTGTGTTTCAAAACTTCCTACTTAAAAGGTTACTCATTTTAATAGTAAGTTTTTTGTTATAAATACATTTGACTACTAATTAATATAACAAATAAAATTTATGATTATAAAACAAAATAAATTATGATTTTAAAATAATAACGATACTTTTTTATTTTAAACCGTCTAATATTTAATTTCGTACGTTTAATTGTATTTTTTAGTGTTATATTAATAATTTAAATAGTAAAAAAATGATAATTGTCATAAATCTAAATTACGTACATTATTTAATAGTACGTTTTCCATTATACTTCAGTGTGCTAAATACAAATACAACAGTGTTTTTTTTTTTAAATCCAGCATTTGGTTTCATTCCATCTAGTTTAATGTAGAAAACGACTTGTATCAGGGAACAGGTATTGGCAACACTATCAATAGGATACATTGGTCATTTAATAGCAATGACACTTTTACTACATCTAAGTAGATACAGACTAAACAATATGTACTACTACGTTTATTGAATATACCATAATACTTATGAATTATATTTCAACAGTAAATTAAAACACATAAGGACTAGCATCAAAATTGGGTTTTAAATAAACATAATTGAATGTGTGTAATACGAATAAAATGTGCAGGATTTAGTTAACCGGATAAACATAAAATTATACTTAATAAAAAATTTATTAAGATATTATTCATTGTAGCTGCAGTGTCAACTAGTTCCAATAAATTCGTTATAACAAACTTCCTCCTAGAACTGACTATTTTGTTCCATCAAATTGTTATAAAGTAATCAACAGCCAACTGGCCCTTGCTTCATATATTAATTTTTGTGTAGCACAAAACTTCAGTTAGAGGAATTATGAGATTGGACTATTCGGATATTAAATTTCATGCCAATAATTTACATATTGTCTGAACGATTGGTAAGCTTGCAATATCTCCCCCGTGATGCAATGGTTTTTTACCAGTGAAAATATTATCAATTATTTCATGTCATAAGTTTTAAAAATACAACAATTTCAGACTTGGCGTCTCTAGCATAGCGTTTAATGACTCAGGTAGACTTGAACATCTGTACTCTGACTTAGCATTGAGCCTATGTTATTTTCATCTCCCGACTCTACAAGCTCGCTGTCGTGTTCATCCCGCAGATTATTTTCAGATTCAGCTTCACTGTCACCAGAGAAGTCAAATAATCCACCATCCTCTTGATCCTCCTCGTTTCGTTCTTCATCCTGACTGACAGATTTGAGATATTTACACGAATTAAATCCCTGAATTAGAAAAAAAAAATCATTTTTAGCAAACACTATGTAACGTATAATACATAATAATTTATGACTCTACATAAAATCGGTAAGCCTACAGAGTGATATAAATAGGTGTAAATATAACGTAATAAGGAATAATCTACGACCAATCAAAGTAGAAATCTAGAAACATAAACATATTGTAATAAAATAAGAACTACGTAAAAATACGTATGACATATACTCACATTACTACACTCAAGCGGTACGCCATGCCGCATTCAAGGATGTGCTAAGGTCTGTACCGAACTGATTCCCCCACACTCCTCATTGTGTTTGAAAGAACAATACATGTGACAGTCACCATAAGATCGCTCTAAAATCTCAGTTTATAATAGTTTTGTAAAATTTTGGTACGGAGTACCGGAAAGCGTGCAACTGAGGGTAAATGAATGAATTGCCAACTTTTAACAGAGTGTTTTGATATGTTCTGTTAAAAATATTGAGAAAATAACGGGACGTTAATCACTACATATTTTTAATTGATGTTAAATCAGGGTTTACTCTGCTTTAATAAAGAAAAGTTAATTAGTAATTTGAGTCAACTTAGTAACTCAATACTACTCTACATGCTAAACTGGTAAATATAGTTTGCTCTGATTTAAACATGTAACTATGATTATTTTATTATGTACTAATTGTTATTGAAGACTTCCTGGAAAGAGTTACCGATACAGGGTCATACAAATGTCATTAATTAGTGAAGATGAAAAATTATTTACATCGGCTGAACTTAAGCATAGCTATTAAATTGAGTGCACCGCAAAATTAATTAAAAACATTTGCAAACCAATTTCTTATGAGGTTGTATTAGTGATAATCCCTAATGTCCTAAATTCCTAATTTGAAAACGTTATGAAATAAAATACTGTATCTCTTTTACAATGAAGTTTGTTCAACATTTTAAATAAATATGTTATTTTTAGCGATGGAATGAAATTGTCAGATATGTTACTTTTGTATGATAAAACCTTCACTTTAATTTGCTTTAAAATCCGTATAGTTAAATACGGAACAAATCATAAACGTTTAAATTGTTTATTGATTATTCTTTATTAAAGGAAGGAAATATACTCTATAATTTAGTTTAAAGTACAGATATTTAATACAGATATGATAGATATAAATAGACATATTTCCGAAATATTTTAAAATATGTTTCTAAAACGAAAAACTCTCTTAAAATCGGGAATATATAAACTTGATAGATTTTGAAAAAAACACGTGTAGCCTTCTTAGGTATCGACAGAAATTGTGACACCTAAAGTTTTTGTAAAAAGTTTTATATTATTTGTAACTATCTTATTGTCAAAGACAATAAATTGGCTACTGCATATGCTAAAATTTGTCTCTAATACATGAAATGAGTTGCATTTATTTTAATTGAGACGACGACATGATATAACTCCTAATGACAGTACTTTAATCCAAGGATTGTGATTTACAATATTAACAGCCAAACTAATAGGATTATAAGAACAAAACATGTTAAACCATTTCTACTGTCATTGTGTTAAGAATAGGTATTTATCTAGTCTCTATTTAATGTTTTAAGCTCCTCATCAGAATTGCAGAAATAGGAATTTACGACCTAATTCATTATTATATTGTTCGTAATAAAATAGGAATAACACTGCTCTACATATTTAATTATTTGTATGTAGTCATAATACAATAAAATTATAATTTCATAACAAAAATTTATATTTCGCCTATTCGTGCATAATCATATGTAGTAACTATTGGAAGATATTAACGGTTATTTCTTTGCAATCGAATGTCTTTAATGATATTAACTGCTGTCTGGGACCGGGGATAGAAAGTGGCAAACAAATGTCATCTTCAACCTGAATGGAAAAAACGTTAATAAAATAATATTTAATATGCCGTTATTAGGCATAATATTTATTATTTGCATGTGTATATAGTATCTCTTATTACATGTGTATATTGAGTATCTCTTATGCAGTAGGAACTTATCTTTTAAATCTAATTGTACAGTTACATATATTATACACATAGCCTCTTGGTAGCGGCAATCACATCTCAAGATTTATTTTGGAATACCTGAGTAGTCAAATCACGGCACAATATACGGTATGATGTGCACTCAATATTACGACTTGGATTTTTTAAACTAAAGCAGTAAAAGAAATAACTGTGACTAGAAATAGGAATGTTTGGGATATTTTGGAAAGAAAAAATAAATGTTAAGTTTTGACCGATGGGATTACTTACGGTCAACGAAGAAATTTAAATTTACAAACTATCAAATTCTTTGCATTTAATCAACAATATGTTGCTAGGAATCTCCGAAGTACGAGGCAATTTGCAGTTTCATCAATACTCTCCTGTTATAAACTAAATATTCAAAACATATTATACAACATACAGAAAAATATCTAATCACTTGTGTAGCCCACAAAGGTGAAAATCTGTCTCTTGAAGACATTTTGAGGAATAAATTTACACAGTTAATTGAGATGTCAGAATCCGTTTGAGGAAATAACTTCTTCAATTTTGTATATATACTTCTCAGCCGGAGATCTAAAATATTAGAAACATATCTTCGTTATCTCCTGCTAAATTACCCCCTCCCCCCTCGCTTCTGCACACCCTCCTTCTTCACTTGAAATACAATAATTATTTTACAATTATTTACATAAAATCACATTTAAACCCCCTCTACCTACCATAAAAAGTAAATATTAATTTTTAACTTGATGGCGTAACTTTCGTGATAATTGTTTATGCTAAGCCTCACCACGTGGACGATATTAAATAACATTAATTATAATATTCTCAGCATAAAAACGGTCTAAATTTAAACAAGTCAATAACTTGGTTTATTACCACTAACTAATAACCATGTATATTAAATCCTTAGGTATGATTTTATAAACTCTATAAATATTTTAAAATACGGAAACTCTTTTGCGTTTTGATGTCCAACATATGATGAAACTATATCTCCATTAGTATGAAGAAAAAAAAATCTACCGTAGATGTAATTAATGTGAAAAAAAAAAAAAATAAAATAAATCACTATATACAAAGAATTAGTTTACAAATATCCCAATTTGTGAATTAAGTCAAATAATTTCATACCGAAATATAAGTCCTATGAAAAAAAAAGAAGAAAAATATAACATTAATTTACTTATGTTTGTGTAGATTATTAAAATTTCCATCACATGGGTTTTGTAAGATAGATTTCGCTTTCTAAGGATCCTCCATTAGAAAAAATACGTTAAAAAATTAACTGTTTTACAAATAATAATTAAAATTAGCTAACAAAATTATTTGCACAGATACTTTTACTAGGGCAGGATATGATAACAAAGGTTTACTATTTGCATAAAAAAATAAAAATAATGGTTATAACTTTATTAGTTTCTGAAATAAATGTAACAATAGTTTGTAAATTTAACATGTGCGGGATAGGGAGGACCCGCTCCCCTGCTCCCCTATTATATAACAAATTTAAATTATTTAATTATAAGTGTTACTTATATAGTTATGTAATTATACTTTTAACATACTGAATAGATATAAAACACAATTTGGGTTTATTAGTACCTAAAACAGAATTTAGTTAATAAGGTATAAAAAGTTGAATTGCATGTTGAGAAATACTGTAAACACAAATATAAGTAAATTACATAATTACGAATTAGTAATTAGTATTGTTGAACATACACAAATTATACATAAAACATACTGGAGATATTTATTAACATTTTAAATTTTAATGCGTAATTCGTTACGAAGTTTTGATCCGATCCGATTGAAAAAGCAGAAAAATGTGCTTTTGAAATGTCTAGGGAGGCTAAAGTAGCAGAAAGAAAAAAAAAAGCTGACGTGGAGGAGGAAAATGAGGATTCAGATGACCCCGCCTACAATGTGACATGGTTTACATGTTTGACGTATTTTACATTTGTTTACAATCAAGCAGTTTTTAAATTCAATAATTTAATTCTTAAAAATCGTAGAACAATTTGAATTATGCATACATTTTAGAACAGAAAAATAAGTATTGATAAGTATGGTTGTTATTTTAATACTATACATACAGAAGATGATGTCCACGATTGCTGAGAGCTTCTTTCATTATAATTATTCATATAATATGATAAGTAAATGATTTTTTTTGTAATAATAATATCTTGTCAATCGATTTGAATTATTTTTATTATAACACTTTTAATGAAGAATGTAATCATTTACTTTACATATTTACATGATGATACTTAAACAAAAAAATTATAATGGTTGTATAACAAACCGGTATTAGTAAACTATTTATTCTTCTTTAAAAGGACGGAAAATTCATTTGCCTCTACTTTGAAATAATAAATTTAAATTTATATACCAGAGTACAAGTAATGTGGACTGATACAAATACTAACAACTGCAAAAATTAGTATTAACAATTTGAATTTTATTTTGAAACTTGATTTCAGGGATGTTCCCATGCCGAATTCTGAATATCACGAACTTTTTAATCTCAAAATAAAGTTGAGTAGTCTGTAGCGGAACTATCCATTGAATTATTTATTCAAGAAACATCCTGAAGCTCTTCCAGTCCGTATACATATTAACCAGCACAGGGTTTCAAGGTCTCCGGATGAAACATTAACTTTGCAATTTGTAGAATTACGTTAAAAACCATGTATCGTTGGTGAAGATAAAGTATTGATTGCTGTATGTGATGGTGGTTAAAAAATATCATTGAAGCTTAACTATGTTATCGTGAGTCAGACCGCATTTCAGAATAAATGATGACGGTATTATTTGACATTAATTTTCTTTCAAGTTCATTGGTTTGGTGTATAAACAATCATAAGTATCCACATTTTTATCGAAAGAGACAAGGCTGATTTTGAAGTATTTGATCTTGTAAGACGGCATTCGAAAACCATTTTGATTTATTGATAGATACCGAAGACATAGCATTTATTATTATTATTTTATTTTATGGAATGTAAGAATAACTTTTAGAGTAAGAGTTCAAGTTTTTCACACAATTACCGACATGATTTTATTTATAAATATATTCATGATCAATTATTATTTGTTAAATTATATTGAGTATTACTATAACTGTTTAAAAGAATTAGCTTATTAATAAAAATGTATAATAACTTTAAACAAGAATAACCACAATACAAAATAATAAATTGTCCGATGTATCTTAAATAACTTTATTTTAATTACATATCATTATATAAGTATATTATTTTTCAATTTATCATAGTCCTAATAGTGTTGTCTGACGGGCGTGCTGTTAGAGGATTCACAATTGTTTGTAAAAGATATTAATATGTATACAAACTTTGGTAGTTTCGTCCAAGCCTGGACGTGTTGTTTCCTGTGGAAGGTATTGCTTTGTAAGATGTGAAATGACAGTTAGACAATGTAGAAGTATGCAAGGGCTTTCTCTGATTTGTTGAAGTATGTCAAGGGAACAGTTAAGTTTTTTTTAAGTTTGGAGATAAAGCACTGGCGCTAGATAAGGTGATTGCGAGAAGAGGTCCTTGAAGCCTAACTGGGACGTGATTCTTGCCACATTGTAGAACAGAGTGGCGTTCCAAGTATGTTAATTTTTTCACGGTTCGCAATTTTATTTTGGATTATAAACCTCCACACTGCTCATCGTACGAGGAAACCCTCTAGCCTCCCAGCTGATCACGTGGAGGGGACATGGTGAATTCGAAATCTACACTACTTCTTCCATCACTGCCGTATGCATGCAGCAACCCTTTTTACTTCCATGGGGAAGCTACACTTGATCAACCAGGGGAGTGATGATTATCATCGCAATTTTATATTTCTATAATGTTACCATAAGTATGATTTTCAATTTAATAAAATACGTTAACCTTTAGCAACTCTTCTATTGTACGTCAAATACGTTTGACTTCTATTTTTGTTTTATTAATCCTCATGATCCGCATCCAAAAACGTATGACAGATAGACATAGAATTTTTTTTAAAGCTGCCAACAAGTCTTTTTTATATCATCTAATTACATATAAATATAAAGAGAGTAAAGATATCTTTTACTTTTCAAAAAACGTATAATGTACAATAAACTATTTTATAAAAGCAATATTGGTAATTATTATAAATTTAAAAATGATCATACTGTCCTCAAACTTAAATAATAAAATATGAAATAGGGTTAGTTAACCGTTGTAATGTCCATAAAGACACAAATTACGGATAAAAAAAACAGAGAGAACAATATTCAACAAATTTCGTCGTAGATGTCGTTACAGGAAATAAGAAACAGAATAGATTTAAATTTAAAAAAAACATTAAAGATTAAGATTAAGTATATTTATGTTAATTGTGTTCAATTTTGTTAATGCATGTTGATATTTTGACTTCTAAATTAACATGGGGTTTTCTGTATTATAAATCAGAAAAATAATACTATATAATAAAACACGCCTTCCAATAAATACAGCCATGCAAAAAAATTTGCATACCTAGATAGTAATAATACTTGAGGATCATAAGAATAAAATACTGTACTTTATATTTATAACGTATGGATAAACAAATGATTGTTGAATAATATTTGATCTTCAAGTTGAATGAAAACAAAACTATATAACATAATTGCATGATTTGAAAATTTCCGACCTAATTCTATAGTTTGTACATAATTTGAATGGTGTTTCCTAACCTTTATTAAAATTTACTGGTTTAAGACAAATTAATAAACAGAACAGTATTCCTACATTTAATAAAATCTCTATTTGGAATTAGGTAAAACATTAGTATACATGAAACAATACCAACTAAAAGTAAGTAATTAATAATCTAACATTCTACCCCTGCATTTATACTGGGAGATATTCCAATGTATATTTTTGAATGATCTCTATGTGTTAATATGAAAGCATTCAGAAACATATTTTTCCACATCCCGCCCGTTTGTCAAGGTTATTATTTATGTCAGAGTTAGACATAACTCTATAACGTAGATCTTTTTATCATGTTTACGAACATAATATGTAATAACTTGTTACTTCCTGTAATTGTGGTAATAACTTGTTCTGTCCTAGATATTGTGGTTATTACAGAATATTCTAGTAGGTTGAACATTCGATTTGGACGTATGTGTACTGACACCGAAGCCTTTCAATAAATCATAATTGCAATATCCCAATATTGAGAGAATCTGTTAGATTAAATACAACTAAGGGACAAATAAGGAAACAGGATTTTAAAGATTCGCATATCTATGTACTAGTATGAGAACGCTGTTGATGAGGTAGATTAAATTTAAGAGCTGAATAGTACTAATATTACTTATATTACTAATATTATATTGCAATATATTATTTGTGATAAAAAACGTTTCTAAAGTATAGAAAATAAGTTAATAAAAATGTGTAGGCGGTATTTGTTGATGAAAATAACATTACGGAATAATCCATATGGGGTTTAACCAAGACCCCTGTGTATAACATACTTACATTGTCGCAAGCGTGTTTGTCTCTTTTTAACGCTAAAAAATAACACGAATGTTATGGAGGATAGAGGAGGGTGGGAAGAAGCTGTAATATTGTAAGGGTTGGCTGGGATGAAATATAACCACAAGAGAAAACATTAGGGAATACAACTTCCTTTCTTGTGAAAGAGGCCACTTTTTGTTAGTTAGTTGACTTGATACCAAAGCAATAAATATTTCTTGAAAGATGAGTTTATTTAAGTGTCGTTCTTTAAAAAAGTTCCGATTCAAACCCAACTTTAAATATAATCATATTACCATAAAGTTTTTAAATATAATAATTACAGTTCGTTAAATTATTAAAAGTGTTTAAATGAGAAAAGTAAGTGAACAGATATTTTATCTGCCGGAAAACTTGTATTTACAGCAAAATAGTTCTAAAACTGAAATGTCCCAAACATTTCCCTTTGAATATCAGGTCACAGAAAGGAAGATTTACTCAAACAAGTAAATAAAGACTCAATATGTAAACGTTTCGTTAAAACCGTGGTAATCGTTATTTTCCTTTTTTTTAAAACATAAAATAAAAAAGAAAAACAAATTGTTTACTTCAAATTTAATAATATGTTTACTTGTTTTATACAACATAATTCTTCACAAAAACTAACTAACTTACAATCTCTACAGAAAATTTATTAAAAATAGAGTTTTAGTATGAAAAAGTGAGGCTAATTTTGAATACTTGCAGTCAAATTCCCCATCAACAACATTTTTCCCCCTTCTTTTTTGTATTTTATGTTTATACAAAATATATTTAACTCAAATACTATATTTGTGACAAAAAAGTTTAGAGGTATCTGTTAATAAGATACTAAACATGTTAATTTAATCAAAATCGGGATTATTGGTTTAATTATAGGTCCTAATATATGTGTTTACCTCTAATTCAATGTAGTAACACACAACGAGAATTAAACTTGACCACAGCCATTAAATTCACATCAGAAATAGACTAAATTTTGTGCAAAATCTCTCTTACTCAAGCTACTGAACAGAAAGAAATAGGTTTTATTTACATCATAGATGTAACTCTTTCTACGGTAGAATAATGGTGGGGACATTATTGATAATGTTTTAATATGTTTCTGAATTACGTAATAAAGGAGAAATAAATGGTTTTCTAGAAATCTATAAACAATAAACTGTTATCACGATCATAGAGGTTCTGTTTTCATACCTAGTAACTATTTACGTTTGTTATGGCATCGCTTTGTCTACAGCAACAAAATAAAATACGATTTTATGCTGACATAAACAGGAGCAACAACTAAATCTAGATTGTGTACACTGACAATTTGTAACTCTTAAATGATTTATGTTATGATACATAATATCTATAAATTGATAAACATAGATTTGCTATTTTACAATATAATAAACCATCTATGACACACAAAACCCATTTTTCAATTTCAGAGCAGGTGATTAGTCTATACTCAAACTTTTTTACAAATTCAAGCGTATTTATATTTTTAAATTTTATATTTATTTCACTTTTATAGTCGTACTTAATTTATTTTACGAAACAATAATAAGAGGTTAAATATTATATGCAAAACTCGTTATTCAGAAAGTATCATTTTTACAAACCTAGATATCACAGATGTTACATGCGGATAGATCGATTATATTGTATTTCAACCCTGCCATGTGCAGCAATGAAAGAGAATTGAATGCCATTAAGTTAGTGGAATATGTAAATGGCATCTATGAATAAAATTTATGTTAGTTTACAAGAAAACTTAATGTTAAACACTTTACATTTTACTACTCAAAAACCACAACATAATTATTTTATTAGTCCAATAACAGCAAAACCTTTAGGTGCTGAATAAGATATTGTTATTTAAAATACGTTGTTTAAAGAAATTATAAAATTTGGTAACATTTCTATCTAAAACACGTGTAAAATGGAACACGTTGTACCTCTTGTATTTGAAACTATATAAACGATGTATAAATGTTGATTTATAAAATTATGGGCAATTTTTTTAAAATCCAATAAATATTGATGTGAGAAAAAACCCATCATTTTGATTTTGTAACTTTTAGCGATAGTAGAGGATTAAAACTGAGGCAAAAGTTCATATTATTTTTTTGAAATAACACTGAACGTTCTATATAATAAAATATTTTCATAAAATAACCTTCATATTACAGATGATATATGTAAATAGCAGAATTACATTATGTAGTAAACCCTAAATATCCAGTATTGCAAATGATTTTATGAATAAAAGTTATGTTATTGGACTAGAAAACTTCACCCCAAACAAACTCCCAACTGCAAAACTTGTAATAACTTCCTATTACTTACGAAATATCAAACTAACTTCTGATGGTGTAGGAACTTGAAATTTTGAACTTAGCAAAGAACTGTATATCAATGCAATAATATTGGATGAGACTTAAATATGTTGTTAGATTTTTTTCAAGTAATATAACTATTTTATTTACAACTAGAAATGTGAGTGATACATTTGCCGACTAACTAGTGGAATTGCTGTTGCACTTATGATTTGATTCAATACTGAACTCATAAATGTTAAAAACGTACCTATATGTTGTAATGAACGTAATCCTAACTTGTGATAATTTATATTTATTTTTCACGTATGATATGATGATCTCCTTTACAGATTATAAATATGAAATATTCATAATCATAACTAGTTTAGGCAGTGAACCTGATGTACACTTACATCTCTTGCAAGTTCTAGAAATAAACTTAAAATGATTTTTATTATATAAAACTTTTCGTAAATTTAACTATTTCCTTTTTATCTGATTGTTCCAGAAGTTTTCTGATTGCATAAAGACTTTCAGTTTTAACAAAAAATTCTTTTTATGCCATAAAGCTCCAATAGATTTATGATTGATATTTAGAAAACAAATTAGTTGCTGTCTATTTGAAATCGTTTGAAATTATATAGCAGACTCTGAAATTCCAACCATGATTCAAACAAAACAACTCAGAAATGTTTCATAAATGTCTAATTAGGAAATTTCATTTACAATTATTATAAAAATAAAAACAATTCAAAGAGCTACAGTTATTATTATTTTATGGTAGGCCTATATAATTAAGACCTTAATAAATGTATCATTTACGAAGGAACTTGTTCATGAAATATATATAGTAATGGCTAGGAATATGGTCTAATTGCACTTTCTGTGATACGTAATAATTATTAAATTGCACGTAATTCATTGAACTGTTTCAGTACATATAGTCTAATTTATTATTAATATAAAACCTTAGTACTCATTCTAGACAATTAAAATTTATTTATTCCATTTATACACAGGGCAAACCATTAACAATATATTATTTATTGGACAATGGTTTATATTATTTAATAATATAATTATCATATGAAATAATAAATGCTTCTATCCAAAACACAAAACTCTACTGTAACCACAGTCTCCAAAACAGTTAATCTAGGAACAAACTCATATCTATGAACAAACAACCTAAGAGACTAGTCCCCAAATCCGTTGTAATAAGGACTTCTCTACAATTCGCAAATCATAGGTACTATTAAGACCTTTATTACACCTCACCTTAGATTCAACATTAAAAATTAATTGATTAGGTGTTCCATAGAAAGAATCGTTGTTTTGACAAAATCAGATTACTTTTGGTTGGGAAGATAATAACTCACACAGTACTTCATTTCATATACATATTATCCATGTTATGGAAACTGATAATTTTTTGCGTAGGAACGTTCAGAGAAACTCACTCCACTATTGTTAATGAGTTACTTAGATAATGAAACTTAGGTAATGTGTTTTAATATACAATGCCTATAACAAAATAAGTCATTTTGTAACCTCAAATTATTAAACTAGCCAAATTACATGATGGTTGATTAAACATTATGAATTAGCTTGAAAATTGATTTCGTGTTTGTTCGGATGTGATAAAAACTTCTCTTGTTTTAGTTGTGAAATATTGTTCTTAAGATGGTATTGCACCTGAATATACATATAACTAACACTATTTTTTCTTTTGATAAAGTCGTAATTTTATGGTATAAATGTATTATTATTATTATTATTATTATTATTATTATTATTATTATGATTCAAGTTATATAAACAAATCATATTCATTTAGTTTTATTGTGAGTATTATTAAATAGTAACTATTTTTAAATAGACCCAGTGTGAATAAAATTCCATACAATTTTGATAAATTGAAGACATTTCAACAATGGCAAAAAATAAATCGAGACAACCATAAAATATTGGGAGTATATTAATGGCCAGAACAGTATTGACGTAGACACGACGAGTCGACAGACAATCTAACAACAAACTATGCATATTTTTGGCGATTACAGAATGTGGGTAACTGTACTATACGACACATAAAGTGGGTAAATGAGAGGATCATTTTCACTGCAGTAAGTTGATAAAATTACACAAAATGCTATCTCGTACAATCCCAACATAAAACATCTGAAAAAAGATACAAGTAACGTGTATTTTTATTATCTCCGATGTATCGTTAAAGATATAAAGTATTCTAATAACAAAGTTGAGATTTTCGAAAATACAGAGCTAAAAAAATGTTGTTTGTAGGATTGAGACTTAAGGTCGAGTTTTTTTAACATCTTGGCCAACGGACTTGAAAACTTTACGAATTAGTTATAGGTACAGTACAGAACTCGTCTTGTGTCAAATCCAATGTATCACAAAGTGATTACCGCGGTTTCATGTTTCTAAGTACCCATCTTCAGATCCTGTGGGATTATAATTACACCATTATATTAAGGACGTCAAAGCATTGAAAGGCACAACACAAAACATGGTTCACAAAAAAACAAAACACAAAACAGATTTTTAAAAAAACACATATTATTAGGGTTAAGTTTATCGCAAAATGATCGGTCTAGGCGAAACGTCTAATCTGACTTGAGAAACGTTTATTGAGATTTATATCATACCATAATCAGAAAAAGGCATCGATTACATAATACATCCAATTGAGAGACAAGGTTCTATTGATTTTGAAATGTTTCTGTTTGGAAATTGTGCGACTATTAATAATTTGTAATCAAAGGTGTTTTTACTTTATTTAAATTTGTGTTTTTTTTAATTATCAGATTTGTTGTATAAAAAAATATTATAAAACACTAACAAAAATCAACGCCCGGATTAATTAAACTAGTGAAATTTCAGTGCATGTAAGTATAACAAATATATGTATGAAAAAAAATGTATCCTTGCTAATTTAGTATTAGGTAAGCTAAATCTTCTAAATTTGTTTTACGTCTAACACTCCAAAAAGTTTAATGTCTTTATTTGTTTCCTTTTCTTAGTCAATTAGTTAAATAGTATTTTCAATATTTCCAATGAACAGGAATTAAATATATATATATATATATATATATATATATATATATATATATATATATATATATAAAATTTTATATATACATTTTGCTAATATTTTTTATAAACAAAAAATATCACTACCCTAATGCAGTAAATTATTTACATAATATATTATTATTACTAAAATTAATAATAATTACAACACAGTAAATATGGAAGTTTCTTTTTTTTATAGTAATAAGAACGGTTTTAAAATATAAGAAAATGTATTCCACAATAAACCAAATTTATTGCAAAACTGTGGACTATTTTATGGCCGTTAGCAGTATTAAACGTCACAGACGAAGGAACTCTACAATATATTATTGTAACGTAGAGATTTGCGTCTCTTGTTGAACGCGCTTAGCTTTGTTTCGTGAGATTTATACATCTACTTGGAAGTAACTACTTACATTTAGTATTAGTTTTGTTTTTCCAGTCTTTTTTTTTTTTTTTTTTTTACGTAATATAACCGTTTTATGAATTTAAAGTTCAATGTAAGCTCAGAATAGATTTATAATAATATAAGAATAATATAATACAAATTTATAATGCCAGTTTAAATTTGAAAACGTCTACGTTTTATATAAAAAAACAGTTAAAATTAAAATGTTTGTTAGAGTGGAGGATCTGTGTAGACCTACTTTAAATGCTAAAGCCGCGACATGTGATATAAGCTCATTGGCAATATAATTAGGCATAAAATAAAAATATAGAGGAAGAGAAAGAGGAGTGGGACATCTATTAGAGATGTGTAGCTAAGTTATTCAGGTCTAAACAATTAAATAATTATGAACGATAAAATAATAAAATATAGTTTGAGTTTAATAAAAATAATAGTTACCTTAATAAAAATAAAGAAATTGACAATTTCAACTTAGAAACAAAAATACAATTATAAAACACACAAGTATGAAAAATTTTATTTTTAAATTCCAAAGGCAAATCAAAGTAAATGTATAAAGATAAAATTTAATAAATCAATTTTATTATAAATAAATAGCCAGTGTTGGGAAATGTGCCCATATCGTGCAGTATTCGTTTCGTAAAGCAAAAAAAAAAAATAAAAATAAAAAAAAAAAATAGGAAAACAGCAAAGAATATAATATATTAATTGTTTATAATCTACAAATATAATAAAAATGCATTTAAAGGAAAAGTTATTAATTATCAAAAGTAGTTTTATAATAGATACGATCTGTTCGATACCTTAGAGAGTAAGAATTTCATTAGGGTTTTATAACTGCTTCTTTAAAAGGATAAAAAAAAATCAAACTAATATCTATAACATTACATTAAAATAAATTGAAAAATAAAATATATTCAATTGTACAGAATATAACTGAAATTTAAAACCTAAATTAATAATTATGTATTTATATCGAAATTATATGTTTTACCCTATTTGTTTATGCGTGCGTACGTGAAATGTATTATTTTAAGAAATAAATTATATAAAGGAATATGTGATATATAATTTACATTAGTAAAAATCCAATGTGTCTCTGTATATATTGTCTCTGAATCAATTAGAAACACTTAAAACACAGTCAATCAATTATGGTATTTTTTAATTAATGAAATGATAACAGATTTTATGGTTTCAAGGTTTAAAGGTAAATATAATTATAAAATCACGGCTTGAACATTTAACATAGTATTTGGGAATAACATTTTCGACACCCTTAAATCTCGTTAAGTTAATAGATGTAAATTTCTGATTTGTATGTGTGATTTGGCGTAGTTTAACTTGTTTTCACAAACCGCGGTTTCCGTTTTGAAAAATCAGTGGTTTTTATTTTACGCAATAGTATGCAATATATGATAAGACATTATGACTGAAAATCTGAGGGATAGTTTGATTTGATCCATTGGTATCCATTACAAAAGGTTGTATAATTAAATCATGAAGATGATATTAAACATTTTTAAATATATAAAATTACAAACTCTTTGGTGTATTGAAAAATAATAATATTTTAATTATTTTATTACAGATCCTAATATATATAAAAAAAATTTAATATACATAAGTCAAAAAGTAATGTCTGTTGGACGTGCTGTTAGTTACAGTTTAATCGAGTGAGTAATTTTCTTTTCGAATTTGATAGAACCTTGTTACATTCATCAGAGTTCATTTTTACTTTTAAATAATTAAAAGCTTTTCTATAAGGAAAAATTCTCCACGTGTAGTTGTTGTCGTTTACAAATTTCAAACTCATTGATGTTTTACTCATTTTTGTAAGAACTTCCAAAGCAAACTCGTAGGCTAAGGATCATGTGCAGCCAGAAGACACTAAATAAGGTTTTTAGTATATATATAAATATATTAACCGTGGCTTGAGATGTAAGTTTTCGAAGACAAGGAACAGCAATATACCTAACTGATATTTATGTCGACTGAGGAAAACGTCTAATTAATGTGCTGCTTCTAACGAAATCATGTAAATATATACACAATATTCGCAAATATATAAAATACAGTTTATAAACCTACAACCTAAATAATTATATAATATTACATGAAATGTTATTAACCTGTTCTCAAGAGACTCTTCAACGAAATGAAACACAGTGAAATTTTTGAACAGTTTTAGTTTAATTTCATCAAATTTTACTTTTAATTATTTACTAAAATCTACAGAATTAATTTACATATAAGTATTTCTAGCTTTAACAGGCAATTTATCTAAAAAGCACCAACCGGGATCATCATATCATACGTGAAAAATAAATATAAAATATCACAAGTTAGGATTACGTTCATTACAACATATAGGTACGTTTTTAAGATTTATGAGTTTAGTATTGATTCAAATCATAAGTGCAACAGCAATTCCACTAGTTAGTCGGAAAATGTATCACTCACATTTCTAGTTGTAAATAAAATAGTTATATTACTTGAAAAAAATCTATTTTACTCATACAAAAATTTAAATGTCAAATGATATTAGTTGTGTTTACATTTTTGTAGGTACAGATGTTCCTTCTATAAGGTATTATTTCGTTCTATATTTTCCCGACAAGTTTCGAACGTTCATTGTATCTTTTTTTATAATTTGCGTGTTATTTAAATTTAATACTCTAAATTAATTGTGTTAGAGTTTCACATGTTCTTTCATAATTTTATAATTTATATTATGTTTATATTATGGTATATTATTTGCTTTACACACATATCAAGAAGAGATTAAATGGTAAGAGTTATCCTATAGACATTTTTGACCTAATAAATAAAAAGAAAGAAAGGCAAGGAGAAAATGGCACCAAACCAACGCCGCTCAAGATAAAACTAAACTGAAAAATCCTACGTCATAACTAAAGAAAGGAAACAGGCAACTGAGGAGTTACACCATACGCGAATCCTTGATAAGACAAACCTATGATAGCAGTACCGAATATTCACTCTAGAAAACTAATAACAATCTCAAAAAAATTATGCAAATACCGCCAAATAAGACTTTGTATAAAAGCTGGGCAAAAAATACCAAAACAAAGGCAAAAACCACCAAATTAAATTAGAATCGAAATTAGTGTACGCATTTTCCTCAAAAATGCTGCTGGTTTAGATCTTCCCATGGGTCTAAGAGAGAAATCACTGAGAGAAATTCATAAAAAAGCTGTGATAAAACCAACTTATCTGATCTATACGTCATTTGTTCTGAAACATGTACCCCAATTTCGGAAGGTAGCTCAATTTCTTAATTAAGGCTTTTAAACCGCCTTATAATTCAACGTCCAATCGCCCAATGTTACTTCGGGCAAGGATGTCAAAGTAGTTTGAGAAACTTATGTTAGTGTTACCAGACGACTTAATTTATCAAAACGTTGGAACCAACTGGTAACAATGTTTAAAAAATAAAAAAAAGACAAAGACAAATTATATAATTAACAAAGCCAAAATTTAATAAATTTAAACGGAAATTTCGACGGATCAGATTTTACCATTTACAATTAGGTAAATACCAGCTTAAGATTACTTGTCATCACCAAAAGCTTAATAATGAATAAGATTGAATCTTCTTAAAAAAAAAGTTTACATGCCCTTAGTTAGTAAAAAAAAAATAAAAATTAACAATTAAACTTTGACATTTATCCCCCCTTTTTATACAAACTGTTATAAAATAATTTAACAATAAAAAAGATTCTATAATCAAAATTAAAGTTTTAGTTTAAAAGGTATATTAATTCTAACAAGTTTTCATCTTTAAATTACTTATAAAATATCATAATTTTGTCTATTAAATTTCTTACATTCTAGGTTGGCCAACATATATATATTAAAAAAAGAAATTTGTTTATAATAAAAGGAAATTTTTAAATAATGAAATTTTTAAATACTGAAATTTTTAAATATTGAAATTGTTAGATAAAGAAATTCTTTTAAAGATTGACGTCAATTTTGTTTTATTAATTTTGAAATAACCCCTTTGGGGCTGTTAGGACCAAAAGATTGCATGCAGCACCACCCAATATATATATTATATTATAAATAATTACACATTATCACATATAGACAGTAAAGGACATATTGTTAAACAGAGTTCAGTTGCAAAACAAAATATATATAAACAGTTTCACAAAAGTCAGTATCTTAGATGAAAATCATTTTATAGTGCACATAACGACGTTTTAAAGTTTTTTGTTATAAACTTGTCTCAAACAGTTAAGTAGAGTCTTTTAAACAGGCATCCTATTTTTGCTAATTGACTTGCAAAATCCAGAATACAAAAATTCCACCAAGCTTGGACCAGCTTTAGCTGTTGGAAAGAAACACAGGTCTAATAGAGATTTATGCAATTTTATACATGTAACAGCACAAATTTTCTCTTATACAAAATGCTTAGTTACTTCATCAAAATCAATAAAATTATCGTAATTATAGAAATCCAGAAAAGATTATAATTAAGTCCTTTTAGTTGTTAATATTAATAGTATATGGATATCTTGATTTCTGTTTGAAACAAAGACTTATAACAAGAGTCAGAAATTTTCTAGATACAAAAACTCTGCTTCAGAAAAACCTTTTTGCTAGTTTTTTTGATATGATCAAATATTTAATATTTTAACTGTTCAAGATTTAACATGACTGCTCAATACTCAATGTCTGACTGTTTAAGATTTACATTTAGCTTCTGTAAATTACGTTTTAAAGAAAGGAAATGCTTTTATAAGTTATTAAATTTCAGTAAAAATTTTGAATACTAAAATAAAACATCAAACACATATTTCAATAAACAAAACTTAAAATATTGACAAATCTTATAGTATAGCAAAATCTGAGAAATAAGGTACAAGGACTGGTCGTGGAGTGCAGAGAAAATTTTGAATGGAAGCATACGCCGTATATTATAAAAACAAAACTCACTGACACAACAACTGTACACCTCTAAAACACTGACATTCTTAGAAAGACTTATTGCATCGCAACAAGATGTTAAAAATATTTTAGTAAATGAATAGAACGAAGATTTCAGAGCATTGTGCAAAAGAAGTCCGGTTAGATTTGGAGCGACTACATTTTCTAATAGGTTGAACTGAAGTGAATAAGATAACGGTCTGTTAGATTGGACTTCATCCGGTAAGAAGAGGACAAAGATATATCGGACGATAGTTTGCCGTACCACCCGCTGTGCCGCGCCACTTATCAGGGACAGGTGGATGGACTGGGTGAGGGGTAGACGGTTGATAACTTAGTGTAGATTATTTTATTAATTGTATGTAACGCTGCAGCTGGTAGATAAATTTAGTACAGAATTATTAAATTGTTTTTATTGAATTTAGAAGGACGTTACATTAGAAAAGCTTAAACCTATTATCAAAGAAAATAAACTCTCCGGATTATCAATTTGGGTTTCAAAATAAACATTCATCAATTATTGATCAGCTACATTGAATTACTAATGTGATTCATTAATATGTAGTAGAGAAGATAGTTTGCTCGGCAATTTTCTTAGTCCTTCTACAAGGTTTGTCACGACGAATTGAATCACAAACTTATACTGCTCCTTCCTGTTCAATATTCTAATACAATAGAATCCTATATGTTAGAAAGATATTTTAGGATTCAGTAAGAACTTGTCTATTCAGATTTGAGGAAGGGTAATTCTGGGTGCTACAGAGCAGTGTATTGGGGCCGTATAATCTGTATACTAATGATTTACCTGTACTTAATCAAAATATTGTTGCACGTTTTTTTTCCGATGACACAGGAAGATTGGCTGTTACTGACAATAACATTGAGTTCACCAGAAAAGTACAAACAACTATTGCCGACATGCAAAGATGGACTAATAAGTGACGATTTAAACTTAATGATATTAAATCTGTATATGTCTATTTCACCAATAAACGTATCAAGCACTAACCTGTTTTTGCCAATCATCAAATGGTTTCATATGAGAATACAGCCTAATATCTTGGAATGATTCTGGATGTCGAACTTAGGTGGTAACCTCATCTAAAGAAGTCACAAGAGCAGTTGAAAAAAAATATAGAAGGATATATTGATAGTTGGGAGATTGCTCTTTCCTGTCAGTGTACAACAAGCTATTGGTTTATGAACTAGCACTTAGACCAGTAAGGACTTACGGTAAGGAACTGAGGGCTTGTGTCATTCAAAGTAATAGAAATATCATTCAACGATTCAAATAAATTGCTTCGTTGTATCTTTGATGGGTACCTTGGTACAATAAATGATAACTTATATAGAGACCATTGAGGTTCCAACAGTTGATTATGATGTCAGAAAGTACAAAGTCGCGAACAAAGACTACATATCAGTACATCAATATCGTGGCTCTCCTTCTACTCAACAATGATCGCTGAGTTTGAAGTTTGAAAATAGTAAAAAAATTTGAACTGTGTAGTTAATGGAGTCACATTATTTGAAAGACTATTTATTATAGACTAAGTTACTATCAGTGGATGAACCTTAGTAAAGTATTGTATTACATTAAGTTCGAAAATAATAGCTTATTAGTGTTGTAGTAGATTGCTCTAGAAAATAAATATATAAAACAAATCTACAACTCGTGCAAACTATCCCACATCCCAAATGTCCGTACCAAGCATTATAATTAATGAGCTGTAGTTGTAACAGGTAAAAATAGTCTAATGGCAAATACATTATGTGTCAAATCTTTAATTTTAAAACAAAACCGTTGTGTGAGAGATTCATTAAAACAAATAAAATTACATGAATTAACATGTACAAGTCACAATTAAAGACTTGTATTTATTACGAAATCTGAATGATATCAATTTCGAGCGTCTAGAAATGAAAGATTTTCATTGCGTTAATTAAATGCAATCCATTTTAATGTTACCTAGTTTTAACAACCAGTCCGTACTAATGGGTTGACGACATTTTTACTTCGTTTTAAAGTCAAATGCTGGAAATATATGGTTTCCTATTATATGGTAGTTAATATATATATATATATATATATATATATATATATATATATATATATATATATATATATATATGTAACATACATACGTTAATTAAACTGAGACATCCGTAGAAAAATCTGAGAAGGTAGATCTCGTTAAATCTAATAAGTAAATAAACCAAATATGTACAACAATTCACTTTACAATGAAGAGGTTACCAACTACATTAGTGAATGATTTATACTGAAATTAATTTTAATGGAGACAATGCCTTTAATGTTGTGTTATTGTGGTGAACATTGTGTTGTTGTATTCAGTCTAATTTCCATATATGTTGATTGTTACAATTAACCTCCATAAAATATTTCCATTTTTAATATAGTTCAAAGAAAGTTAAAGTAGTTGATTATACATTATTTACGATCTAATTGTAAGAGTACATGTTGTTTAATTTACCTAAAATGTACCCCTGCTCTCCATATTAAAGATTCAGTACAGGTTTCGTAATGGTTAAGGTTAATGGTTATAAAATCTACAATTAGATATTAAGTTATGAATATATTAATTACACCAAATACTTTAATATTAAAACTAGTATATACATAACGTAAAATATTTTTTTAAATGATATAATGATTAAATGGGATTTTATTAATGTGATAAGGACCTAAAGTTTACCTCTGTTCAAGTATAGATATGTACCATGTTTACGCAATTGATTTAACATACTCAACAACATGAAATTTAAGAGAAATATTTATTTTTATAATATAATATTTAACAAATAACTTTTGGTTTTATCAATTTTTTTAAACAATTTTCTATACTTCATATGATATTAAATAAACTCTCTCGATTCTGAAGTATAATAACTCAGCTTTGGAAACTTAGTATTTAATTTATATTAATAATAACGAATTGTGTCTGATTGACATATATAACTTATTTACTTGTGGTAATTTGTATTACTTGTACTAGATCTTACTGGGAGGAAATGTGTTCCGTAAGAGTTTAAATGTTTAGTTTGGTGAACATAAAAACAACTTTAAAATATTTTATATTATTGGTTTCTCTGTCAACCTTCTGCCTCGTCTCCTAAATAACGAAAACTAGTAATTGCCCCGAGGACTTGATCTGGTGGATGTGATGGTGTCAGAATATTTAAAATGCCAATTTAATCAAATGTTACTACGCTAACTTTATTTCCACACATTTCCCAACAGTACACACTTTTAACGGCCAAATATCGTCCTAGTTGCTGTTAAGAAATGCATCGGTACAGTGAAAATATTTGACTTCAGAAGGGTAATTGTCCAAATCCATTCTAATAATAATATAATTATTGAAAGTAGAATTGTCACTACCATAAACTGTAATGAATTAACTCATTACAAAAATTTAACTCATGTAAAATTAATTAAGTTTACAGGTCTCAAGAAAAAAAAATCAAATTAATTATTTTTCTTATAACTTGTAAATTGCCACAAGTCAATTTATAATATCTAAGGATTTTGGCTTAGACAATTCAGTGCCGTTTTGTTGTTACTACAATGATAGTGAGGGTATTTTATTAGATATTATTTACGTTAATTCTTCAATATTTGTGTAAATAATATATAAGCGTTCCATCTGAAATCTGTTCTCTAAAATGAACTTAGTTATTTATAATATGAATGTGAATGTTACTGTTTTTCGCAAATGATATATTATTTTTGTTAAAATATATACACATAATTAGTTGATTTAATAACATTTTTCATTGCTGAGAAGGGATTAAAATGGTGCTTGTAAGTTATAATAGGCAATAATAGTCGATGTGATTTTTTCATATTATTTTTAAATTATTGTTGATAGTCAGTAATTAGAAAATATCATTGTTTAAAAAAATTCATTACAAGTAGATAGATTTATGTGATTAAGTTGAAAAGTGGAATTCAATCCGATTGAAAGGATCAGTGACTGCTTTAATATATGTCTTAAATGATGTAACGATGAGTAAAAATTAAATACACAGATCAATACAGTTTATAAAAAAAATAATAAATTACTTTTAAAACAAAAACTATACATTAGATCATGTTGTGCACACAATTATATAATGTAATGATCACTAATTGTCTCATATGATAGCTATACATTAATTACGGAATATATATATATTTCGAATTAACAAAGTAGTAAATGAATTTACTTAAATGTAGTTGGGTCAAAAATGAAGTGTAACAGGAGCTAACTACCACATAATAATCATATGGAATTAACAATTATTGTATTTTTTTATTTACTTGAATATATCACTTTGAACATAACAAACTCAATAACAATCATGAGATCATAAGCCGACCTCATAAAACTTACTACATCTATCCCTTTATTAGATAGTAAATTTAAGCAACAAAAGACCACAGACCATAATATGAATAAAGTAACCGACACTACATTAAATATAAATAGAATTATGTTATATTCTTCATATTCAGTCATAATACCACTTAGAATGCAAGGTGAGGTTAACAATCAAAGAAGATATGTCCACTATAAAATGATTGAGTAAAACTTCTGTCAGACCGTAAATCGTGTTATCTTCGTCTAATTAACGCACCAATTACTTTACAACTATTCGATCAGATGATGACGTCACATTTACTTATAAAATGTGAAGACTACCTTTTCAACGCCATATTTTACTCGTTCCTGAGTTTCATAAAGACGGCGTGTAGAGGATATATTATAACGAAGTAATGCAGTCCCTCATGAAACAATATACGGCAATATTTTGTAATAGAAAAATAAATCCACATTACAGAAAACACAAGTAATAATTTAGTTTATGGAAGATATCGTAATTCTTTGTGAGATATTTATTATTTAGAGACAATTAATTAGTTTAAGGTGTAATATACGGACTAAACCTTTAATGAACTAATCCAGATGGGGAAGATAAAAGACATCTGATGTCTAAATATAAAGTAGATTGGTTGAATTTTTAAAAGTCCATTTTATCATATCATATAAACCGATTTTTATAATGTGATTTTGTAAAAAGGTTGTCTTCTGTCAAACTGTAAATTCGTGTTACATTCAAATACTTATGTACCAATAGTATTACTACTTTTCGAACAGAAGATTTAGTCAGATTTACTCATATAATGTGAAGACTCAATTTCCAACGTCTTTCTTTAATTTACCTCCAAAATATGATGCCTGTCATCATGGTTACTATTATTCGTTATAAAACTAAGCATTTTACATATTTCCTGAATCTCATCGTTCATATCAATAATATATTAAAACTCTCAAAAGGCGGGACAACTACAATCAGTGTACCATTTTTTGAATAAAAATGACTTAAAATATTATATTTTTACAACATGTATATCCCTATTTATCGACACTTTTAACAGCAGCTTTTTGTGATTAGTGAAACGTCTGTAATTTAATGATATTTATATTGTAGTATTTTTCCACTACTAAAACAATTTAACGCTAGTCAAATTACATGCAGATTGAAAAAATATTTAATGGTTTCTATAATAGAAAAATAATGACATATAATTGACATTATAATACAGTTTTGCCTCATATACGTCTTGAAAAATGAGCTATTGTTTTTTTATATTTTATTTCTTTTTGTATTTATACTTTCCTACGTCTTGCGGTGTAAATAAAAGCGCTAAAAATTAGATATTGTTCAATCATATATTAAAACATTTAAATATCGTCAGAAAATTTTTAAAAAATATATCATAAATATTATTAGAAAATAAAAGAACACAAATGGTATATTGATTTCAGTTATTATTTTCAAAGTAATAATAAAGCAGTTGAATAATATATTTCTATATTTAGCACTATTGGGCTGTTCACATTATTGGTACTTGTTGTTTCAACTTGTACCATTGTTCGTTAAAAAAGATGTTACATAAATATACATTCCTGTAATCGATTGATAAATATTGAACAAAAATACATAAAAATTACAAACATATCCTGATAGCCAAGAACTATGTTAAAAAGTAAACTAGTGTATTGATGAAAGTACCTATGACCAAAATGATTTGGCAGTTTAAGGGATATTGTAATATTTCATTATAATAAACAAATTTAAATTTTTTTGAAAATTTACTGTAATTAATTTAAGAGGAAAAAATAAATACAAGGTATTATTTTATTGATGTTATTATGTGGATGAATTTCTATTTAGAAAGATAATGATATTATATACAATGTAATGATATAGAACCATATATTTAAAATAATTACATACTATAATTAATTGTAAGATTTTAATAGTCACAAAGAGAAAATTAAAGTTGGGAACATTACTTAATAAAGAATGTAGATTAAAAAGAAGAGAGGGTTGAGACTCACTTCATACTTGCCGCTAAATTTGATTCTTGGAAAGATTTGCGGAGAATATTACTGTTATTAAAATAATAACAAAATGCAAAGTAGTCGAGCTCTGTGTTTTCATGACCTATTAAAAAAAACAAAAAAAAAACAAGGTAGACTCACAGTTGTTGTAATCATTCAAAAAGTGACTTCATCTCTGCTGGATACTATTATAATAATATTTTGACGTTAACATTATAATCAAAAAAGAAAACGTTTACTTACGAAATATTTATACATATAGTCCAGTACCTAAAGGAAGTGTCTCGGGTGATTTGAAAATGTTTAAGTATTCGAACATGCCTTAAATAAAAAGGAAAATGTATAAAGATACAAGTATAAAGTACCTGTGTCTAATGTATACAGATACTTAAATTATAAAGTGTACCCCTTGTATAAGCGAGTTTAGTTCGTAATGAAACAGTGTATTCTGTTATTAAAACAGTGTTAGATTCAGAAAATTGATTTAAAAATATCTAATAAAGAGATAGTTTTACTCAAAAAAAGTTCTGGTAATACTTTCAGCTGTTTTATATTTGGAACTGGAGGGAAAAAAAAAGTAAATATAATCGATTTATTAAAAGAAAAAAACCTACAAAAATTATGGAACAGAATGTACTTGGATTTGGTTACAGTTATTTATGTCTCAAGTTATATATAATTTATTTCATCATCCTCACAGTTGTAAAAATAGAAAATACATACTTTTATTGGAGAGTGATGAAAATAAAATGTGTTTCGAAATAAATTTTATTACAACAATTAATTTGCTTACAAATAGAGTAGGAACGATATACTAGCGGAATTTTGTCATCTGGGTTTAATAATACTCATCGTGGTGATGAGTTAAATACGGGTAACAATATAATAATATTTCTAGTTATAATATATAACGTCTTTAGACATATGTATTATAAGTTTCTGATTTCAAATTATATCAATTGTAAATCATTTCTTAAATGTATTAAGACTTGAAAATAATGAATTATTGTGCTTCTAAACTTCTTGAATATGCAAAATATATGCATTGTAACTTTTTTCATTAATTAAAAACACTAAATATTGAAATGTTTAAGACAGGTGGTTTGGGTTACTAAATGACATTTTGTTTCACTTTGTATATAGAGAGAAGGTATTTTAATTTGTAAAACAAATTTATTATAATTTAAATTGATGATATTTTTACTATAAATTTATACAAAAATTTCTTATTTCAACATCTTAATAATAAAAAATCCCAATGTTGTCGATAGAGCTGAATTAAAAACAACGGTAGATCTTCTTTTGAAGACAGCAAGTTAGTTTCCTTTTTTAACGCACTGAAAAATAATTTTGCTTAAATATATAGCGTTATGAGAACTATTTACCATTTTATTATATTTTCTGTTAAAAACTGTTAAATGAGTTCAAATTTAAGAACATTTTGTTATATGTTGCCAGAGAAATCCAATTTTGCTATTTATATAGATTTAATACAAATATAATAGCTAAGGCAATTTCGTTCTAGAGGTTGATTATTGTTAGGATTTGATAAATTTGGATTTGTTAGGAAGTTCCTTTTACTGTCTGGGTTCTTTAACTTCAATCTAATCAAATCAGTGGATCAGTACTTAATTAATCTTTATTAATAATTATTATTAACAATGACAATCTCCTATCTTATTACAATACTACAATATCCTCATTACTACTATTAATCCAGAATGACTCTAATTGCTATGAATCACAGATCTGATTCTACGTTATATTTTTAAATTACTTGTCTCTGAAATAATTACAAGTTTTATACTTGAAGTTTGCTCACCCTGCTTGCCACTCATGGATGCTCGTTTGAAGTCTCATACTCCTAGGTGGTAGCTCGTACACGCCAAGTGCGTCTGGCTATCTTCACGAATTATACTCCCAGGAAGCTCTTACTCGCAAAGTCAGTCTGGCTATCTTCAAAAATTCCTGCAGCACCGTCCTTGATCAATCTTTGCCCACTAACCAAGTTTTCTCACACCCAAGGGTTTATATATGTTTTTAGCATCAATGACGTCTGCAAGATAGGCAATTTTATCATTTTTCCAGTTATGTCACAATAATTGTCATACTGGATACTTAGAAAATACTTAGACTATATCCCTAACATCAACTATCTAATTCCTAACAGTATCTTTAATATTTTCATATTATAGTGGTAACGGAAATATTTTCAAAGAGTGAAATATATTATATATTAATAATTTAGTTTATTATTGGCAGTATTTTAACCATCATTTTATCCACGAAATGAGTACGCAGAAGCTTTAATAAATATAAAAATATCTATGTATAAGAAATAATTATACGTATATATGTATATTTTTATATATTTGTTTAAATGTGTCTTTACTTCCACATACTACTAAAAAATTAATAGAATTAATCGTTGTTAAATTATAGAAATAGTTCATATTAAGTTTAATCTATTTAAAACGTTTTGTGTTATTTACTTATTGGATATAATTTTCTTTACTTGCAAAACGTTTAAAACGTAATCAGTAAAATAGTCAACAGTAAAAGTTTGAGACTGACATAACTAAAAGTAAGTTTAAAAGTTTATTCTAGTTTAATTATTAAGTTCAGGAGCTGCACAAGAAATGTTTTAAATTTAAAATGTCAGTCTTAGGTTACTCGACTGAATTATTAAAGTAATGCTCAAAAGTTCCTCGTGAAAATTTATTAAATTAGTTTTAAAGTATGTGAAACGTGAGATCATTTCACTATTTTATCATGCATTTTAAAGACATTTGCTTTGAGTGGTAGTTTCCTATCGCACAATGAATTAAATATTCCTCTATTTTCCAATGTAAGTGATTTAGAAACCTATTCATAGTTGCTTGAACCGAGCAATCAAATCACTTGTAGAATTTTTTTGTAAAATATCTTATAAATTGTTACCTCTGAATTTGTGTTTGTTTTTTTAGGTGAATAATCAACACTAGATAATCCAGGTTAGTTTTATTCTATTATTTATTCTTTCCTGTTTAATTTGTTTCTGTTATGGATTTTTAAAAAACCTCGAGTATCTTTTGATCAAAACTTCTTTTGTCTTGTAAAGTACGAGTTATAGCTTTTAATAGTTTTAAGGTTGGGTTATTTTACAATAGTTGGAATGATGTGCTATTTTTTTATATAAAAAGTACTTTATTTAAATATAACCTATAAAACTAATATTTATTTTTATATCGTTGTAGATCTCAGAGAAGTGTTAGAGGTTAAAACAAAACACGATTTGGTATGAGTATCCATTTTTTAACAGTAATTTATGAGTAAATCAATTAGTATTCCTTAGGAAGGGTAAAGGTGAATCTAACAACCTATCGATTATGATTGGATACTAAATTTAAAGAAATTCAAAATATACTAATATTAATATCCAATATGTAGGTCCATAGGACGCGTAGAAAAGTGCCTTTTGAACAGTCGTTATTTGAAAATCGGTTACTACGACAATTGGCACCAGAACAAGTTAACCATATAAGCACCACCTCATTAACCATACAATCCAAGTCTCTTCTTTATTTTAACGTATGCTTTATGTACTAAACCTGACAGTCAGTACAACAATTAGTTCAGGTGTATATGCTACAATAGCTCTAAATCCTTATATTTTTCATCTACACTTTAACAGTGCTCTAACTACTTTTATAGCAAGATAACCTGAACATTCAAAATATTTATTTTCTGCTAGAAGTGAAAAGGGAAGTGCTTGAAAGGTCGCAAATTCCTGGGGAAAATATTTAAGTATGAAATTGTCTTTATACTATTTTATTCAATGATGGAAGAAGTATTGCATTAACACACGCTATACATTTAAAATAGTAAATCTTAGCACAAGCTGTGAAACAAGAACTACAAATGTAAAATTATTCGATGAAGTTCCTCAACACATAATAAATAATTTGAAGTACTTTACGTCAAATTTATAATTTTATTAGTCTTATTTAGTCATCTTATAGACAGAAAAATAGGAAAAAATTTTTATCTTGGCATATCGATTATAAAGATGCAAACAACATACTGTACATGTATGGTATAAATAAATTTTAGTAACATTATGGAAAAAAAAATTTGAATGCTCTCTCTTACCACAAAATAGTAAACTATATGTTTTTTATACGTTATAATCGCCTTGTAAAAAATAAGAAAGTGCCTCCTACCACTATAACCTCTGATATTGTCTGTCACAGATAATAAGTTGTAACATTTTGTAACTTTAAAGTCGGTACTATCCCACCTACATACGTATAATGGGAAAGTTATGTGATGGGTAAAAAATTTACCAATTATTTTTTTAGGGATATAATCTTTTGAAGCCCGGTGACCACACTAGAAGGATTTTTGGGATATTATCTGTCTGTCTTCTGTGGCGATGTTAATTTCTCCAATGTGCAGTGCTCTACACCCCAAACGCCAGAACCGATTGTAATGCAATTTTGTTTGTAGTTATATTATTGCAATATCTCAGCCATAAATATATTTTTGTATGATAACTCAATATAAGATATTTAATAACTATAAAATACTACCATGTTTGTCAAAATCGGCTTTGAATATTTTAATAAAATATTGCTCAAAAGGTATTGAGCAAAGATTTTAAAGACCCCCCTCCCCAAAGTATTGGTCGCAATCTATAAAAATATATTTATCATAAACAAAAATAAATAATTAAATATATCTTTAAAATCAATGCATTGTCTCTAAAGAATTTACTAAAACTTTGGTATATTATGACCCATACCAACGTGTAAATTTGTACATAATAGAAAAAATAACATAAAGGTATTTTTCCATAATATGAAAACTAAAGTAAGTTATTTGTAAAAACCACCAAAGAGCACCTATTGGGACTGTTATAAATAACTTCTAAAAATCGGTTTCTTTCAAATTCTCCTGATTTATGAAAATTAATGACCCACAATAGTGTTCAAAACTCCTAGTACATTGGCATATAAACATTAGAGAGCAAATCATAATTGACGTCATTAATAATAAAACACGTTTACTTTGAGAACGCGTTTATAACACAAAGGGACAAGTGTATGCACTATTTAATTATGTAAATATTGTAAAAAAGTTTGTGTCCATTGTTATTTTTTACTATTTATTTAACAATTACGGAATTGTCAGTTTTGGTAACTCGTAGTTTTGGTTGGTTTTTAGATGGGAGGGTGAGATACTTAGAGTAATATTTTTGATAATCATTTTATTTGTTGGTAAAAGTATAACAAAAACTATATGATGGGTCACAAATGTTGAGTTTGGAAAGTCATGTGCATTTGAGGCACACCAATTGTAATTAGTTTGCCTTTTGGAATGCTGTTTTTTTGCTGTCCGGTATGGTCGTCTGTTCTCTGTGCAAGTCTCTGAAATACAAACAAGAAGACTGATTTTGATTGAATTTGTTCCGTTGATAATTTATTTTTATTCATAGAATTATTTTGTTCAATCAATTTCGAAATTTAGTCATATGACAACATTCATTTGAAACTTTAAACTAGATTTTTATATGGTTTTTGTTTGGGTGTTTCATAAAACATCTGCAATGTTTCTTTGCTGCTTGATGGGTTTACGACAATACGTTTGGAACTAGATAATTGAGTACGTTTCTATGTAGATGCGTATACAATTCCTCATAGTATAAATTCAAAATTTTAACTCTGCCAACGCAGGGTATGCCAGTATTGTGTTTTCGACGTATTAACCCAGTATGATCACATTTAGGCTCTTTTAAGCGTAACAGACTGCCTTTACAACCATTTTTGTTCTAGATTATCCAAAAATCGTTAGACCGTTAGATTTATAATTTTTAAGAATAAATAATGCATGGTGATGATTCCAAAGGCGTAAGGATTTAATGGTTGGCGTAAGAACGTTGCCAGCGTGTAAATCCCAATCCTTACCCTTTACTTCAAGGAACAAATTCTTCGATTGGTTGAAGATTTTAATTCTAGTGGTGGTTGTTCCTTGCAACAATTAGATATGGGTTTTAATAGAGAAGGCATGGGGGTAATATAGTGTGAGAGTGAAAAGTGACTGTCATACATTATGGAAAAAAAGAGAGGTTAAAATGACGCAGAAATGTTCAACAGTATGAGATCTATGAAATAATTACAATTTGGTCAAAATGACATAATATGAGGTTGACAATAGATTTATAAAAAAATAACTAATTGTCTAAATTCGATTAATTTTATTTTACATTTTCTTATTTTAAAAAATATTTAAGTTCTAAACCAACACTTATAATTTTGTAAATAACTCACATACGTATATTTGTTGAACAAAATACCAATAAAACGATAACAAATTTAATATTAACCCGTTTTATCCTAGTGTTACCATATGGTCACACCAAACACCCTTTGGAATATTGCATGGGAAATTTAGGTTATGGCTCTCTGGGGTTGGCCAGCCTGATATATCGATCCGTCAAAAACCAGTCTTTCACTGGATGTTGTTTGTTGAGGTTAGAAACATTATGCGTGTCTCTGAGTAACCTGTTATTGTGCAGTGGACTTTTTGTGCTTCCTAAATCATGTCCTTCCGCTTTGAGTAAGTATTATCCTATATTAATTTACTGTAGATTGGTGAAATTTGAGTTTATACGTAATGTGTAATAGTGAATTAAGGTACTGTGGTAGTTATATTTTACTCTGATTATATTAGGAGCTCACTAGCTTATGTTTTTTTTCGCTGTGACCATATGGTAACGCTAGGACATTCCACTACCGAATATAATCTTTTGGTGTGGAATGTCAACAATTACTTTTCTTATTTTCAGGCGAGGATTAACATTACAAGAAGCATTGGATATTATCAGTGCTGAAGATGTAGAGAATGGGAGGGATGTTGCAGCATTATATATAGCTCCTCCTGATAGTTCTGTGCTTACTGATAAAGACTCGGGTGACGAGGATGAAGGAGGTTTAGTTGACAATCTCTCAGGAAAGCAACTTTTAGCAGATGCAGTAATAAGATATACTCAAGATGAAAAGGAAATGCTAGATGATATCGATGTTACATCCAATATGCAAGCTGATGTTCAAGTCAATGAGAGTGCTGATAGATCTTTAGGTAATACATTGAATATATCCGATGTTCAAGCTGATGCATCCGGAGAATCCCACATAAAAAAAAGCAAATTTACTAAATGAATTAAAAGAAGAATACATCGAGGAATTAAAACTCAAGAAAAAAAAATCCGATTAAAATAAGTTGGGTTCAAGGGGATATGGAGGATTGCAATATGCCATTTCCTGTTGCAGATTTTTCCAAATATCAAGACTTGACTGCCTGTGAGCTGTTTAAGTTTTTTGTTGATGAGGATTTATTAAAACAAATTGAACAAGATACCCTAAATTATGCTCTTTTTAAAGAATTTTCCCCAATATCACTAAAGATACGTTGTGAGGGGGTAAATTTTTTTTTTGCAATCTTGATTTTTAGTAGTTAAAATGTATGACCTGGAAAAAGGTATTATTGGGATTCACAGCCTGACATGCATCAAGGTTTCATTGTAAATGCCATGATGAGGAATAAAATTGACAACGGTGTTGTTTCCATTGCTACCAATTCATATGACATTAATCCTGTAACTAAGGTACAAAAGGTATTCCCAGGCCCAGAAAAAAACATATTTTTGTAGACCGGCCTGCTGCTTTTGGGAAATATAATGAAAGTATGGGAGGAACAGACCGTATGGACCAAAACGTAGCCAACTACCGTATTAGTATGCGAAGTAAGAAGTGGTATTGGGCAATTTTCACGTGGCTTATAGACACATGTGTCCACAATGCATGGCAGCTGCGAAGGAGTACTGGATCCCTTCAGCCACAACTGGATTTCCATAGGGAACTTGTTACCACATATATCACAAAATATGGAGAAAGTAGCAAAGGTCCTGGTAAACCAATTACTTCGAAACGTTCACTCTGACAGCAGAGTGTGTGATGACCTAAGATATGGTGGAATGAACCATCTAGTCATCAGCACACCGGATAAAAAAAGAAGGAGGTGCGCCGGAGAAGGCTGTGTCTCTGTTGGACGGACAATGTGCAAAAAGTGCAATGTTGGACTTTGCATTGAGTGTTTTTCAATCTTTCACTCTATTACATATTGAATGTAAGAAACCTGTAATATTTATAATCTATACACATGTAACACAAACATATGATCCTTGACTACATGTTATAGACCTTTTCATTGATTATGGTTTTTGTATTTATTTTTCTTTTGAATTTTTGTTGTACTCTTTAACATCTAACAAGTGTTATTTACATGATAATAAAGATATTTGTATGTTAAAACTCTGTGTTATATATTTACCTTATAATAGTGTATGGTGCATAAAATGTTAGTGGATTATCCTAGCGTTACCATATGGTCACACCTTGTTTTAGCCATTGTATGCTATATATTTATAAAAAATCATAATTATTTATATAAATGAAGTACAAACTATACAATTTCGGTAGAAAAAATCTCTAATAACAAAAAAAATTAATTTGGGATAAAACGGGATAACTTTGGTTTTGAAATTTTAAGGAAAGTTATATCAATAATGATTGTACCTGTTACGGTACAACCGTAATTTGGCTCAAGAGATACAACTTGATAAATACACTTATAACCTACAATTAAAGATATCTGATTATATAGCTTTTAAAAACAAACTTAATTGAGAAAAAGAACTTAAATTAATAATATTCAATTCCCATCACGTAATGCTAAATGCAGATACATAGTTGCTGAAATAATTAACACAAATATCATTATTTTAATTTTGTAACAATTTAATTACCTTTTATATTTTTTATTATTATTACTCTAAATTATGTTTAGAATTGTAACGTAAATTAAACAAATTTTGATTGCTACAACCCAAATAGAAACGTTGGTGAGAATCGCATTACATTCACATTTAGGAAGCAGGGTAACTGTATCGTAATACACACATTATAAATTGAAGGTCAAATATTAAATACACAAGGCGTTGCTGCTATTGAACGACAAAGACATGTATTTTTAAAGAAAGCAAACTTATTATTATATCATTCATATCATTAATTTTGTATTGGGTTGATAATAATATGGAATACTCCCTAAAAAGTAGAAACGAAGTTAGTTGTAATATAACAAAACTAATACACGTAAATCTTTGAAAACTATTATCAAGAAACGAGAACGTGATGAGTTCAAAACCTTGTGAATTATTATTGACGGGTTCATTAAGTGACTTCAATAAACACTTCGTCATAGCGGCCAACTCACTGGGTTGAATACGCAGTGAATATCTGTGTGGAATAGCATTTTGAAGCCATTTTTTTATCAGAATTTGAGTGACCTTTATTTTACTATTATAAAAGAAATGGTATAATACAAACTGTATCTCAGCGATATTAACAAAATTAATTCTGGAAATTTTAAAGTTTTAATTTAAAAATAATAAATATAAGTAATAAAAATATTAATATTATGTATATTGTGATTTACATAATTTTTTAATTTAATGGTAATTCTTCAGCCTTAACCTGTACTTAAGCTAATAATATAGTAGTTTAACTACCAATTGATAAAGTTTAAAGCTTAACGTTGCTCTGACAACAAGGTTTTAAGATAATGATTGACAATTACTATTCAACCTATTGTAATTTTTAAGTTTTTTTTCTTAGAAGATTCAAACAGAAATTTAATCAATAATTTTATTTTTACACATATCCCACTGAACGGTAATAATAATGTAAGCCTTAAGTGTACACTGACTCCAAAATGTTATTTTAAAATTTTGATTCAATATCACCATTCATATCATGGTTCTTGAGACCATGTTAATCAAAATAATGTAGACAAAAAGGATTGAATTAGAAATTAATCGTAATGTGTTTCATGTAATCATGTACATTTAAAATAATTTTGTAAAAAAACTTAAAGAAAATTCGATAAAACACTCTATGAAGGCAATGAAACCTATCCCATTATTCTGGATTGAGTGATACTGGAGAATAAGAGAAAAGCATCTTATCAATAAACGGATTCTTATCCTAGTACAAGATAACAGCTGATGACTCTATTAAATGCTCAAAGGTTTTATATCCTCCATACACTAAAAACACAGTAAGCTGTGGTTGAAGTAAAATAACCTCGACTCTAATTCACAAAAACAATGATTTAAAAAAGAATCAATACATTTTAAATTAGTTTTATTTTTAGGGATTAACCCTTATATAAAATTATTTATTTTACTCTTCTAAAAAATCTAATAAATATTTCCTTAATTCGAATTACATTAAAAATTCATGTTATTTTTCCACAGTAGAATTGAAGTATATATCATTTCTGTTCTTTTCTAATATATCCTTCTTTATATGGATAACTTTTTCAATATCACCACTTATTGCAGAGTAAGACGTCGATGCAATAAGAGATATTTGGTTTTAAACATTTATTAGTTATTGAACTTTTCAATTCACAACATTAATCACTCCTCAATGAAATAGGAGGTTTGGAGAAATGAAAACGTACAAAAATATATAGAGTACATGCCGAGGGAAACAAAAAATAATGCATGACCATACAAAGAATAGAATATTACATTCAAATTGAGCTTATAGTTATTATACATATATTTATAACAATTACACTTATAGAAACTGATATCCTCTACTGAAGTTATACATTATATATATATATATACACATAAATATGTCCATTTCTCACATATTTCGAAAGCATATATATACATATATATATATATATATATATATATATATATATATATATATATATACCAACTGTCCTAAAAGTTCCACCCTCCTCCCTATTATTTTTAAAATGGAAATAGACGGATTTGCTTTGGGGATTGTTTAGACTTACAAAATGGGGTGGTTTGGGGATAAGTCAAGAATTTTAAATAGCAACCCCTATTGAGTGATACCTCATTTAAAAATAAGAATAATGGCGCAAACTAGAGGACTCTAAGTTTATCCTACCCAACATAGCGACCAATCGAATTGTGAATGTTAACCTACAAACTCTACTTGTTTTTATACCCTTACAAACTGCTCTATGTTGGTAAAATGATGGTAAGAGCCTTACCTTGTTTTTTAACTCAGATTAAGTTCTCGAAATGGCTACCATTTACCTCTTAGCTGAAATAGATTCTGGACTCAAAAGCTTGTGGTACATTTCGTAACATTTCCGGTGTAATTATTAACGTAAAATTCACAATTCGATTGGTCGCTATGTTGGGTAGGATGAACTTAGAGACCTCTAGTTTGCGCCATTAATCTTATTTTTAAAATACCTTTAAAATGAGGTATCTCTCAATAGGCGTTGCTATTTAAAATTCTTGACTTATCCCCAAAACACCCCATTTTGTGGGTAAGGGTTGAAAATTTTGATACTTCAAAAAACTCCTCCTTTGGTTGTCTAAACAATCTCCAAAGCAAATCCGTCTATTTCCAATAATAAAAAAAATAATAGGGTGGTGGGACTTTTAGGACACGTGGTATATATATATATATATATATATATATATATATATATATATATATATATATATATATATATATATATATATATATAATGAAAACTAGTATGAAATAAGAACAAAAACAATGTTCTTCATGTTGATTATAGATATAAAATGTGTACAAAAAATTAATTACATCACCAAACGTCTTTAAAGATTAAATTTTCAAATATAAAGTTTGATCTGTTACGTTTAGTTTCAACTGGTTAGTGAGTCTGTAATGGGATATACATGACTTAAAATGATTAGTTAGTTGCAAGTAGGATATTAAAAATGATATTTGTTGCTTTACTGATAATAAAAGTTAATTTAAAATCATTTTAATATATTTTTAAACAATCATATAAACATATCTCATTGATGTAATAAATTTAATGAGGCGAAATTACGGCTGCTTACACAATATGTATCATTAATTAAAGTGATTTGTTAAAAAACGTAAATTTGGACTACAATTTTACTATACTTCAATATTATACCTCTAATTTATTCATTGAATTGGTCTCAAACACTAGCCATCACCGAGTGAATTTTTAGTTTTCAACAAAATACTATACTTGTTGGAATCATTTCTTTAACTATATATTAGCTGAGTTTAATTATACTGTTAAGAACATTATATCGTTATATGTAGCTCCTAATAAAATAAAAAATGTTGTTGTTTAGTCATTTCTACTTGCCTTGGTCCACGGTTTTGCTTTAGAAAATCTATAACTATTGAAAAGTACAGATATTTAATCTATACAATATCAAATATAAAATAATATTACATTATAGAATTTCATTAGACTCCAAAGTCTAAAAATATACAGCGAACTGTACAAGGTGAACGAAGTGAAACAATTCGTCCGCTACTCTTAACATAAATAAGTTATATATTTCAAAATTTGGAATGTCAGACGGATAGAGTTGCACTGTGGACCTTTAAAATTATTCAGTTCAATGTTAAGATAAACAAAGAATATGAATTTAGGAACTATTCGTATAGCATATACATGACAGGAAAATTTCACTTCAAAAATATACTCCCAAAAGATCGGATCCCTAGAATAGTCATTTCATTATTGGGATAGGAGTTAGTTATTTAAGAATTACCACGTTGTACAAATTGAATAGATGTACCAGTATATCTGAATGGCACTTTAAAAGAAAATACAGTACTAGAATGTTCCCGACTATCTTCAACAACTTTAAGAATTTTTTTTTACTTTCAGATCAACCAGGTATAATAATAATATATTTTCATTAATAATTTTAATCCATAGAAATTGAGGGAATTTCGTATCGATTGAAATGTGTTACTACTAGATACATTCCGTTTCGCTAAGAGTTCTGTCTGTAGGGTAGTAATGTTCGTGCCACCCTCTTCCCCTTCCATCCCAGGTGCTGCGTGCGAGTTTCTACAATAAAATTAGAATACAGAAACCGTTAAAATTAAACATTCCACTAAGAAGACCAGAATAATTCAAATATTTTCGTCGATTGCAGTAAGGTATAGTAATGTGTTTATGTTGCCAAATAATACTTTACACAAGAATTTCTTTTATATTTCCTCTTATAACTGATAGCAAATTCCAATGCTGAGAGAACCGAGAAGGAATTCCTTTGCAAGCTGTTGACGATTGTATAAAAACGGATTTATCTCTCAGATATAATCTTTCACAAAATGAAAAAGCGACACATTTATAGAATGTTGTTATATATGTATTTAGTGTCAGTAGAACTAAAATACTTTCTTAATATCAGGAGGAATAAAAAGAGGACATTTCTGGAAAACTAAATATGTTTGTTTATTTAAAAACCGCATTTTTTATTTAGTATTAGCGTGAGAAAGGTGAGTTATTAAAATATTTTAATTATTTAAAATTAATGAACGTAGACAGTTTTATACGATTTATTTAATATTTGTTCCCATACCCATATACATTTGGGAGAAAATATTACAATCACGTTCAAGAGAGCATGATTGTATTATATTTGTGTGTTTTACAGCCAACATTACGACACCACAGTAAAGTTATAATATATAGTGCTGACCCATCTGTCTTATTGTATGTGGCAATAAAGAAACGCAAACTCAGCAAGCCGTACGTAATGTATGAGATGAACTTTACTAAATATAACTTGTTTAGCTGCAGCCTATATACTATTTGCCTTTCAAAGCTGTTGTATTAGATTACTATATTCTGCTATGTTATTTTAAATACGATTTACAAATAGATGGTTAGACGTTCACTAAATTTCAAGTTACTTTCAACCTACGTCAAATTTTAATTCAGAAACCTAAAAACTAACAGATGCCGCAAGCTTTAGCGAACTTGGTTAATATACATATTTTTTAAATTGACTATATTTCCTTTTTGTAATGTTTGAAAAACTATTACATATGAACATCTAATTAATTTAAATGTAGTTTAAAAATATTCATATTTTACACGTTTACGTTACAAGCAGTTAAATTTAATTTTTCATGAAATGAATAAATTACAACACTATCATCCTTTGTCAGACCACCTATTCACTATACGGATTTAGTATGACAAAATGACAATATTTTACCTAATCGTCTAAACATTTTAAGTTCTAAAATTTTTATCTAATGAATTACATGTGTGATTTACATGAAACATATATTTTTGTAACAATTAGTTTTAATATAATTTCAAGGGACAAAAAAGTATTAAAATTATCAATCAAGTTCAATATGTGAAATACTAAACATTGTTATTTTGTGTTAAACGTGAAATTTAATTTCTTTTATTAGCTTATTACATTATTCTAAAAATTGGCAAAAGAGATAGCGATCAATGTTTCAAAATTTTCTTCTTTTCTGACTATGCGGTCGGAAATTTCATAAACATTAAAATGTACCTGGAAAACTATTATTAATAGTAAGAGTATTTAGACTAGAAGAAAATATGGGTTTAATTAAATAACACCATTTATCACCTTACACGTATTGTTAGTGTTGTTTTTTAATATTTATTTCTAAAACAAACATTATCCTTATTATCCTTGTAATATTATCGTTATAAACCTTCAAAGTTTACTGTAAATAATTCACAAAGCTATTTAAATATGCATTTTTGTAATTGTTATTTTCGATTATCAGAATGGATTCAAGTAATTTACTAAGTTTTCGAATATCAAAATTTGTGGTAATAGAAATCGGTGTCATCTATTAGTTTTTATAAAACCATATTTTAAAGTTTTGATATTTATTTGTTGAATGAACTTTTCTTATCATTAATTTAGGGATACCAAGTTTTTTTCCACTGCTCTCTGTTATTGTCATATAAGGTTGTTTGTAAACAACACGATAGATAAAACTAAAATTAAAATAGTGACTTAAAATAAGTGAATAATTCACACGTTGTTGTTTGTATAGATGTTGGAGACTAAATTAAATGTTTTTACTTTTACCATTTGTTTATTTAAAAGAACGGAAAACCAAGCAGCTGGAAATGCAGCAATGTAAACTAGTAACTGTCTTTGATTTTATAGACACAAGACATGAAGTAATGTTATATACATCGTCCACACTTTAAATAGAATCGTTAAATTTATAATTTAATATATTTGAGTAATTTAATTAAAACTTTTTAATATATAAAAATATATATAATTGTCATATTTCTAAATTTCAATTCAGGATATAATGCTGACATTATGCATCTAGTAATAGAAAAATATCTTATTATTAATTCATTAGTGACTCCAAGACAGAGTGAATATAGATTAGTATAAAAAAATAATAAAGATTACATTAATAAGGAGTTTATTATTATCTACTCAAAACAATTATTTATGTGTAGTATACTATGTGTAGTTATTTGAATTCCACTAAACTGTTCAATCAATTCAATATATTTTAAACTTTAAAAGTAGTATTAACTAACTCGGTAATTGATAACAACAGTCTTTCACACTAAACATATAGTTAGCAATATGACAGTTTGTTTATTTACCTTGTTAAAACGTTAGCGTTATATTTTTTTGATAATCTGACTAGTCAAAAGGATTTGTAATTCTTACTTCAAACACCGATGTTAATATTGGCTTTCATTTTGTTTAATCCTATTCAAATCAATTTATAATTCTTTTTAGAATAATGTTTTACCATATTACCTTTTTTTATGAAACAATTACAATGAAAGAACGACTACATTGTTCTTCCATTACTAATAAATTTACCTAAAAATTAAAACAAATGTATTAAAACGTAACTTTTAATTTTATAATACCGACTGATATAAAATGTCTATCCCTGACGTTATAACCTATATAGAACTCTAAAAGCAAAACCTGTAACATGGAAAAAACTTAAATGTAAATCAAAGAACCGAATTTTTAAATCTTAGCTAATTTGTACTAGAAAACAAATTTCTCGTAATGACAAACACAAACGTTCCTTAAGAAGAATTTTAGTTAAAAAGTTTATGATAAATATCCACTACATGGGAACAAAATTGAATTAAAATCATGTAAGCCAGGGACATAAATCAATCCGACAAATTCTGGAGTACAGAAGTATGTCTAACACATGTCAAGAGGTATAACTATTATCAAGTTGTTAAATATTGTGTTATATATTCATTTTAACTGCTTATGTCCTAAATTGAATACCTGCATATTGATTTTTTGGGTCATATATTATAACATACTCGTTTAGCTGATATAACTTATACTATATATTAACGCTATAAGTTGGAAGACTTTCAAATTTTGTACTTGAAAAGACCATTAGGCTGAATTCAAAATATAAACTGTTGTGAATAAACAAAAAATAGACCAAACAGGTTATATATTACACCTACATGTTTATATACAGTGACACAAAATATCAGTAAGTTTGTGCCTCGATCCTGACGGCCGTTATTTATGAGATATTCAAATAATCGTTAAACACGAATCATAATACCATTAAGAGATCTACAGAAAACACAGTTCATCATTGTTATAAATTTATGTCCTTTAATGAAACGAAATATTTTAATATTTCTTATACTGAAGAAATAGCTCCTCATTCAAATATTGGGGGAAAACAACGACATTGTGATTAATAAAATACAAATGTAATTATTTACATTTATAAAGACTGTCCTTGTTTGTGTTTCTTTGTGTTACAGTTGTAATATGCGTATTTATAAAGTTGGTGTATTTACGGAAACAGGTTGTGTTAATATACAAAACATATGTGAACAAGTTCAACCGTTAAAAATTAAAATACAAATAGTAACATATTTATATAAGACTCTGTTTCAATTACAGAAGCATTCCTTATTGTTTGTATTTGTTAACTAAGTACTTTTATTTTTTTACAAAATGAGTATGCAGAATATTCTTTAACTGTTTTCCAATGTACTGGATTTTTATAAGAAGTTTTTCTTTTCCAAAAAAAGAACATATAAGGTGAATATTGTGCCTCTATTTATAGTTTGCCAATTTTATGTTTTAAGGTTTATAGTTAAGGGTTCAATATAAATATAGCTACCCTTATGAGAGAGGGATATTATAATACAGTATTAGAATTTATATTTATATTAAACTAGTATTCATTATTTTTAAACCAACTATAAAATAATTATTATTAGTAGTTCAAATTCAACGATTTCTCTCTTTTTTTAAATTGAATTTTATGAAATAAATTGCTTTGGCCACAAGCTAATTGTTTAATTAAAATCTCTTCAATTTACGATTACATACAAATTGAAATCTTGAATTTTACAAAATATTTATATTTTGAATCATAACAAATATTATGAGGTCCTGTTAGTCTTATCTGTTACTACATGTTTCATTGTAAAGAGACCCAGTATTTTATTAAATTAAATACAAGAATATAATAATAACATTTATATTATGACTTATTTATTTTATAGTAAGTCCTTCATACTTCAAGGAAATGAAAAAATAACAATTGTGATACACACATATTGTATGTTCTAAATATTACGTCTATAACATATTATATACACATATAAAACGGTTTACATTATAATATTAAAACCACAATTGAATAGCTATAACACTTACATAGACGAAATTCACAGTAAATATTCTGAATAATAGTTTATAGTCAATAAAACAAATTAAAACAATGACAGCCACGTTAAAAAAAAAATTTCCTGTGTGATTTATTAGAGTAAATGTGTGATTAAAAAACCTATAAATATACACAGTATATTGTTATCATTACTTTACAAGGAAAATTTATTATTTTGTTAATTGAATAACAGATTAACAGCTTCATATGAGTTTTTATGGACGCTCGTAATTTGCTCAGATTGGGAATATATGTTGTTGTTTTTTAAATGTCAAAAACTAATTATTTTTTGCACCGTAAATATTGACAGTTGGAATGAAACAATGACAGTAGTTATACAAATAATCACAGTATTTAATATAAAGGAAATTTAAAAACTGAATTCAAAGTCAAAAATTAAACTACGTTTTTATGCTATACAATATAATTATCATAGGCATATTGTGTATGACAATATGGACTCTCTTAATTGAAAAGGAAATTCATAGAAACAAATATACCAATAATGAGGAGTACATTTAAAAACATCTCCATTGTTCGGTTCTTTAAACACAAACTTGTTCGCTTCAAGTAAGAGAAATAATGCCTGGTCTAATTTGAAAACCTTTATTAGGCCTTTCTTTCTTCTTTATCTAAACCAATTCAATGATGAGATGCAATTGTTTTTAAACGTAATGAGAAGGTTTTATTTTATTCTGAGAAACTATTTTATAAATTGCAATGTAATGTAACTTTGGCGTTCTTAGAAAGATTGTGAACATTGGTTGTTGCTACACCCCTCCACTTGTCATTATATGTAAATACTAAGAGTGGCATAAAACTATGTTATTTACAATCTGATTGTTTTGTTCTTTTTTGGAAATAAAAAAAAACTTCTCGCTCAATCTTTCCCTTATGATTGTTATAGATCAAGCATCACTGTAAATAACTACATTGTTGTTGAAATAGTTTTGAGTTATTCAATATATATATATATATATATATATATATATATATATATATATATATATATATATATATATATATATATATATATATATATATATTATTTTTTCCATTCCGAAGTTATTTAAATCATTTAGATTCAATATTTACAACAATATATTTTAATTCATAAATAAATATAATAAATAGGAATTAATTTATTAGTTTTAAATTGTAAATAATAACATAACTAACATAAATTATACTCAACAAATATCTTCAAATGGAAACCAACTTTTAAAATAATTTACAGTTGGTCATGTGCTTCCAGAACTCGGCATGAAATGTGAGTCTAGTTTTGACTAGGGAATGTAACTGCGGTCACATACTTGCATAATGTGAGAGTGTTGTAGAGTCGAGGCATACCATTAAAGTACTAAAGTTGTTCTAACTAAACCATCAACGGTTACGTGAACTTGTATAGTACATGTTTCTAAAATAGTTTTTGACTTATTTGAGCTTGTAACAGAAGCAATTTAAACAACTTGCAAGTGTTATGGTTTTTGTATAATGTAACGTTACGAGTAATGATATCCGTTGGAACTTACATTTCTCAAAAACACACAACAGCATTTAAAGAAGAATTTTTAACAAACGTCATCTATTTAATATAATTTAATATCTATACAACAACTCTTCTTAATTTTTACTAAAGATAGATCTACTTAGGCATTTTATCTATAGTTTTGATGGATCATCGAATTTACTTACATTATCAGAAGAAACTGTAAAAAATATTAGAGTCGACAACCGACCAAAACAGCCGCGTACGCAAGTTTAATCGATCTTGTTGATTGACGAAATTAAAACATATAAAATTGAAACATATAAAAAATACATACAATTTTGCGGCTTTACATAATAAAAGTAAGGAACTAGCGGTAAGTTTCACTTTAAGTAATAACAACCATATTAAAAATTGAAAGAGTTTACAAGGATAAGATTAATAGTAATTCTCAATTTACCCATACATACGGTTTACGTTATTTCTTGTAGCTTTTGAAAACGTCCATCTCTATCCTCAAGATATTTGAAACAATACTTCCATTAAATTTACAATTAGTTATGAAACATTTAAATAAATATTGGTAATGAAAATATCAAACGGATTTTATCTAGTTCGAACTATCATTTGAATTTAAATATTTTGGAACATATTCCCAATACGAGCACATTTCATGGATACTAGGCTAAGAATACTTGATACATAGGTTCGGATCCAATAACTATTTTTATTCAAACGGTTCATCACTAAAAAAAGAAGTAAGATACTGTAAAAACTTTGAACTTACTTCATTACAGATTACAATGCAAACTACAAATATGCCCTCTGACTTAGAGTACTCATTTCTCTATTTGATTCGTCACATAGAATAATTTTGTAAAAAATTCCTATTTGAATTTTTTTAATTAAGCATCAATGAAAGTTTTAATATGGATGATTTGTTTAAAGGTTTTATCATTTAAATTAAGGATCAATAATTATGTGCATTGTATAGAATTTTAATCTTTGTAATTTAATCTAGTTTGAAACTAATGTGTAGTTTTTATTAATTAAGTTGTGATATCTTTAATGCCTTACGAGTAAATATAACATCCGCCTAAAATCTTATACTTTTGCAGTTTCAGTGTGTATACAGCCTTAAAATTTCGACATCATTAATGCCATACAGTTAAAAAACTTTTTTTGAAATTTTAGTTTTTTTATTATTTATTTTGTAATCAGTATTAATAAAATTATATAAGAAGTTTTTACATTTGGATCAAACGTAAGAGTTCTCTATCTAGTTAATGTCCCGATTTTGTTGTAAATTTTAGGGACAATATGAGAGTAAAATGTATTGACCCAAATATCCGAAAAAATTATAAATATATCTCTAAATATATTTATTTTTTAAGTTGTTTCAAAATAATTGAAATTGCCGAAAACAAGATGTGAATAAAATTAGAATTTGTTTTTAAAATTATAATTATAATTTTTCATTTACCAAACAATTCGGTTTTATAACTATGCAATTTTTACATAATCGTATTTTCAAAAAAGAAGAGTTCGCCATGATCGAAGTACTTTAATCACATTGGAAAGTTTTAACAATCGTATCTGCTTGCGTTATGAATCCGTCTGACGAATGGATGATTCTCTTCCCAACACTGTTCCTCCTTAATCTCAGCCCTTACTCCTTTTTACCCAGCACTGAATTCACAGTTGATGTAAGGTTGAAGATTTCAAGATGAATTTTATATACTGTTTGTAACTTAGAAGACTTTTTCAAATTTAGTGAGATGTGAGATGGGTAAATACCATACTAATGATTTCCACTGGGTAATGTAATTAAATATTTGAATATTATGTTATTAATAAATTTGTATAATTTAAATTGTTAACAACTTGTTTCTTTTTAAATAGTGTAATAATGAGCATAACCATTTATTATTGATCTATACAAAGTGATCTTATTATTTCCATTTACTTCATTATATTTGGTGATCTCAGTTGTCTTTCACTATATTTTGTACGTTATAAAATTGTTACATAGTTTTCCAAAACTAGAGTTGATCTTGTCGCAAAGTTTAAAGTTTTAAATTTTAAATTAATCAGTACAATAATGGATTTAAAGCAACATTAGCTATAAACCAAGGTTGTATTAAATATATATTTTTTTTTGGAAATCATAAATTTAATCTCTCTGAACGTTTGTCAATTTATATGAAAAAATTTGTCAAGCAAGAAAAAAATATTGCATATAAAGTATACCCAAAATATAAGGTAGAAACTTCTTTCTTTTTTAAAATTTAATTTTCCTCAATTATATGTAATGAGTACTGTGGTTTTATTCAATTAAACGTGTGATTACCAAAACTTATCAAAAATCACCTAGATTTACAGAAAATGGAATTTTACAGAAAATGGAGAGAGAGAGAGAGAGAGAAGAGAGAGAGAGAGAGAGAGAGAGAGAGAGAGAGAGAGAGAGAGAGAGAGAGAGAGAGAGAGAGAGAGAGAGAGAGAGAGAGAGAGAGAGAGAGAGAGAGAGAGAGAGAGAGAGAGAGAGAGAGAGAGAGAGAGAGAGAGAGAGAGAAACAGTAATGCACAAATTGCTTGGTTAGGATCATACCTCAAGATCGACGACTGAAGAATAGTTGTTAAATGGAATCTGTCTAAATCATGTTTGTCAACTTTTAAAAGACAAAAAATTCTAAAGGTATCTGTTGTAGCATTTCCGTTAGTGTTAAACATAAACACAAACGTAAGGAGTTACACAAGTGAATACAACATTTTCCTATCAAGTGATTACAGAAAATCTTATATATTTTTAAAAGTTCAATTTTACGTAATGAGTGAAAAAATAAATACGTTTAATAGTTGAATAGTCGTGCTCCAAGTTCTCGGTTGTTCAAGGGAGATATAATAAGAAGTAGTTGCTCAAGGAGTGATAATAAAAAAATATTGTTGTTCTTAGTGTTACCTAATAAAACTTTTATACGGCAATAAATTACAGATCTTTAAAATTTAGTCACTTTAAAACTACATGTATTTCTATCTGCTTACATCTTTAATCAACTCAAATCTCACTTTTGTAATAACTTACATGAACTTAATTTCACTTCTTTCTTTAGAAAACCAATATATGTAATCAAATTAAATAAAAGTGTTTCATTAAATACAAAAACAGAGACATAGGAAGATACCTGAATAGTGTTGTACCAAACGCTAATATAAATCAAATTTAAAATTTTATAATTTAAGTTAAAAAAGCATTATAACATGTTCAAACTTGTCGATATCATGTCGTACGTATTATTAATCAAGAAGGAAGTACGTAGATTTATCAAGAAATGTAATATAATTTATAAGGAAAAAAAGGGCTGGAATATTTTTTAATATTATTATGTGTTACCAACCTACAAATATCAGATCATATTACATGATTTTTTTGTTTGTATTTTTTCCCCTATGAGTTGAAAATAACAATATAAACATTTTTTTAAACTAGAATTTGAAAAGAGTATTTTTAAAAGAGTTGGACATATAGTTTGTTGTATAACACATATAACAAGATATTTGCTGGATTAGGGATAAATCTCATTCTTTAAATAATATTTCGAAATATTGTTCATATGTTCATTACAATATACAGTATTTATTTTAGTTATGGATTTCAAAATGCTGCTAATTTACATTATTCTAAATATTCAAAGTCTTCAAACTTGTATACGATAATCCTACTGTTTTATAATTTTCACTTCAAAACATGGGATATATATATACACACACACACACACACACACACACACACACACACACACACACACACACACACACACACACCTTGCAACGCACCCCCCGCACAGACAGACGGACGCACTGGGGACGAAACACGTCGCAAGACCCTACCCAAACTACAAAACACGTAGAGACTGATTCTTTCGCAGTTTATAGTTTCGATAAGGCTCTTATTTCTTATGTCACACAAGAATAATTTATTTTAAACAACTTATGCTAACAAATGAAAATTTTACTATATTAATATATTCACTTCTTATACTATCTTACCTTTCTTAAAACTCCAGACTCTTTTTCAAAGGGTGTGCCCTTTGGAGCTAATTAATTCATTAAAACAAAATTTGCTCTTTTTTGAATTTAACTTTTTACTGGTGAGCACTTACTTCTTCTTCTTTCTGATTTAATAAGTTTCTTTGAATAGGTTAGTTTCAATTAAAATATTAGACAGTGAAATTTAACAAATTTATTGAAAAGTCTACAATTTAATTTTTACTGTAAGAAACAATGGATTTCTTTCAAATCACTTACAACAATTAATGTCGCCTTTTCTGACAATTTATATTAAATGCTTCTTTCTCAAACAAATTGAAAATTTTCTACACTAAACAATTCTAACTTTAACTAAATCTAACAAATTATATTCTTAATCTAATACATATATATATATATATATATATATATATATATATATATATATATATATATATATATATGTGAATCCTATTATTTATCTGTTTCCAATCTGTTACTTGATTGATTTATTATTTGACTCGAATTTTATTGTATTTTATATCTCTTTATTTGAATGACTTTAAAATTGACTTTATTTTGACTTTACTTTGTCTTTAAAATGTTATTAGTTCTTTATTGATTTTAATAATTTTGGACGTAATTCAAGTTTATTAAAAAATAATTTTATTTATTAAAAAAAACTTGATTTATGCAGTACCTTGTTTTTGTGAAGTGCACAAGTCCGCTCGTCCTGATCCTAAGAATGTTAGAGGATCTTGGAGATGGTTTCTTAGAGTTGTCTAGAATATCCCGAAGTCCAGTTCTCGATGAATCTGCTGATGACGACAAGTTCTAGAAGAATGTTTGCCGGAGTCCGTAGTGAAGATCTCTTATACTAAGCTGTTGTAGGATGTCACGTTGTCTCCTGTAAGGCCGATCCTTTCTGTGGGCACCGTTATTAACCTGGCGAAGTACTGAACGTTGACAATATATTTTCACGACGATTTCCTGTTCAGTCTTGAGTAAAGTTGGTGATCTTTCCTGGAGCTGCTACTGGACGAACTTTCCTGGAGCTGGTACTTAACGAGACTGTCGAATTAACTTGAAGAAAGTTAACTCGTCGAAGCTTAGGCCTTTCAGTGTGGCCAACCTTCATTGATTTTTGTTACTGTTTTATTTCACAATTTAATTAAGTTTCTTTATTTATTTGCACTACGATGAACTCTCCTTGGCTTATTCTTCCATTGTTTGTCTAATTTTTCCATTTTGTATTATCTATTTCTATTATTATTAGTTGTTATTAGTTTAATTGCTTATGGTGGTTTTTTGTTAGGGTTGGTATATTTCCCTCTCCATGCGTCGACTGCCTGCCGTGCGCGCGACCTTCAACACACGTTGATTCCTGAAAATCTTAATTTTTTGCTTGCGAATTCTTCTTTTCTTCATATATCCCTTTCGCTTCGCTCGATCTTCTTCTGGGTGATTTCATTTTGAAGCCCTCCTCTTCCTGATGATTTCCCATCTTCATTTGCAGCAAAACGACGTATATTTCTACTTTTATGGGGATTTGAAAATTACGTAGTTTTTCTAAATTTAGTTTTTCCAATTTTGGAATTTTTTGAAATCTTCTTTTTGTAAATTGTTCCTCTGATGCTGAAAGTCCCAAAACTGCTTTCCTCTTCTTCCTCGCTTCTGGGTTTCACAAATTACGGCACTTTCTGCATGTTTGGTTATTTATTATTTTATTACTTTATGGTCTTTTATTAAATTTTGATTTCGAGTCGTATTTATTACTAGTTTATATTATGGTTATGTACTGTTATTATTAGATTTTGGAATTTATTCATTTTAAGGGTTTTTTATGTTTTATGACGTTTTATTATGGCTATAACTTTTTTATTATTTATCTGACGAGTTTATTATCTTCTTATTTATTATTAGGTTTTCCTAGCTCTACACGATGATATAATTTTATTTTTAGTTTTCGGATTTTGATTTTACAGCATAGGATCATATGGACGTATTCCTGTTCAAACCGGAAACTTGATTATTTCTTGTCCAAGCGCGTGACCTTGGCTTGGTCAACCTACCTATTCCCTTTAACGTTACATGTGTTTTATTGAAATTTAGAAATATTTTTGTCATTTCTACATTTATTACTGGATTTAATTGAAATTTTGGAATTTGGCTATTTTCCAAATTTGCTCCTTGCAGACGGTTCAATTAAACCGTTGCAAAACACACACACACACACACACATACACACACACACACACACACACACACACACACACACACACACACACACACACACACACACACACACACACACACACACACACACTGCAACGCACCCCCCTTTGCGACAGACAGTCTCTCTTTACGGGGGACACTACACGCTGCAAGACCTCACCCCAACTACTAACCCCGCCGCGATCTACTTTCTAATAGAGAGTGATTCTTTCGCAGTTTAATAGTTTTGATAAGGCTCTTGATTCTTATGTCACACAAGAATAATTTATTTTAATCAACTTATGCTAACACAGGAAATTTTACTATATTAATATATTCACTTCTTATACTAGCTTACCTTTCTTAAAACTCCAGACTCTTTTTCAAAGGGTGTGCCCTTTGGAGCTCTTTAATTCATTAACACCAAAATTTGCTCTTTTTTGAATTTTTGACTTTATACTTGGTGAGCACTTACTTTTTCTTCTTTCTAATGTAATGAGTTTCTTTGAATGGGTTAGATTTAATTAAAATATTCAACAATGAAATTTAACAAATTTATTTAAGAGTCTACAATTTAATTTTAATTTTGAGAAACAATGGATTTCTTTCGAATCTTTTACAACAATTAATGTCGCCTTTTCTGACAATTTATATTAAATGCTTTCTCTTTTAACAAACTGAAAATCTACTATATTAAACAATTTTAACAATAACTAAAACTAACAATTGATATTCTTATTCTAATACACATAAATATGAATCCTATTATTTATTCCTTTCCAATCTGTTACTTTTGTTTTATTATTGGACTCGAATTTTATTGTATTTTATATCTCTTTATTTGAATGAATTTAAAATTGGCTTTATTTTGACTTTACTTTGTCTTTAAAATGTTATTATTTAACTTTATTGAGTTTAATAATTTTGGACGTAATTCAAGTTTATTAAAAAATATTTTATTTATTAAAAAAGCTTGATTTATGCAGTACCTTGTTTTGTGGAGTGCACAAGTCCGCTCGTCCTGATTCTGAGAGTGTTTGAGGATCTTGGAGATGTTTTCTGAGAGTTGTCTAGAATATCTCGAAGTCCAGTTCTCGAAGAATCTGTTGATGACGACAAGTTCTAGAAGAATGTTTGCCGGAGTCCGTAGTGAAGATCTCTTCTACTAAGCTGTTGTAGGATGTCACGTTGTCTCCTGCAAGGCCGATCCTTTCTGTAGGCACCGTTATTAACCTGGCGAAGTACAGAGCGTTGACAATATTTTCCCGACGATTTCCTGTTCAGACTTGAGTAAAGTTGGTGATCTTTCCTGGAGCTGCTATTAGAAGACTTCCCTGGAGCTGGTACTAAACGAGACTGTCGAATTAACTTGAAGAAAGTTAACTCGTCGAATTTTAGGCCTTTCAGTGTGGCCAACCTTCACTGATTATTGTTACTGTTTTATTTCACAATTTAATTAATTTTATTTATTTATTTGCACTACGATGAACTTTCCTTGGCTTATTCTTCTATTGTTTGTCTATTTTTCTTATTTTAAATTATCTATTCCTATTATTATTTGTTATAATTAGTTTAATTTCTTATGGTGGATTTGTGTTGAAGTTGGTAACTTTCCCTTTCCATGCGTCTACTGCCTACTATGCGCACGACGTTCAAGACAAGTTGATTCCTGAAATTTATAATTTTTTACTTGCGAATTCTTCTTTTCTTCATATATCCCGTTCGCTTCGCTCGATCTTCTTCTGGGTGATTTCATTTTGAAGCCCTTCTTTCCCTGATGATTTTCCATCTTCATTTGTAGCGATACGACGTATATTTTTTCTTTTACGGAGATTTGAAAATTTCGTAAGTTTTCAAAATTTAGTTTTTCCAATTTTGGAAATTTTGAAAATCTTCTTTTTGCAAGTTGTTCCTCTGATGCTGAAAGTTCCAAAACTGCTTTCCTCTTCTTCCTCGCTTCTGGGTTTCACAAGTTACGGTACTTTCTGCATTGTTGGTTATTTATTATTTACTTACTTTATGGTCTTTTATTAAATTTTGATTTCGAGTCTTATTTATTTCTAGTTTATGTTATGGTTATGCGTTGTTATTATTAGATTTTGGAATTTCTTTATTTTAAGGGTTTTTTATGTTTTATGACGTTTTATTATGGCTATAACTTTTTTATTATTAATTTGACGAGTTTATTCTCTTATTATTTATTATTAGGTTTTCCTAGCTCTACACGATTATATCATTTTAATTTAAGTTTTCGGATTTTGATGTTTTTTGCATTAGAAACATATGGACGAATTCCTGTTCAATCCGGAACGCTAGATATTTCCTGTCAAGGCGCGTGACCTTGGCTTGGCTAACTTACATATTCCCTTTAACTTTACATGTGTTATTTTATTTTTAGAAATGTTTTTGTCATTTCTACAATTATTGTTTGATTTAATTGAAATTTTGGAATTTAGCTCTTTTCCAAAATTGCTCCTTGCAGGCGGTTCAATTAAACCGTTGCAAATTCCCCTCTCAAAAACTTAAAATTTTGACATTAAAATCCCTTTTTTAGATTTTAAAATTTTATGTTCCTTAAATTTTTCTATTCTCTTTACATATTTACTTCCTTTCTATTTAAAACACATAATTATCTATATAACATGAAAACTTACTATCTATAAAACAATCCTATTTCTAACATAAATGATTAATTGGTGACATATATAATTTTCAAAAACATGGTAATAAACATGACATATTCATATGAAAACAATCCTTATTTTATACAAATACATATATATTTTTCATGTTCGATAGTTCATTTCGTCTCTCTTTCATCTGAAACAGTCTATTTAGCATGATTATACATAGTTATACACATTTACACTTTATCCTAACTTTTTTTTAAATTATAAATTTTGACACAAATTTAATCACTTTTGCACTAAGGTAAGTTACATAAATCAAGCCATCCTTACTTTTAATTGATTTCGCGCTAGGTTAGATTACGCCAAGTAACAGATTGAAATTCCTTTGAATGTTGACATTTCTTATTTCCGTTATCGCTATAACGAAAGAACCCCTCTCTACCTTAATTACTGTACAATTTTCATGTCTTCCGGATGCTTGTTTATTTATTAACTGACCTACGCAACTTGTCCCAATTTCTCCCCCTCGCTTTTATCGAAACAGCTGGTTTTTATCTACCGTTATGATTTATTCTGAACTTTATTCTTTTTGGATTTATTACATATTATTTTGGACGATGTTTATGATTATGAATTTACGAATTTACCTATTCTACTTTATGTTTACTATTATTTTACTATTCTAACCTTTATTTCTAGTTTTTTAACTTTACCGTTGGTTTATTTTTTATTTTTAGTTTTACGAATACGTTTCCCTTCCTTTTTAACTTAACTTTATTTTTCCCCTTCCTTTTTTGACTATGCTTTACTTTTGTTTTGAATTTAACCTTTTTGGTTACGTCTCGATTTTTGAACTTTTTTGTTTCGTTCGCTCCTAACTTATTCAGGTTTGGGTTTGATTGACTACTGGACTCCCCTTTTGGAATTAAGCTCAATTCGAACTTAGGTATGTTTACCAGTGATCCCTTCATTTTTGCGTGGTCTCCATTTTGTATTTGGTGCTTAAGACTTACTTCTTTATTTACGACGACTTTGCTTAGCCCTTGTACGAATAACTCACGACTCTGAAGCTTTTTTGGATATAGTTCTTCCCTTTTCTCGCTCGCTTCGCTCTTCTTCCTGCTTCTTCTTGGATAGGTTGCTCCACTTTTAATCTCTTTTTGGATTTCAAAGTTCCTTCCTTGAATTGGCATCTTCCTTTCGACCGTGTTTTGGTTTCTAAGGTTTATCTCCTGTTTTCCTTTGAGTTCAAACTCCCTTCCCCTCTCTAAGTTTTCCCTTCTCCTGTTCCTTCCTGTATTGTCTCGTTCGATGTTGTCGGCTTCGGTTTTTTCTTTCCTCCCGTCACGTTTGTTGTTTACACGTCCTGTTTGGTCAATTCTGGTATTTTCTCCCCTTTTGTCACGTTCGGCTTGGTCACGTTCGGTACCCTCGTTTTTTACTTCTACACTGGGTAATGTAGTAACATATAACGCCCCATTCGCTCGCATTATAGTATTTGGACCTCCTATATTGCTAATTTGATTTCGCAATTTCCGTACACAGATTTTAGCTGACGGTTGTTCTATGTCCAATCTATTTAATAGATTGGTTTTTGAAGTTACTTTTTTAGCTTCTTCGATGAAATTTATTTTTCTGTTTTCCCCTTCTACATTTATTATTACGTATTTTTCCTCCATATTAATTTTCGCGTTTAACTCGAATAGGCTATTACATCCTAATATACCTAAACTAGTTAACTTTGGTACTACCAGAAAATTTATATCTACTACTCTGTCGTTAAATTGCACGGGTATTGATACTTGTTTTGAAACTCTTTGTTTTTTCTGTTTAATGGCTGTTATTACTTCGACGTTATAAACTGGTAATTCTAAAATTTTGTTTCCCCGTCTTTTTAACTCCTCCAAATACTCAGCTTGTATACACGACCACTGCGCTCCCGTGTCTACTAAAACTTTTATATTTGTTTGATGAATTTTGACGTTTATTTCCGGACATTTTTCTAATAATTTTGTTTGAATGTTGATATTTTCGCCTTCTGTCATTAACTCTTCCCTAATATCGCATGAAATGTTTTGTAATTTCCCTACTGATTTTAATGTTGGATTTTTAATTTTTGAAAAGTTTTCTAAAGGTTTCTCTGTTTTGATTTTATTTTTTACATTTTGATCTGCGGCCCCGAATCCTGTCTTTGCCTGTAACCGTTTTCTTTTGCTTTTTTCCGGGACCTTATAACCTAGTTTTTTGGACTGGGTCTCGGATTGTTAGGTAGTGTAGGATTGGGTTCTTGGTTACTTTGGTTTTGGTTTGTTTGCGGTCTATTCCCATAGGATCTAAGGTTAGGTGTTCTAGGATAGGTTTGAGAGTCCATGGCTCCTGCCATTTTCCTATCAAGGTTCCCCTTATACGCTGGTCTTTCTTCTCGATTTTCCCTACGTGGTTCGCCTTCCATCGTTTCAAACGTTCTAAGAAATTCTATCGCGCTTTCAACGGTTTCGCTATGACTTCCTATACTCGCAAATTGTACCTTTTGTTCAAAATGTCGCATGATTCTATTAATCATAAATTTTTCTGGGATTGGTGGATCAAGATATTGTCCTTTAGCCACCATTTTGCAAAAATAATTAACTCTTGACATATATCCTGTATCACGATATTGTCCGTTTTCAATTAAATTTCGGATATGTTGCTGGGCTTGATATCCCCAATAATTTTTTATAAATTTAACCCTAAATTGTCCGTATCTATCTTTATTATCTTTTATTACGTTCCACCATTCTATTACCGGCCCTTTTATGTGTCGTTCCACGATTTTAATTTCTCCCCTTCGTCTAATTGTGGATCGATTTCCATGAAAATCTCTTCTATTTCGGCTAGAAATTTCATTGGACTTTCTTTAGAACTTCCCCAAAATTCGACAGTTTTATTTCCTGCTGCACCGGGTTGTACGTATACTACGCTTCTCCCAGCCCCTACTAAATTTTGCCCTATACTTGTCTGTCTCATTTTGGTTTCTAACGATTTTATATTTTTGCTTAACGTTTCGCAATTAACTTTATTTTGTTTAATTTTGTCACCCTGACCTTTAATTGTTTCCCCTATTTCCTGAATTTCCCCTTTCAAAACGACTGTTTCGTCTTCGCAATTTCCGACTCTATTTTGAATTGCTTCAAAATTTTTCTTTACGTCTTCTCCTAAACCGCCTACAGCTTGTAAGAGTTCTTCCCTACTCGCTTGTTCGCTTTCTTCGCGTGCTAATTCCCTAGCTTCGCGTTCTCTTTTTTCCTCTAACTCCCTTGCTTCGCGTTCTCTTTCTTTCGCTTCGCGTTCTCTTTCTTTCGCTTCGCGTTCCCTTTTCTCTTCGTTTTCCCTAGTCTCCCTTTCTAATTCCCTAGCTTCGCGTTCTTTTTTCTCTTTTTTCCTCTCTGATTCGCGTGCTTTTTCTCTCTCCTCGCGTTCTTTTTTATCTGCCTCTTCCCTAGCTTCGCGTTCTTTTTCTTTCGCCTGGAAATATCTCATGAACTTCTGCATTTCCGTTTCTGTTTCTTTCGGAGCTGCCATTTTTTTATTTAGATTTATTTATTAGGTTTACTACTGTTTATTTATTTAAGTTTTAAGTTTTAAGTTTTAATTTTGATTTTAATGAATTTAAGCTGTTCGTTTTCAACCCTAAAGTAATTTTAACAATTTTTTGTTTGGTTACTTTCGAGCCCCACGTTGGGCGCCACTTGCAACGCACCCCCCTTTGCGACAGACAGTCTCTCTTTACGGGGGACACTACACGCTGCAAGACCTCACCCCAACTACTAACCCCGCCGCGATCTACTTTCTAATAGAGAGTGATTCTTTCGCAGTTTAATAGTTTTGATAAGGCTCTTGATTCTTATGTCACACAAGAATAATTTATTTTAATCAACTTATGCTAACACAGGAAATTTTACTATATTAATATATTCACTTCTTATACTAGCTTACCTTTCTTAAAACTCCAGACTCTTTTTCAAAGGGTGTGCCCTTTGGAGCTCTTTAATTCATTAACACCAAAATTTGCTCTTTTTTGAATTTTTGACTTTATACTTGGTGAGCACTTACTTTTTCTTCTTTCTAATGTAATGAGTTTCTTTGAATGGGTTAGATTTAATTAAAATATTCAACAATGAAATTTAACAAATTTATTTAAGAGTCTACAATTTAATTTTAATTTTGAGAAACAATGGATTTCTTTCGAATCTTTTACAACAATTAATGTCGCCTTTTCTGACAATTTATATTAAATGCTTTCTCTTTTAACAAACTGAAAATCTACTATATTAAACAATTTTAACAATAACTAAAACTAACAATTGATATTCTTATTCTAATACACATAAATATGAATCCTATTATTTATTCCTTTCCAATCTGTTACTTTTGTTTTATTATTGGACTCGAATTTTATTGTATTTTATATCTCTTTATTTGAATGAATTTAAAATTGGCTTTATTTTGACTTTACTTTGTCTTTAAAATGTTATTATTTAACTTTATTGAGTTTAATAATTTTGGACGTAATTCAAGTTTATTAAAAAATATTTTATTTATTAAAAAAGCTTGATTTATGCAGTACCTTGTTTTGTGGAGTGCACAAGTCCGCTCGTCCTGATTCTGAGAGTGTTTGAGGATCTTGGAGATGTTTTCTGAGAGTTGTCTAGAATATCTCGAAGTCCAGTTCTCGAAGAATCTGTTGATGACGACAAGTTCTAGAAGAATGTTTGCCGGAGTCCGTAGTGAAGATCTCTTCTACTAAGCTGTTGTAGGATGTCACGTTGTCTCCTGCAAGGCCGATCCTTTCTGTAGGCACCGTTATTAACCTGGCGAAGTACAGAGCGTTGACAATATTTTCCCGACGATTTCCTGTTCAGACTTGAGTAAAGTTGGTGATCTTTCCTGGAGCTGCTATTAGAAGACTTCCCTGGAGCTGGTACTAAACGAGACTGTCGAATTAACTTGAAGAAAGTTAACTCGTCGAATTTTAGGCCTTTCAGTGTGGCCAACCTTCACTGATTATTGTTACTGTTTTATTTCACAATTTAATTAATTTTATTTATTTATTTGCACTACGATGAACTTTCCTTGGCTTATTCTTCTATTGTTTGTCTATTTTTCTTATTTTAAATTATCTATTCCTATTATTATTTGTTATAATTAGTTTAATTTCTTATGGTGGATTTGTGTTGAAGTTGGTAACTTTCCCTTTCCATGCGTCTACTGCCTACTATGCGCACGACGTTCAAGACAAGTTGATTCCTGAAATTTATAATTTTTTACTTGCGAATTCTTCTTTTCTTCATATATCCCGTTCGCTTCGCTCGATCTTCTTCTGGGTGATTTCATTTTGAAGCCCTTCTTTCCCTGATGATTTTCCATCTTCATTTGTAGCGATACGACGTATATTTTTTCTTTTACGGAGATTTGAAAATTTCGTAAGTTTTCAAAATTTAGTTTTTCCAATTTTGGAAATTTTGAAAATCTTCTTTTTGCAAGTTGTTCCTCTGATGCTGAAAGTTCCAAAACTGCTTTCCTCTTCTTCCTCGCTTCTGGGTTTCACAAGTTACGGTACTTTCTGCATTGTTGGTTATTTATTATTTACTTACTTTATGGTCTTTTATTAAATTTTGATTTCGAGTCTTATTTATTTCTAGTTTATGTTATGGTTATGCGTTGTTATTATTAGATTTTGGAATTTCTTTATTTTAAGGGTTTTTTATGTTTTATGACGTTTTATTATGGCTATAACTTTTTTATTATTAATTTGACGAGTTTATTCTCTTATTATTTATTATTAGGTTTTCCTAGCTCTACACGATTATATCATTTTAATTTAAGTTTTCGGATTTTGATGTTTTTTGCATTAGAAACATATGGACGAATTCCTGTTCAATCCGGAACGCTAGATATTTCCTGTCAAGGCGCGTGACCTTGGCTTGGCTAACTTACATATTCCCTTTAACTTTACATGTGTTATTTTATTTTTAGAAATGTTTTTGTCATTTCTACAATTATTGTTTGATTTAATTGAAATTTTGGAATTTAGCTCTTTTCCAAAATTGCTCCTTGCAGGCGGTTCAATTAAACCGTTGCAACACACGCACACACACACACACACACACACACACACACACACACACACACACACACACGAATATATATATATATATATTAGTTTGGGCATATGTGTGAAATTTTATACTCATGTACACACACACATATATAATTTAGTTATAAAACCTGTATTATTTTAAAAATATTTTTACCCCAATTCTTTGGTTATATGCTAGTAAATAATTGATTCCATTAAAAATCTTTCCTATTCCACTTTCTATAGTTATGTGAACGAAAGTAAATCACAGGATATTGGTTTACCATAGTTACAAATTAATTAGTAAACGTTATGAGCTGAAGCCATATTAGATGATATTAAGCTGCTACAAACATAGCCAACCAATCTGGTACGTCCGTGACTAAATTGTATATGGGTGTTAACCTAATAATGAACACTTCAATACCTATGTCCTGGTTATGGCCATATGACTAATTTGTAACCAATTATGTTAAATAATAAATACTTTGATTTTTCTTATTTTCGTAATGAAATATAATTCTTGCAGCTATTGTTGACAGCTAAAGGAGTGAATATGAATAAAGTTATTTAGGGGATTTAAAACAAATTAACGGCTTTGGAATTTTACGATTAGTAATTCTGATGATTTCCAAACAAATCACTTGTTTATTTTTTCTTAAACAATGTTATTTATTTAAAATAGTATTTTTGAATGTACTTATTTCAAAACAAATAATAAATATATGACAGTACATTAAATATAGTATACCTATTATATTAAAAATATGGTAGTGTATACAAATTGTGAAGACTTGTTTAATCAAATATGGTTTATTAACATTATTTCATTTTTCTTAAAGAATATTTGTCACAACAATTGTGTCTACACATTAGTCATAATTATAAAAGTGACAACTAAACGGTAAATGCAACAGAATAAAAACTTTGACATAGCAATTTGTCAATTTGTCAATGTACGAATTATTTTATAGATTGAAACCGCATAAGATATTCCTGAGCACTTAAGCCTACGTTAATTAGAGCTACAGCATTGGTTTCTTGATATTCATTATTAAAAGCAACATTATTTCTTTGTTGATTAAAAATGTAATTCTAGTTAGAATTTTTTTGTGAGTAAAATTTTTACCTAAGGGCGTCACATTTTAAATATTGTTCAAGTGAACATACCAATAATTTTCAAAAGCAAATAAATTTTTACAATATTTATCCAAATATGTATCTCCAATGTTTGTTTAGTTTCACAATAAAAATAAAGGTTTGGTAGTAATATGATATTTACTTTTCGTAATTCGTTATATTTTATTTGAAATACTCATACAACCCCAAAAGCCCGCTACGCTGCTTGTGACGACATAGTTTGAATGAATTATGAAAACAAAAGTGAAGCTCCTGAAGCACTTTATAAGTATTATGCGAAATTTACCGCTAAACATAATGTAAAAATATTGTAAATATGTAAACCATCAAATGGAATAGTAGTGATATAATATAAACAGTGTATTAAAATATACTAAGACGTTGACAATAATACAATGACTGGAGGGATTACATTAAGGACAGAGCTTCTTTCGAGTTACACATTGCAGTTTTGTAGGTAGTTAAAATCAGGAAATCTCGCCCTGAAATTATACGTAGGCATGAATTTTAATTACTATAAAGTGAAATGATTCCTTTAGTTGATAAATCTATATTAACATACTTCCTTTTAATTAAAAAATATTAACATAAATACACGAGGATTTTAATAATGAAATTGTGCATCATTATTTTGATTTGGCGCTAACTTTTTGTGTGTGGTTTATATATCAAAATAAAGCACATTTTTCAAATGTAACTTTCAATATTTTATATATTTGACGAGGAAAATTAAACGAATTTGACCAGACCATGGAATATTTTACAAAATGTAAATTATGACTGTATGTTTATTATACATCACTTCTTCTAAAGACGTATAACTTATTACACTACTGTTATTAGATTTAAATAACTTATAGTCAAATAACGCATTTTTATTTGTGGTTTCCTGAAAAAAAAGTGTGGAACTGCGATAAAAGATTATTCCAAGTGTGTTGTTAATTTGAAGTTTAAATAGTTGTGTGATTTACAACCAGTCATACGCAATGAAAAATCCTGTTGTAGTTGTTCCATTAATTATCAGCACCTGCAGTTTATGGTTCTACTAAGTGAAGTTTCATGAATTTAAATAATCTTTAGAAGGGTAATATATATAATGTATTTTAGGTACAAGGCACTATTTCACTGAAGACAGCCTGCTTTGTCGGGCACGGCACATATACAAACACGTAATACAAAATACTGAACACCTTAAAATTCGTCAAACTCTTCTTTTTCTGTATTAGTTGACTTTATACAGATTCAAATTGCTCATTGCCTTGCCAGATATCAGCTTGCATAGGAACGATGGAGTCGATTGAGGACTTTCAGTGATTGTTCTTAGTGCACATTTAGAATGACATAAGGTTACGCTAAATTAGCTCTGTTCCACAGGAAAACAACTTCACCATCATATGCCATCACCGGTGTGTCATTTTTGTTGCTGTAAGTCATTACATAAGTTGTGTTTTTGTGTTCCCTATTGGACAAGATTAAAAGTATACAATCCGTTTTATAGGAACTTATAACTATTTCATATAGGTCTGCTAAATGCTCATTATATGTTACTGCTGTATTTGAAGTTTTTATGAGGCAGCTAGTGGCCTATCATTACTTTCTTAGATAAACAAACAGCAAGATACTTTTAGTATTTTCTGGATGGCGTATTTAATGTCGTTCTGTCAAACAGGGTTGCATCAACGTCAACAACTAACTGACAGCGGACATACAATGGTATTTATGGTATTACACAATACATAACTTAATCTAAACGTCTTATGTGATTTACTATATTATAAGTATTACGAATATTTTCATGATGACTCATATCGCGAAACAAGATATTATTAGTCATGTCTGAACAGTGACGTCACAATACTCCATTAGATTCAACTTCCACTCTACGAATTGCAAACAATTAAATTTTAACAAATAGAAATTATAAGGTATATATAACAAATAATTACTTCCTTGCTCATTACGAAATTTATATATTTACCTTTTCTAAATTATAATTAGTTGTTATAACTGTCTAGATTTGGTATTGTAATCTAGACACAAATAACAGAATTTTTCGTCATTTAAAGCTTGTTTATTAACTATGCAAATCAACTTATTACTAATATTCATCTACCCATATTTTTATACGATTCGATGGAAATTGAGTGAATATCCGTCCAAAGGGTTGTTATAAAGAATATATATCTATAATTACAGGGTAATAGCTTTTGCTTTTGATACTACAATATTACTAAATTTTATTATAGAATATTATTTTACATTCGTAAGAGTGACATATGTATTTAAAATTCTGTAAACCATGTTCTTAAAATAGTGAAGGGAAATTACCAACGGTAAACAATAAAACTACCTTTTTAAATGGTAATAATCACTGTTAAAATCGTAAATATTGTTTATACTTTTGATTCCTTTTTACAATATTTAAGTAAATTTAAAAACATGGCTTAATTTACCATTACGAACTTTCATGTAAGTTAACGCCTAAGAATTGATGAATCTTTTGGAATAAAAGTTTATCAGATAATGTTACAGGCAGACAGACTTACATCCAAAATAAAACATTACAAGAATTATTACAAGAATAATATCACACATTTATTTGTGAATTTTATGGATTTAAGCATATGTAATATTCCAATTAAAAGATTTTTTTATTTAATAGCATAACAGTAGGTACATAATATTAAGTTATTACTTAATATTAATCCTCTATAAAAATGAGTAGGGTTGAGTGTATAAATCATCGTTATTTTGTTGTTTGTTAATATTTAGGTCATGTTCTACTAAAATGGCGGCATGCAAATTATTACTAATAGCATGTAACTAAGCACAAGGAAAATGACAACACAGGAACAAGGGAAATTTCAGTATTTCCTGAAGTTATGAAGAAGTAAATAATAAATGACCCTATGTTATATCTCATCTATTACACTACTATCTTTGTGTCTTCGGGAGACAAACTTGATAAAACCTAAATGAATTTTAAACTCAAAGCTAAAGTGTGCACAGCCGATGAATTAAAAAAGATTCAATGTCCTTTAACGTTAAATGTCTGTTAATATCTGGATTTTTAAAAGTGGTAATTTTGTTTGATCATAAAATTAGTTACTTTTTATTAGTTTGACCACTTTTTATTAGTTACTATAGAAATTGCTCACTTGTTATTCATATTCAAGCCACAAATAAATAATTCAAATACAAAAAAATGAATAAAAATTGTTTAACAATTTCTAAATATCAAATTTGTTCCATAAATTGAATTATACTTGGATTTGTATATATTTGAATGTGTAAAGTTTATTCCCATTAATGTAATGTAATGTAATGATAAAAATATTCCCATTAAATATATTTAGAGTTATATAAAATGACTGTCTAAAATAAAATTCTACTTTATTAATGCTTCAAAATGTAAACATTTACTTAATAAACATCAACATATAAAATTTATTGTATTTTTCTAAGAGATTCAATTCACCAAAATAAAAGTTTCATTATTTACATATTTTATTTAAATGTTGACAATCCAAAAAAGCGTCATTTTATTATTTGGAAGTGTTGTATCTTACAAGTTCACGTTACTCTGATTCTAAAAGAACTCAAGCTATTGACAGATTGCGCTGACAGTCTATTACACTCTTCAAGATATAACAAGAGATATATTCAGTTATTGTGTCAGTGTTTCACTCTTGTAGAATGAGATAGTGCGTGTAGCTTTCCTAATTGATTGCAATACAGTCTCAGTATTATTCAGCGAACAAAATCTTTCAAACAGGAAACTTTCCTTAAAAGGAAACAAATATCTATATATTTTTATTTAGCTATTCATTTATATAATGATTTAATATTTCTATATGAACGTGTATTCTAGTGTCATATTGAGTAATAACTTTGTTATTTTATCACTAATGGTTTACGACTTTTTCGGTTCCATCGATAAAAAATAATGTCTACCTATCACTATGTCTGTCTGTGTAGTTTTATTGCCACTATAGGACTTTCTAACGACTCTTAATTCCCGTTTTTGTTATATATTAGTTAATCGTTAATGTAGTCATTGATAAAGAGGATTAAATTCTCTTTGCTATGATTTGTACATATATAATAGGTGTATTTGAATTTGAAAATAAATATCACAGTCATTGAGATTCTAAACGAAATACCATATTTTTAAAGTGTAATCTATTAATCTGCATATATTTTATAACTTCCGCTAAACATAACAAAAGGTGTAACTTACAATTGAGTAATTATATCAGTGTTTATTATAATTGGATCCGTATATAAATATATGTTTGTCACTAACAAGTTTGTCAATATTGTTGACCAATAAATTAAGGTCGATTACATATATGTTCAAGTTATGCATAACATGAAAACTTACAGTAATTCAATATAGTCAAAATTATACACATAAATTCTTCCCCAATGGAGTTAAACAAACTTTTTTTAAATATAAATTTGTACAATAAGGTGTCGACTAAACAAAAAATCTCTATAAAAATAATCATTAAAGTGAATAGGGAGTTCAAATAAGTAAAACAATTATTCACTTTGTTACAAAGTAACAAAATTACAAAGTGTCATGAGATATTACACCACTAGAAAAAAAAGCAGAAAAATAATGTAAATGTTTGAGCTCCACAAATAAGTTGATGTGATTCGTGATACAACTTTGAACTTTATAACTATAAAGCAATCATCTAGGATACACTTTCAGAGCCGGTATCACACGTACACTAATATTATGCAGGAAATGATAAAACTATGTGGTGGGATGGAATTTAAATTAATCAAATCCCCCACAAACTTAAAATTGACAGATCAGTGGAATACGTGTAATCATTCTTAAACGTCTATTTTTTCCATTCAGATTATGGAAGAAATGTATCACAAATATATTATTCGCTCCTTGTCTAAGAGTTCAATATTGTATTGGAAAATACTGAGAGCATGTAGATATTTTTTATTGTTTGTGAGCAGTCAAACTCTAAACATACATTAAACTTATCCAAAATGTAATTAAAAACACTTGGATCTAATCATATTGGTAACGCAATAATATATTTATTATATTTTAATTATGTTAATAATGTCATTTGACATAATTTATATCTAAAGTCCATGACTTGATTAACCAAAATATTACAATGAATACAGAACCGCGTAATTTATTATAGTAAAAACTATCTAATATACTTATTATAAATCGTGAGTACTATGCCTAAATATTGGTAAAATACATGTTTTAATAGTTTTAAGATAAATATCCGTGAGTCACCAGTAAAATCAACTACAGTTGAAAATAAAAATTTGTATACAAAAACGAAATATTTCGAAGTCATTACATTGATATTATTTTTTAAATGTGGTATTTTTCTTATAACAGAAAATACAATACCAGAATTTTCTTTAAAATATTTTATTTTAAAGTGTTGCTGATACAAAAATTAAATATTTCGACGTCATTACATTGATATATATATATATATATATATATATATATATATATATATATATATATATATATATATATATATTGTAATTTTTCTTATAACACAAAATATTAAACCATAATTTAATTTGCTTCAGAATAATTAACATTTAAAGTTTTATTGGTACAAAAATGAAATATTTCGACATCATTCCATTGATATTACTATCTTATTTTTGTAATATTTCTTATATCACAAAATTTAAAAAGAATATTTTCTTTTAACTAGTATATTATTCCGTAATATTGTTCATTTTTTCTAGAAATTACATGTTCTAGTTTATTATATAATTTTTGTAGCAGTTTCTCAATGAATGATTTCAAAATCTGATGCATTTTCAAAGTTGTTAATGAAAATCTATGTGCTGGACACCATTAATATTTCTACAATAACGACATTTAAAAATACTGTATTGAATTTATTACTTCTTCCTTTGAAATTCGTTTCAAGTACAAAACATCCTGTATGCGAACGATATTTAATACATGTATTTTTTAAAGTTGGTTTAAGAAGTTAGCTGATAGTTATATTCAATATTATAAGTTGTAATTTATTATTGTGTACATGTAGACAATGAGGTAATAATTAATTGGTCTTTACCTATAACATGTGTAATTGGAAAGCTTTTTTCATTTAAAACGGTTTTTGTAGTTGATGGAAGTACCTTGTAGAATGTTCTAATATTGTAGATATATTTGTCTTAAACCTAATCCTATCTACATTTTTGTAATATATATATATACATATATATATATATATATATATATATTACAAAAATTCATATTGAGACTATGTTTAAAACTCTATTATTTTTTATAGAGACTCATGGATTAAATTGTTATTAAAGTAGATCCTGCTGAAGAAGTAAACCAATACTTTACAATCAAGAGCGCTTTATTTCAAATTCGCAGTGAAGCAGATGCACAAACAAAACGAGATTGAACAACTTTCTAAAATAGCTGTACTTTAAGTTAAAGGGGAGAATTTTGGAGAAGGTAGAAGTAAATATTTTTCGGCCTCACAATATATATTGAACTTTCATGAATGAAAAAAAAAACAATTATTTCTTATATCTAAATATCCATCCATCTTTATAATATTACTTATAATATTAAAACTATAAAATATTGTAAAAATTAGTAGTTGTATTTAATTACATTCTCAAATAATATTAATGATATAAATAACAATAACTAAATTTATCCAACAAAAGTTATAAATTGATCTAGATTATATAATATAATTCTGGTAATAAATAGATATAGTTTTGAAATTACTTTCTATAATTCATGAAAAAGGGGAACAATAAAGAAAAACAAACATTAAAAAAATTATGAGTGAAGCAAGATGATGTATAGTAATGATGATGCATTTGTTTTAAGACAGATAATAATCACTTTTTATACGCTAATTATATTCTTGAGATGTGATCAAATTCTGAATGTGAGATTTAAAATTTTTCCACCATTTTGAATTGTTTTTTTCCTAAATTTAGTTTACATCGCACCCACATAATATATCTTCCTTTATGAGATAAAGTTAGAACATTAATTGTATTCATCAATTATCAGTTAGATGTAACATAAACTAACAAGCGACTTATTACTAACACAACTAGCATTTTCAAAGACAACCAAAGTCAAAGACCAGTATTTCGTAGAGAAAACTGAGTTCAAATATATTTTTAAGCATTCTACTAAATGATACAGTAAATTTTTTTTAGTTCAAAAGATTTTCGTCATTTCTGATCATACCACTATGCAATATCATAAATTCTACTACAGTGTTCCCAATACCTACCATTTCAAAGACCCCATTCCCAAGGAGATCATCGCAATCGACGGACCACAAACTCAACAAGTTACATAGAATTATTTAAATATAATAATGATGTAATAGTTCAAATTTATCTCACGGGTTAGTCTACTAATTATTAGTATAATAGGTAACACAAAAAACGTAACACAGAACTCCATGAAAATCCATTATTTGTTGAAAGTGGAAATATTTACTTCAAACTTCTTCAATATTCTCCCGACAGAGAGTTGATGCAATCTTGTTTTTTATTGTGTATCTGCTTCACTGCAACTTTAAAATAAAAGTGCTCTTGATTGTAAAGTATCAGTTTATTTCTTCAACAGGATCTACTTTCACGACATTCAAATCGATGAGCCACTATCAAAGACCAAACTAGTTTTATGCAAAGGATTAAATATTTATTTCAAACTTGGTTATGTACCCAGTTACACTTGGGGATAGTTGAGATAGGATTATTAGGAATTTTTTTTTTTTACCACAACCCTAATTGTTTTGCTATGGAAATAAAATATGCCAAAATACAGCAACACAAAATAAATTGATCAATATCGACCCATAATTAACAAAGATATGACACTTGTTTTGAGGGGTAAAAAGCACTCTTGAAGTGGAACTATTTGAAAACCCTTTCATAGTACGCGTCTACAGAACTACCCTAAACCATGTTAAAAAATTCATAGCTCTACGCTTTTAGGATCTAGAGATTTGCTTTAGGTTTAAAACTCACACATGAAGTGAAATTTTCAAAACCTAAATATATATATATATATATATATATATATATATATATATATATATATATATATATATAGATGGAACAAATAAGGTCTGTGAAATATTTTTTTCACAAATTTAAATAATATTAATATTACCATATAAATATATAAATTATGCTAAGTAAAGGCTAGGAAATATTAAAAGAAAATTTAAAAGAAAAAAATGTGTTACTTGAAATATAAAAAAGTAACACAATAATGAATAAACAATATTATATATTGACATATTAACATTTCTTTTTACAATTATATTTCTACAGTTTTAAAATAAATGACGATAGTGGTTGTTAATGTAACGAAAACACAATCAGTCTATAATTTTAATAATGATCTGACGTTCGGATTATTAATATTCACCTAAACAATCGCCAATATATATAATAAATTACAACAACAAGTATATATATAGTCTATGTATAACAAAATATGTGTGTTTTTAATATCTGATTTCTGTGGACGAGAGGATAAGCACTTAATCATTTATAGAGATGAAATTAAAAACAATTTATTTACCATTTATCATTTTTTTCTTCTGAATTTTGAATTTCTCACGGTTCTTTGTAATAGCTTTTGCGTCATATTGAAATGATTGTACTGTAATTGTTCGTGACTTGAATAACGAAATAAATAACGTAGCTCATATGTGCAATAAATACTTGTAATTTTAATGTTCAACATATTATTAGAAGCGATTATTTTGTTCACCTAGTAATAAGTAAATAATTGTGTAATATAAAATCGTAATTGTAATAATTCTTTCCAGACATTTTCATTACAATAAATACAAATACATGAATTTATCTGCCAGTTTTATGTATTGTTGTAAAGTTAGTTAAATAAATGTTTCTATAAATTAACATATAGGATAAATTGGAAAAATATTGTAGTTATCAAACAAGGGCTTCGTCTTCCTTCCTTAATTATTTCCTTTAATATACGTAAATTATAACCTAATGTGTATTTTTGTGTGTTTGCAATTCTATAGCGATTTCGGTATGTAAAGTTAAAGGAATTGAATAACAACAGTTATTTGTTTTATGAATAAATATGAAATTATAGGGGCAAGTAAACTCAGCCGTGCTTGTTATTCCATTAATATTAAATCAATGATCTACAAATAAATATTCTTGTTACAAGCTAAGTAAACACAAGGTGTATTCCAATATGTACTGAAATAAATATTAAGTCGTCACATTATAAACAAATAATTTATGTTAGCATAGAATTGGCAAAGCATAAAATAAAAAATGACATCAAACGTTGAAGTTAGATTTCTTTAAATTACAAAACAATATATACCATAACGTTTAGAACTTAAACATTTTGTAAAATCACGTCACCGAGTTACTGGCACGAAAACTATGATATGTGTTTCAAGACCAACTAAGAGAATTGGCGATACTACAGTTCAAAAACAACTTTGAAACTCCTTAAGTCAACATAATGTGTACTAGTCTAGCAATTTCAGAAAGTTTTAAAATATCTTTTATTTTCGCGTGAAATATCTTTTAAAGTAAAGAAGTTCCTGAATCCATGTGAATCGTAATTTGGAACATGAGTTACTAATATCAACTTGTGTATTTGACTTATATGCATGCTGGTATGATATATAGAAATTCTGTATATACTAACATTTATCAACTACAAAGGTCATCATCAAATTTGTAATCCAAATCACTGAAAAGTGCTAATATTTATAGCGATATTTTGAAATTAAAACTTTATATTTTCTTCAAATTAATATAAATGTTAACTATATAATTTATTTATTATTATAATTTTTTTAAAGAATTATGGTAATAAAATCATCTATATTTTATTTATTTTTCATTCTGTGGCAGCCTTAAAATATTAGCAACATTTGAATTTTTATTTGTTTTAATTTTTGTGTATAATTAAAATGATGAAACAAAGGCATAACGTAATGACAACGCTATTTTACAATTTAAGCTTACCATCAAAAGGTACCTCATTGACAGTTATTTTTGCATGCTTTGGTGAACACCTTATCCGGATTACAAACGCAATATAAATTGGTTTGTAAGTTGAAATTTAAAAAAAATATTATCGAATCATTCATTATTCATTCTACAAATATTAACATATTTTTTCTAAATTTTCTTTATATTACAACATTATTTGTTCAATATTAATTTTTATTAATTTCTCAATATTTCGTAAGTTTTCATTTAAACTGTATTTTTTCGTATTTATAGTTTTTTAGACAACAATATTAATATGTAATTTTCTAACAGCTATGGATGTTTTATTACTAAATTTTGATTATTTCAATCAACCTTATCATATAGTTTAGAATGGATAGATACGATTCGTATTGTAACTCAAGACTCTCTGGCAATTCGTTGGTGAGTAGAAAATACAATAAAGATCTTATCACAAACTGTTATTATTAGTACACCTGTTTGATATATAATTACTTTAGTTTAAATTTGATGAGTAATAATAATAAACTTTATCCATCTGTTATGTATAAAATAATATCAATTTCATTTGGGTGTAACTATGTTTAAACCACGTTTTTTAAATATCTGGAGCAAGTCACTGAAGTAAGAAAGCTGCTCACACATAAAGAAAAATCATTCAATATTCCAATGTACATAACACCGTAAAAAAAAAATTGTCCTTTATTCTGTCTGAGATATAACGTGGTTGATTTTTATTAGCCACAACTTAAGAAATAATTAACGTAAAATGAACCAACATTTAGATATTAGGTCATAGATATTTTTCTACATTTAAGTGTACTAAATCGGTTAGACTATTACTTATAATACAGCTATTATAAGCAAATTATTACTTACTTGAAGTAGACCTCGGAAGACAAGGGCACATCAAATTTAAGGAAAAATGTTGTAAAACTTTTATAACATGAATAGTATATTTTCCCTGGTAGCATTTGTAATGATTTTTTTTAATACGCATAATATTAGAATTAAGATAGAACAAACCATTTTAATTACAATAAATAATTTAAAAAATGGAAATTCTAAAAGATATGATATTTCTTAAATAAAATTTAAATCTGAAGAAATCTGGGAATTGTGTATTAATGCAATTTATATTTTATACTTATAGGGTTTAACTCTGAAATCGTAAATATTACAGGATCAACTATAAGGAAAGTTAATGTAACACCGTAGGGTTGGCATGAGGCTTACAGTTTGGGTTACAGTCGTTAGCCGATGTATGCAAAGCCTCCTCCTTCACGATAAGGAATTAAGTGGGAAGAGTTAATAGTGACATAGTTATTTATTTATCTAATCGTATATGTAATCAAGAATAAATTATTTGTTATCTGAAGGAACAGGCTTAAATGGCACATACAAAAATATATATTCTATTAATGAGATGATTGTACTTTTATGACTCCCTTCTTGGTAAATATTAATAACTGAACACTATTTTAGTATTCAACTTAAAAGCAAAATTAAATAAAAATCGTAGATATTTTTTTTAAAACATTATGTGATTTTTACTAAATCTTTTTTAAATATACGCTCAAAAAAGATAAACATTAAAGCCTCTTAGAATATTTAAAGATATCTGTACATAAATGTAAGATAAACACTCATTTTCCGTCTGTAAAGCTTGCCAACCCCTTTAGAAGCCTCTTTAAAAAAAAAAAAAAAAACTTTATACCTTATACATTTTACCACACAAATTCTTCACTTCACATATATAATGATAGTTGTTGTTTTAATAATTTTCTACATCTTAAATTTCTACTATATAATATAATGAATATTCACTTTGTTGTTAAACAACGAAAGAAAATGGACTAAACATATCTCAAAGAATAGTGTAAGAATTTAGTGATGATGAAGTATTTACTTGTTCTGTTTATTTCCATTAGTTGATAACTATTATAGATACTCTCAAAACGTTCTTACTTGTTTTTACATATAAAAATAATAGCAAATGAAATTCAGTAACTTTAAGGAGAAGTCCATTTTAATATACTTACTTTTCAACGAATACATCCTGTATTTTATTAAAATGTTTCGTTAATCTTACTATGTATAATGACGTAACAGGATAGGTGTCTCATATAAACCTTGCCTTTAAATTAACAAAGCTGTCAATTTAACGTGGTATCCATTTTATCAACTGTAGCGTTATTAGATCCGCTACGAATTTTTATTCATAAAAATGACAAAAAAACAAAATCTGAATCATACGTAAACCTATCCTACACATGAACTTCAGAAAACGCCCGAAGGCATTTAGCAAGATACAAGAAACAACCGATTAGCCCAGCGCATGCGCTTTAGTCACCGTAAGGATGAGTCATCCTTTCTGTAATTAGAAAACTAATATCTATATTACCTAATTAAAATATTTCCATAATTGTACTAATATTCGACAAATTGTGTTTTCATTCGTATTTAATGTATACTAACACTATAAGAACACTTATATATACATTAATGTGATAGTTCGTAATGATATTCGTTTAACTCCCTTTCTATTTTCCTCTGATATTTTTGTCGCACTTTAGCTAATCATACCCTGGTAAACTAACTACAAACATTATTATTTGATTTGGGGAAGGATTTCTAGTATTGATTCAATTCTATATCAAATCTAATTTAAAAGGGAAAAAATAAGATGAATTATAAAGTTTATTTATAAAAAGTTTGAATAGAAAAGAGTTTGGCTCTAGAATAGGGGATTTTTGTTAAGTACAATATAAAAAAAAAACACATGCGCTAGTGTAGAACTTTTCAATATTTTAAATTGTAAAGTTTTTTAAAGTAAAAGGCTCAAAAATCCTTTTGAATGTTGTTAAAATATGCGTAAAATTTTACAAATAGATTACTTAACAATATTATAATGTATGCGTAATGTACAAATACTAATATTATTTATTTCTTAGTAATTATCTAAAAGTGCAGCGAGGATAAAAAAAAAAGAATATTCCAAAAGAGCCAAAAATTATTTTCCGTTCACAATAAGTGATTACAAAAATATTACAATAAATGTATCAAAAACAAATCTTTATCGTATAAACACATAGACCATCATAGTAAGATAATAATAAACTAGGATAATCATGGATTTAATCATTTCAACAGAAGACTTATAACGTGTATTCAAACATCTAACTAAAGAAGGTTTATCGATGTATTAAAAAAAATCTACAGCATAATATAAAAATGTTAGTTTCAAATTCCAAGGGTGAACCACAAGAAAAAGGAACCTTGCTAATATATTTAATTACAATAATTTGTTAAAATCTGTGACAGAAATTGAATTAAAAATTGTAATTAGGCAGATTAGTTCAAACGTGATTAATAATTTAAAATCCCATAAATTCAATCATAATAATAATAAGTAAGTGAGGATTGAAATATTATTAATGTAAAATTTTCTCTTTTAAAGAGCTACTTTTTACATATCTTGTAAAAATAATCATTAAATAATTGGTCTTCAACAATCACACATCTATCATATTTCTATTTTCGTTACCCTCCACTCTAATATATATTTCAGTTAAATGCTCCCATCTCTAAAATCAGGATGATCCATTGTTTTAAAATGTTATATATTGCTAATTTGGATTTAAGTTAACTCTAAAAAGTTGTTAAAATGTAAGAATGTATAATTGTTTTGCTTATCAGGCCTAGATATGTCAGATTGTATTGTATGATAAGCAGATAGTGGTTTTAAGTTTGATGTCCGCATTCTGATAATCTTATTGTCGGAATTATCACAAAAAGAGCCAAACAGCCAATGAATGTGATACTTGTCTCTTCTTTAACATTACCATGTAGACTTTAAACATAATTTGCCTATCTCTTGTATATCCAAAAAGTTATATAATTATAGACATTCTATTTAACAATATACCATGTCCAACTAAATACAAAAAATAACAAATAATTATACTGAAAATTGTAATTTACCTATTACATATTTAGGGCTTCAAAAGTGTTATAATATATATATATATATATATATATATATATATATAATTTTTTACTTTAATGGATTTGAATTCTGTATTTATTGGCGAGCAGATTAAAAAACAAAAATCACCTAATACGTAAAATAAAACTATATTATTTTGTACTCCATATATTCTAATTTAATCAAAATTTAAAAAAGGAAATCTTGAATTTTTAAAGAAAATTACCTTATTTAATGTTAAAATGTAATAATGTTTCATTAGTTACTTTTCAATGAATTATTTATATGTTAAATATTTAACAACATACACTTTAAACAAACTATTACGTATATAAGCTAGTTTATATTATGGAGATCTATCTATTAATTACAATAAGAAAATAGACTAATAAATAGTTATGTAATATTTATAACATAAAATTTTTGATCAACGTTGATTATAAGCTCATATTGATTAAAATTTTGATTATCTCGAATCGCTAAGTGTTAACCTTAGCGTATTTATTGAATCAATTTTAATCAATAGTGTCTGTGATGATATTACTTGAATTATTAACATGAGCGTTATATTCAAAACTATATTTGTATTTACGAATATTATTAATTATTAATAAGAATGTGCCCGCGTTCGTATATTTTGTTATTAATAAGACTCTAATAACCGGAGAAGAAAATAAGTAATATCAAAATGAATAAAATAAAAGGTTGATAATTATTTAACATCACAATATAAAGTTGGGTGTATATTATAATTGATAGATAAGAGAAAATTAATAGTTTAAATGTTAAGAACATTAATATTGGTTATACCTTTACTGAAAGTTCAAGAGTATCCACGGGTTATTTTATTTTTTGACTAATAATTAAATTGAAGACTCAATAATAAATCAGGCTATTCTCTTGTGGAAACACACTACAATTCAGTGTTCTCGCGATACAAAAATATTACAAACAACTGGACAATAAACAACAGCTTGATCCCTTGAGAAATTTATATTCTCTATGTATGGCAAATTGCCATCCAATGGATTTTGCAATGAGCAATATATTATGTGGATCTAACAATACACTTTATAACATATTAAACTGTAATTTAATTTTATTAATTGGTTTTTTGCTTGTTTTTTCGAGTTATTCTTTGGTTACTATTTTGTTATTTTAGTATGTTATTCCTAATAAATCCAATCGTATTACAAAATGTTAGTAGAATTGATAATTTATAATGTTAGTCTGTATAATATTTCAAACTGTCAAGTTAATAGCCAGTACAATGCCATATTAACTCCTTAAATATCATTAAGCTAATGTACCCCTAGGTCTTTTAAACATGGAACAGTAAAAAACAAAAAATTATAATGTAGTACAATTGTGAATATATATTTATTTATTTATCTTTATTTTGTAAACTTATAAACATGTATTGCAATATGTGAATATTTTATTTTTTTTCTCTAATTTTGTATGGCGTCTCCTATATTTAAAACCTACTAAAAATGTACGTTTGATAAATGAAATTATGAACCAACTATTAACGAAAAATACAAGAATTTAAATCTTTGTTAGACGTGCTATATACTGTAAAATCAAACAAAATAAATGTAAAAGGTTCTTCAATGAACTGAAAACAACTAAAACTGAAAACATTTTAATAAATATATTGTTAAAATAATTTCACCATTTACGATATGACTCATTATTTTATTCTTCAATTCACCAGTTTACAAATAATCTGAAGTAATAATAAAAAATTTAAAAAAATTGTGTTTCCACAGCTATTAGGGAATTGTTGCAGATCTTGGTAATTAAATACATAATATATATGTGATAAGCGTTGTGTAAACGTCGAAAACTCACTTAAAAGTATATTTAATACAGTTTGTTTCACTATTAAAACTGTTTATCTTTATTAAATATTGTTTATGTGTGGCATAACCAATTCAAAACAAGTTGGTGGACTCAATCACATTACTTACCTAGGTCAGTATTTCAGTTTTTAAAAATAACTACAAAATTTCACTATTGTTTTATTATGACTGTTATATTTATGTGTGTCATAACCATTAAAACATTATTTATTGGTCACCATTATATCACTCACTTAATTGTTCACTTTTATGAAAATTAAATACAATGTTTACTCATTATACATAGTATTTACGTGTGCCAAAATTATCATTTAGTTTGGCTACTTCTCCGTTTTATCTGTATTTTAAATAACTTCAGTGTTCGTAACATTTACTACTCAAAAAGTAAATCTCTTAATGGTATATCTTTATTTTTATTTTTTTTTATTTCAACCGGTTCATAATATATTATAAAACTTTTCATTCACTAAAGATAATTTTCTAAAAAAATCATTTCTAAGAAAATATTCAGACTTAATTTACATAATTTACATCTTATATCCATAATACTTTATCCCTTTCACATGTCAATAAATTAAAGTAGTGTGTAGTAAATCATATTAAACTTTAGATTAACACAATTTGGGCTATTGTCTAATATTAAATTATTTCACACACAGATTAACAAGAAAGATCATACGAAAGATCATTTAGACGTTGGCCGAATTCTTAAAACGTAATTATGTTAAATTTAAGACTCTTTTGTACCAGAAATATTTTAACAAATTCAATATCTATCCTCCCAGACATTCAAAGTGAAACACTAATTATCAAATTATTATTCTCGTTTTTGTGCTGTACTTACATTTTTTTGTACTTTAATCGTAAATTTTGAATATTGAACTCGTCCCATTGAAACTTTTTGTCTCATCATTAAAGAAAATTCTGATAACGTCAGTTTTTGGGTATTTTTTTAATGAACAAAAAAACTAAAAAATTGAATAAATGTTTTATAATAATGCTTGTATAGTTTTTACTTCATACCAAATTTATTACTTCATCTTTACGATGAAGACAATTTACAAACCTCACAAAAAAGACATCCTATGTGATACATCCTTGTTTATATCCTGATTAAAGACATTACTGCCTATACATCAGATCTCACGTTTTATTATGATGAATGCATTGCGTAATTAACCTAAGTAAATTATGCACATTTATACACCAAAAATCTTGAAATCTTATAATGCCACATATTTTATAACTCAATAACATATTATTATTATTATTAAGACTGGGGAGAGTGTTTTAAAAGCGCCTCCTGCACTGCGACCTAATTAGATCTTTTGTGCCCCCCTCGTGTTGGACTCAGGAGAGATCTATGTCTTTGACAAAATTGATCAAACCACTGGTCGGGAGGTTTAGTAATTCTTCTTCCGAAATGAAGATAATTTCTAGAAATTTATGTCTTTTTTGGCATAAGGCCGGGCACTCCAGGATAATGTGTTCCATGCGTTCCACCTCTTCACCACAGTTCCTGCAAGTATCACCGTCCACCAGGCCCATCTTACTTAAGTGGTACCTGCAATGGATATGTCCTGTTAGTATACCACAGAGGAGTTTAAGCTCTCTTCTGCTTAGGTTTAGCACTTCCTTGCCTCTCTTTTTATTAGGGCTAAGGAATTTCTTGGAATGTATTAGACCCGGCAATGTATTCCAGGTTCTGTTGATTGCTTTGTTGTCCTACTTGGTAATAACTTCCTGGTAATCCCTAGGGCCAAATCCATACATAGGAAATGGCCCTGTAAAGGGTTTAGATGCACAAAGTTTAGCTTGCTGATCTGCTTCCTCGTTGCCTGCTATTCCCTCATACCCTGGCACCCGGACAAGTTCAACTTTATTCTTGTCCGCCAGCTGGTTTAGGGCCTGATGGCACTCGTGAAGCATCTTTGATCTCAAGTTGTTACTTTGAAGTGCTTTTAATGCCGCTTGACTCTCCGACATAATGCTAATTTTCTGTTTGCATTGGTTTTTATTGATCAGATGATTTGCCACCAAATGGATGGCATGTACCTCTGCTTGAAAGATGGTGGCGTCAGCACTGAGGGGCACATGTCTTTTGAACCTTGGTCCCACCACTCCTGCCCCCACACCACCTTCCATTTTGGATCCGTCTGTGAACCATTTTTGGGAGTCCGCTGGCACACATTCCGTGCCTCCCGTCCAGTCTTCCCTAATGGGGAAGCGAACTTTGTATTTGTGATCAAAGATCATTTTTACTTTCATCTGGTCACTTGCAGCAGCCATATCCAATAAAGGAGTTGCTCTGCGAATTTCCAGATGTCCTTTGAGGTTTCCTACTTTGAAATGGTATTCCTCATGTAGTTTGAGGACCTGCTTCACAGCTTCCTCCTTAATTGCAAACGGTAAGGGATCCAAGCCTAGAAGGATCTCCATCGAGGCAGTGGGTGTTGTTTTCATGGCAGCTATGATGCTTAGACATGCTAGTCTTTGCACTTAAGCCAACTTTGCTTGCGCGGTACTTTGGTCTACCTTCCTCCACCAAACTGCTGACGCATATAGGATACCGGGTCTAACGACCTGCTTGTAGATCCAGTTATTAGCTCTAGGATTCAGACCCCACGTTTTGCAACCATTTGGCGGCACGACCATAGTGTTTTAATGGCCTTGTTGTTCGTCTTAGATAGGTGACTCTCCCACGTTAACGTTTGGTCCAGTGTCACCCTAAGGTATTTTACCTCCTTAGAGAGGGGAATGGTGGTTCAACTTAGGTGAAAGCTAGGTAAATTAAATTTCCTTCGTTTAGTAAATGGAACAATAGTGGTCTTTAATGGGTTTATATTCATGCCCTCTTTGAGACACCAGTTTTTTGTCATGTTAATGGCTTTCTGCATTCTCTCCCCTATAACGGAGTCATGCCGGCCCCTCACAGTTATGGTTATGTCATCAGCATAACCAAGAACGTCAAACCCAGACCTGCTCAGATCGTTTAGTAGTTCATCCACTACCACCGACCACAGCAGTGGGGAGATAACTCCCCATTGTGGGCAGCCTCTTGTGGTACCTACCTCATGTGTAGCGCTACCAATGCTGGTGGATACATGTCTACACATCAGCATGTTATTTATCCATTGAATGATAAAGTTGTGAATCCCTCTTTTACTGAGAGACTGTGTCATTGAGTCATAAGAAGCATTGTCAAAGGCGCCCTCTATGTCCATAAAGACTAATAGGGCTATCCCCTTTGACTCATGTGTTTCCTCTATGGCCTTGACAAGTTGATGCAATGCCGATATTGTTGATTTGCCTTTTTGGTAGGCAAATTGGTATTTATGAAGAGGTGCAGTTGTTATAACCTTCATTCTAATGTGTTGGTCCACTAGTTTTTCCGTTGATTTAAGCATAAACGACGAGAGACTAATTGGACGGTAAGACTTTGGTTCGTCTAGGGGTTTTGCCACCCCCTTGTATAGAAATATGACCTTTACTTTCCTCCATACTTGAGGAACGTGGCCATATAACAAACTGGATCTAAACATTTTGATCAGTATGGAGATTAAGATCTCCTGAACTCTCTGAATGAGTGCAGGGAACACTCCATCAGGGCCTGGAGCCTTAAAAGGCTTAAAGGACCCTATGGCCCTCTTAATCCTTTCTTGTTGACAAGGGGACAGTCCATCTTGAGTTCTGCTCTACTCCTTATGGAACCATTGTACACCCTTGTTTCTCCAGGTGCTATACAACCTGGAAAATGTTTTGTTAATAAAGCTTCCACAGTTTCCTGGAAGGTTGATGTTATGGTGCCATCTTCACGTTTATGCACCAATGTTTACTTGAGTACCCTTTGAAAGAGCCTTCTGCACCCTGCTAATTTCAGGAGCTTCATTAAGATTCTCACAGAAGGTCCTCCATGAGCTACGCTTCGATTTACGAAGTGTTACATTAAACTCAGTAAGAGCCTTACAGTACTCTCCCCAGTTATTTGTTCTCTTCGATTTATTAAATACCCTTCTGGCCTTGCTTCGTAGTTTACTAAGCTCATTGTTCCACCAAGGTACTTTACTGTTAGTTTTATTGGTTTTGAGAGGACAGCTATCCTCAAAGGCCCTCATTATTGCCTCCGTTGTGAGGTTAGCTGTACTCTCCAGGTCGTTTATGGATCTTATTTTTTGTTGTATATCCTTCACACCATTTTGTATTGAACTTTTGTATCCCACCCAATCGGTCTTGCTAGGAACCCTATATGTTTGGTTAATCACGCTACAAGCCCCCACTTTGAACATGATCATGAAGTGATCAGAGAAAGGAGCCTCCCCAGACACTTCCCAATTACATAATAATTTTGAAACCCCTCTAGACACTAAGGTTAAGTCGAGTACCTCCTGCCTAATAGAGTTTATAAATGTTGGGCAATTACCCTTATTAGCAACCACCATGTTAGTAGTAAGTAAGTATTCATAAAATGACTCAACTCGATCATTGGTGTCGGTGCTCCCCCAGATGGTATTGTGGGCATTGGCATCGACACCCATAATTCGGTGTTTCCTTTGGGCTTCGCAGTAGCTGACTAGTCGTTACACCGTTTCTGGTGGCGCCTCCTTCTCCTCTCCAGGAAAGTATGCCGAGGTCAAAACTACCTCCTTACCTCCAGGGACACTCAGTTCTGCCATTATAGTGACTGTATCAGCATCTGTAAATTCTGAGAGATTCATTATATTGATGGTTTTGTTGATCAGAATCGCCGCCCTCGGTACCAGGATAGATCTATCATAAATCAACTTACAGTTTTTTGTGTTTAGTCCACAAATTCGTCCCCCGTTGATCCAGGGCTCCTGAATTAGTCCCACCATTTTTGTGCCTTGGGCAAACCTTTTGCATAAGGTGGCAGAAGCAACCTTCGCATGGTGGAGGTTCACCTGCATGCACTCCATACCAATTTCTCAACCCCACCTTCTGGCTTTGAGGCGCTGCTTTCGCCCGCCTCCACTGCCACAGGTTTGGGTGTTTGGTTTGAGGGCTTGTTTACCTCCATATTTTTTATTTTTGTTTTATTATTTGCTTCCATTTTGTTCCCACGAGTAAAAGAGGAGTTAAACAGTCCATCCAGCAGAGCCTCTTACTGGATAAGGTTATGTACTGCTGGAGGTCACCTGGTATCAGTTCGCATATTAGCGACTGATTACCCATCAGCCATCCATCCATCGGCATATGCTGTTCCACCTTGGATTGTTTTATGGTTATACCGCCATATTCGGTCGTCAGAGCCTCGTCAGTTAAAACAGGGTGCACAAGTGAGAAGGTGAGGTTGACACTTGGATAGGAGAGGCTATATATTGCGCATCACTTCCTATTGCACCCCTCTAAATAACATAAGGACTAAACTTAATCAAAAAATAAAACTTCAAGACCTACAAATAATTGCTTACAACAACAAGGCGAAAGTAGTAGTTCCATATATCAGTAATAAAATAAAAAATAGGCACAAATAAAACGTGGTTTTCTTCAGCACCACAAACTTGTTTGTATACTTTAAATTTCAATGACACAATCTGTATGTAATGCAAACTAAATTCAAATGTGATGTTACACATTTGCATACAAAGTTCAAACAAATCTAATTAAATTTAATAGATCCTTCAAATAACGATTATTATGTAAATATATTGTTTTACAAAAGCTTCTTTCCTCTTAATAATGATAATAATAGTGATCTATTTAAATATTTGTCTGATATAAAATAGAATTTTAAATATCATGGATTAAACCAGTATCTGTATAAATGTTGTAAATAACTAACTTGCAGTCTTTGTTCTTTACTAATTAACCTTGATTTAGCTCATGTTTATGCAAGTCTATTACTTGTATTGTGGTTTTATATTTCATGATTTCCCCCTCCACGTAATTATAAACAATTTCTGCGACGGTTGAAATAGCTAAAATTTATTGAAGCAGTTAATTAAATTAAGAGATTTATTATAAACTAACGTATTTGAGACTCGAAATTATCTGTAAAACTGTTTGAAGTAATTAAGGTTAATTCACTCGCTTTATGAGATTATGTCCTGCTATGTATGATATTGTGTTTTACTTCGGATTCTCTCTTTTAAAATATTACTATTGTTTAAATATAGCATATTTCCTAATAATTATAAATGTGTTATAGATTTGAATAGTTCGTATACGAGTTATATTTAAATTTAACGGGTATTAGATTAGGTAATTGAAACATTATAAGAAGCCGAAATAACTGATAACATAAACTCTGAATAGAGGATCAATTTTTATCAGTGTTCAATAAATGTTGTATTAATTTATTAGCGTTTATAGAATTTAATAAAATATATTTACAAAGTGAAACGCTTGTATTATATTTTCAAACATTTTGAAAACCACGTAAATAATTCGACGATTTACATGGGGAGCGTCAGAAATATATTCAAAAAATAATATCTATTATATTAGAGAAATAATATTAACATTAAAACAAACTAAGTTATAGCAATGCAGAACAGCTTCAAACTACAATAATCACTCATTTAGGACAATACCTTTATTCAAGTTGAAGTTCTCATGTAAAATAACAAAGAATATAGATAACCCTGAAAAATACCCTCTGTTTCCTCAAAGAGTTTTCACGGTATGTACACGATGGCAGAAAAAGTAAGTCCGATCAGAAAAAGCACACTAATTTGAAATTATTAACCCCATATAGTATAAGATGAGGGTGAATATTGAAAACATTTTCTCAATCCTTCAACAATAATCAAACCAACTAGACCCAATATAATTGCTATTACAAATATAAAAAGGGTAAAAAAAAACATTGGTGACTTTACATAAAATTTTAACAAGTTCCAATATAAAAGTAGTTAGTGGATTACCAAGCAATCAAAATAATCCATAGCATTTAATAAAAAAAAGTTGGGAAAAAGTAAAACATATGCATTAGGATTTGACACATATTTAAAACCACATAATTTCTTGTAGGATAATTTACATCTTGTTGTAGACGTATACTAATAAAACAACACTTGGAATTATTTTTATTAATAATTACTAAAGGCGGTTTATATAGATCTGATATCGTTACTTAATCATTACAGTTAAAGAAGAAGAAGCATTAATAAAATTTTACGTTGATATTTCATCTTGCATTTTAAATTTTATTATTATTATTATTTTCACTACAACGGCCAAATATTACTTTAATAAATGTATTATTTGTTGAGGCGGGTTTACTTAACTGAGCGTAAAGGAATGATTTTTTTCTAACAGTGAGGAAGTGTTTATTGTAACGTTTTATACTTGAAGAAGCAGAAATAAAATCACTAATGATTAAAAAAAAAAAAAAAAACGAAACTAAATGGAAAACAAGAAGTGTCTGAAACTTTACGAAGTTATTGGGAATGAAATTGTTCCACTCGTCCATATGTAAGGCTAATATATATCTTTAATCGTCCGATTATATTGTATAAAAGGAAATACTAAAGTTTACAATATTAAGTTTTTTGAGATAAGTTAAAGTTGTATATTGTATATTGATAACATTTGGTTTGGTTCTATAAATTAACAACATGTACCTATTTCTGTTCTGCAACTAACGTTGTAATAGTGGAAGAGGACACCTTTTTATGTTATGGTTCTTTATATATATATATATATATATATATATATATATATATATATATATAACATACAAAGATGTTACTATGTTATTAATATCTGATAAAAAACATGGCTTCATTTATGATTAATAATATTTTATTTCGGCAATTAAATAAGTGTACACTAAGAATGAAATAAAAATTCTTCATTGGTCTATATTATACTCTGTTAAATCTCTTCAAATTGAATCCTAACCATCAAACCAAACTAATCATTGTAAAATAAAACAAATTGTGTTTTATGAAAGATATTACATATTGTCAAAAATATATTTTAAAACGAATATATATTACATAAGAATTTAATCTAAAATAATACAATTTGAGATAACGGCAATGCAGGAGACTTTCAAATTGCAATAAGCACATGAGTAAGACAATAATGTCAACTTTAAGTACCCTAGGAAATAATAAACTATACAGATAACTCTGTAAACTGTCCTCTGTGAACTCTAAAAGTCTCCACTGTAAAATAATACACGATTACAAGGAAGAAACGTTCAATCAGAAAAAGCCCATGAATATAAAGTGATGAAATTAAGAGACAATACAAAGCTAATTTGAAATGATTAATTGCGTAAACAATAATGTCAAGGTGACGATTGTAAACTCTGTCTTCGAATAATCAAATCAACGAGAGGTAATAAAATAGCTGATATCAATATTAAAAGAAGAAAAATTCAAAAGGCTTTAAATAAATATACTTAATAATATTTATAAATTAAATAATTAAATTTATAACTTAAAATATTTGTAAATTGAAAATTCAAAATGGAGTTAGGAGTTATAATCACGTCTTAAGAATGAAAGCTTTGATCGTTAATAAAGATAATAACAGTAATTAGGCATTATATTTTTTATTTAAATATGAATTACTTAAATATTTATGAAATTTTTTGTAGGGTCGACTGATGTAACAGTTCACGAAAATAATACCAACATTTGTTTGTCCACGTTTAGTAGGTACGCAATAAAACTACAGCAATAAAATAAATTTATTTTAAATAACATTTTTTATTGATAATTTCCATGAACGTGTATTAAAAAAAAATAATAAGATATAAAATTAAATATGTGATCGAAGTTATTCATTTTAAATTTAATTTGAGGTTATTTATTTAATAATGGGATTGATTTTAATTTTTGTTTCCAAATTTTAGATACATAGTTCTGCTTAATAATTTTTTAAATATAAATCCCTGATGTATCCATATATTTGTTTTAAATAGACAAGTGTATTTTATTTATATCAATCTACATTATTGAAATATCTTTACACATTGTTATGTAATAATAAATGTGACAAAATTTTACACTATAATTTGTTTTTTAGGATTTTCTAAAGAGTTTGGTAAAGTTATAAAATATTATAAAGAAAACCAGTAATAACATTATATATTATGAGACGACAGTTTTCTTTGGACCACTACAAGATGCACTTCCAACTTTATATAGTTCATACGCATAAGTATCTGTGTTTTTGTATACTGTATTTTAATGTATTTACAATCTCAGAAGAGTTATAATTATCTGAAGATGGAATAAATTTCGAAACGTTTCAGAAATTAAAAGAAAGGGAAGTGAAGTGACGGAAAAAACAAAATTATTATATTTTAAAAAATAAAAAAATACTGCTTTATCTTTACTTTCAAACATTATACATCGAGACAGTGTTTTTATTTACTATGTGTTTATAAATATGAGTTATTAAATATACATCAACATTACATTTATTGTGTGTTTTAATAAATTCAATAGCCAGTAATAGGAAATTTTTCTGTTGTACTTTGAAACTGTGCCAATATGGCTATTTTGAAATCTTAAAATAGTTTTTTTTTTAACTTGGTTGTATATTCTATTTGAGTATTAAATTTTTAAAAATAAATAAATTGTAATTCTTTATGTTTTCAGGTCTTATATAATTAAATTGCAATATGTTTGGAGCAATTTTTATTATTTATTAAATTCGTGGTATAGTATATTGTACAATTACAGTTGATTTTTACGTCCTACTTTACCTGTAAACGAAAATTTTCTAATATGTCAACTTACTATCAATTATAAATCCCACATCCAGATTGTAATTATTTTTTTAATTTTTATAAAACAATTAAGGGAAGTTTTAACGCACGGTTAAACTTTCTCTTCAAAATGAAAATCTGTTGATTATAAAATTATTATAACAGTTTGGATGGTAGTATCAATTGTGGTGAGTTCTCTAAATATGCTAAACCTTAGGATTTGACTATTTATGTTACTGCTAGGTCCATATATTTAGGTGTACTATTGCTACCTTTTTACATGTAAATTATTCAAGGTTATCATCTAGTCATACAATAAACACTTCTTAACGATAAAATTACACAATGAAAAATATTTGTATAATATAAAGATATCATCAAAATCTCGAGTGTGTGTGTGATAATGTCAGGTTTTCATTTAAAGATTTATGTTTTTTAATGTAAAATAGCCTTTCACTCTCTCAAATATTAGGTTTTAGAGGTTTCAAAAAATTCAACCGATAAATATCTAAACTGTTATCAATGGAGATTTGCACTTCTATGTTTATAATGTTATAAAGTTATCAGATTTTTGTTAGTCATTGAATATAAGTTTCTTGTAAAAGTAATAAGATTGCGATCAATGATTCCAAGGATATTACTTTTAAGGTATTATTTCCCTTATGTTGTAAAATTATTTATATTCAACAAGTAATCATTATATTGTATAGAATAATAAATTACATTGTTTTATCAGTTTTTTGTAATGTAAACTAAAACATATATAAAGTGATATTCTTCAAAACATGATTTTTCTCTTTTTTTAAAATCATAACCCCAAACCGCAGATTTAGTTTTAACTTATTTTACATACATTTCGATTTTGATATCTTACTCTAGCAAGGGGTCACACGAATTCATTCTATTAACTTCATAGTAAAAACTTTAATTATGTTCATCAACATTTATTTTTGTTATTCTAGCTTCTAACATATATTTACATAATACAATAAACTTAACCGTAAAAGTAACATTGGTGATGGATTTAACGTAATGCTTTTTATTATATACTAGATATAGGTGCATTATTAACATATTAAAGGATGTAAACAAATCCATTAATACAGTATGAAGAGATATTCTGCTAAAGTGAACCACCCATTCCAGTACAAAAACATCAACAATAACGAAAATGACAAGAGCATATAGACACTTAGAGATAGGACCTATAACTTCATAAAAAATAGGATAAAAAACAAGCTCCTACTAGCACAACTAAATAAAACACAATTGTTTAATCTTATTTACATTATTCAACACAGTTACTTAGGGGTGAGTATTATCTAATATTAAATTAGTGTTATGTATACTTTTTCGCCGAAGCTGTATTATAAATTTGCATATTTCAAAATTAACTCTATTTACATTGTTCTGTCCAATATTATTACATATGTTGTTAAATATCGATATTCCAAATCTATTTTTATTAGTTAATTGAATACAACTTGCTTGTATCTCCTTTATTTTTTTTACATTATGTTTGAATTAACTGGTTCCTTATGATATGAGGTTAGTTCTCTAAAACAGTATATCGCGTATATCTCACTTTTGGAAATAACGGTATCTTATTGGTTGTCCCACATGTATTTTAAAGTACACTAAGAAAAATCTATATCCATTTATTAGTGACGTCAAAATATAAACAAATAAAATTAAACAATATCCGCCATATGGAATCCTATTTAACAGATTCATGTATTTCACATATTCAATTATTTTCATAGATTGTTTAATAAAGGTAAAACAAAGTATCGCCCTCGAATTTACACCTGATCCCTAGATAAAAATTTCCTTAATAAATATTGATGGGGTATTGAAATTCGTTGTAATTTCTTAATTTCTACTGTACTATTTTATAATTACCGGATGGGTAGGGGATTGTAAAATCTGACTGCAGAAATTTAAATGTAACCCATGAAAAGTTGTTTTAAGCAAAACTTCAAACTATAGCTACAAATATAGGTGTAGTGTAATTTATTAAATGGAATATATTTTCAGTAATAACTGCAAGTTTGTAGTTTATGAGTTATTATTAGTATATAAATAGTGTCTAGTAGTCAGAACGTATAGTAAGCTGAAGGCTTTATTTAATTTTTGTTATTATTATTTTTATAATAATAATAATAATAATAATAATAATTATTATTATTATTATTATTATTATTATTATATGTGATTTAGTCTACACAAATTTAATTTTGTTCAAATATGTTGATTCTCTAATAATTTGCCCTCTATAATTTGACCGTGATTATGTACAAATATTTGTCTCACATTTAGAAAAATTTTTACATCTGTTTTAGAGAACACGATATATAACATGTTTTAAATGAAAATTGCTCCTCCATATTTGGATAGAATTATATGAAACAAGGTGTGGAAATAACCAAATCTCATGGGTACATAAATGTCTATGTTACAAAGTTTGAGAGACAAAGGACAAGCCAGTAGTGTTATTTATTAACAACTTGTCTTGTATGTGAATATTGTATGTATTAAAGAAGATGCGAAACACATACGATTGGAAAGACTGAGATTGATAGCACTTAGATGCTACATCAACAGGTGTATATTACTATTCCAGTAGTATATATATATATATATATATATATATATATATATATATATATATATATATATATATATATATATATATAGTTCGACGAGCATGACATTTCTGCCGCCGCGGCGAGAATAGCATGCACGTAGATGAAAGAAGGCAGAAAAGTCGTGCTTGTAGATGACACGGCAGGAATGTTATGCTCGCAGATAAACTTTCTGATTTATACTTATTTATTTACCATTACGTTATTTAACTTTTTATTTTTTATTTATTGTTTTTTTGGATTATATTAATTTCATGCTGATATTACTTGGGAAAAAAATTGCGTAAAATTCCATATTCTTATTCGAATTAAAATTAAATAATAAAAATTTAACGTTCACGTACTTATTATTTAAAAAAAAAGTCGTTTAAATAAATCACTTTTTGAATTTGTTTTATTAATTACTGTCATTAGATCAAAAATTCAGTTTTCTTTCCTTTAAAACTAATTATCCTATAATTTACATTCATAACAAGAAATTATATACTATATTCTTTAGGCCTATATATATTTATTAGAGTTTGGTTTACCAAAATTACTTATATAAAATTACTTCCAACATTGAATATATATAATATATATCTAATATTTTATTTCAAGTCCATAATTTTAACCTTCGAAAATGTATTAAATAAAAAATAAATACCAATACTATTAAATAAATGACTTAATTTGACCATAAATAAAAAATTAGTTTTTTTGTAATATAAGGCAAGTGTTATACAATATAACAATGTCTATAAAATAAAAACTCCACAATAAAATAAAACCTATACAATAAAAACTCCAGTTTGTGATATTTATTTTTTTTTATTCTAAGCAAGTGCGAAATGAAATTATTATTTACTAACCCCATTGTACTACTGGCCTAGCCTAGCCTACTCATCACAACATTTTACAGTAGGCCTAATAACTTTTGAATGCATTTGACAGGATTTATTTAATATAGTGTATACAGTATAAGTACATCAATTGAACCACTGAGTGGAAAAAGGGAATAACTCACTGGAATACAATTTTTCAGGAAACTAAAAAAACTTCGTAGTAATTGTTATAGTCTAGTTATAAAAAAACTTTGCACATGAAAAATGTTTATCGCTACATGGACAATGATTATACATTACCATTAGAACATTTTATTTTACCTTATCCCCACAAGAATATTTTAAGTTACATTTTTAAAAGTTATTCCCTTTTTCCACTCATTTAGTAAATATTTAGGTTTTAATTTTTTAAATGCTTTTTTTCAAATATTTTTAATATATAAATAATTTAAAAGGTAAGCTTCATCAATAACAAACTAAAAAAAAATTCAAATATAAATTTATTGATTCATTACGGTATTTGTCAAATTTAACAATTTTTTTTTGTCGGTAGTTACAAAAGAAATCTTATTCATCATCTTCTGTTCCTTCTTTAGTCTTCCATGATAAAATTTTTGTATAAAATTCCCTAAATTATTTACCCATGCCATTTTATTATTTGCCCAACCCAGCCTAGCCATTACAACATTTTACAGTATTAACTTTTGAATGCATTTGACAGGATTTTTTTAAAATAGTGTATACAGTATAAGTACATTTTTAAATATTTAAATTAGTTACTAACGCCATTGTCTTACTTGCCCACCCCTGCCTAGCCATCACATCATTTTACAGTGTTAACTTTTGAATGCATTTGACAGGATATTTTTTAATATAGTGTATACAGTATAAGTACATTTATAAATATTTTAATTATTTCTAACGCCATTGTACTACTTGCCCAGCCCAGCCTAAACATCACATCATTTTACAGTGTTTATTTTTGAATGTATTTGACAAGATATTTTTTAATATAGTGTATACAGTATAAGTACATTTATAAAAATTTAAATTAATTTCTAACGCCATTGTATTACTTGCCCAGCCCAGCCATCACATCATTTTACATACATTGTTAACTTTTGAATGCATTTGACAGGATATTTTTTAATATAGTGTATACAGTATAAGTACATTAATAACAATTTAAATTATTTACTAACGCCATTGTCTTACCTGCTTAGCCCAGCCTAGCCATCACATCATTTTACAGTGTTAACTTTTGAATGCATTTGACAGGATATTTTTTAATAAAGTGTATACAGTATAAGTACATTAATAACAATTTAAATTATTTACTAACGCCATTGTATTACTTGCCCAGCCCATCCTATCCATCACAACATTTTACAGTATTAACTTTTGAATACATTTGACAGGATATTTTTTTATATAGTGTATACAGTATATTAAAAAAGTGCACACAAGCATAATTCACATATATAAACAAAAACAAACAAATTAAAGAATTAAAATAATAGAATTAATTTGTGTGGCTGTTTCACCGATAAATGTGACATCATCAGGTGAAAATTACACGACATTACACAACACAATATATGTACACCAACAATTATATGTACACTAACACAAACATTGGACACAAAATTGGCTTCTTTTCTAGAACGTCAAGTTATTAAAATTTAAATGAAAATGACCCATCTTCTTGCTGCTTTGACAATGTTGAACAGAAACCAATCTAAATGTCCAGTGTTTGTGTTAATGTACGTAATTTGTTTAATGTTCTGTAATTTTCACCTGATGATGCCGCAATGATCGGTGAAACAACTGTAATGAGAAACATGAAGAAATAATACCAAAGGCAATCTTAAGATCTTTACACTGTCATAATGTATAAGTATATTAAGCAATTCGGGGGCATGACCGGAAAAATATTATTTTTACGCCTAAAAGCTGAACGCCATTGTTGGGAGTTTTGAGCCGCAGCACAAAGCTGTTATTTAGCCGAACAAACTGTTTATACAAAATTAACTTATTTTTATATCTTATGTAAAAAGTAAATGTATAAAAATTCATACTTTAATAAAAATCATACTTTCGGTCCTATATGAAAGCTATAAATTTTAACAAAATATATGTTTATCTAATCTCTGACCATTAGTCTATAGCCATTTACGTTAATGAACAAACGCAACACGTCTACATATATTCAGCGTATGTCTGTCTTGATCTACTTCATTAACATAATTTCCTCTATATTAAGTTTATGTGAGAAAGTAAAAATAATAATAATTTAACTCTGAAGAAAAGAGGGAGTTTGTGAAAACAGCTGTTCTCTACTCTGATAATACTGGACTAAATTTACAATACCCTGTGTTTATAGAGTAACTATCTGACAATACCAGACAATACATAACCTATTTAAAGCAAACAAACTTTACAACTCCAAACCACTTGTCTAAAGATACACACTACTTGACATACGTTTCATGACTGTAGTTTATATTGACTGTAGTTTTATAGTAATACTTGTAATTATATTGACCGCATTTAAAAAAACAATAACTTCAAATCATGGTCGCTACATCGGACTATCTCTGCAACTGAATGTGACTTAACGTCGATGGTACATTTTTTATTCACATTTTGTACCGAACTACACTACCTGACTCTACACTTTCTACTATCTGTTGTTTTCTTTCTCAAACGATATTGAATAAATATTGAAGACAAGGCTGATAAGTTATCTGTGAAAAGTAAAATGGGTTAAAAATCAATCTGTACTCCGTGATTTTATGGATATGATTACTGATGGTCTGAATAGAAAGAAATGGGGAGTGGAATTTTACTGGAAATTACAAAAGTCATTTATGTTGATGTAACCGTATTGATTGCTACTATAAAAATGACATATTTATACATCTTTTACTTGCCTGAGCAATATTATATGAACTATTCAAGTTTACAACTGTTTCGCCTGTTTGTCAGGCATCATCAGAACAAAGGAAAAGATCTATACATATATCATTACAAAGACTTTTGATACGGTTAATGCAATCTTTTAAAATAAATTATGTAATTCTGCCATGAGAGGGGTAATGTTTAATTGGTCTTAAAGTTATTTAACTGGAAGGAAACCATCTTTGAAAGGAAATTGAGTTTTATAAATAGCTTTATTATTATTAAATTGCAGTCTATTACTTTTGTGTTTCCATACCTATGGAAATTCAGCACTTCTACCAGTTATGATTTGTTGAAACCAAATGAAACCATTGTTCTACTATTACTTAGTTCATAAAACTTTTTTTTTGCTATTTAACAATGGTATATTTATAAATGGTTTAGAAGGGATTAAGAATTTGTTTTGGAACATGTTTAAATTTTGCATGTAACAAATTTCGTTACATTAAATTTTTACAAAGCGGTCGTTAAATCTCGCTCATCTTCCCATTAGGTCTCTCTTAACCAAATCTTGTTTTTTACTGACCCTGACGTTACTAGCCATCAAGGACTAGACTCTGTTCTATCCATTAAAAATATTAGTTTCTTCCGATAAATTTCCGTATAATCTAAGCGATTATGAGTTTTTTTTTTGTTTTTTTTTTTGTCTGATTCTGATGCTAACGTTTCTAAGTGGAAGTTTAAAATTTGGATATTTCTTTTAAGAGGTTGTATCATTCTTGTCTGATAATTTTCCTATTTGAACTGTTTAATATGGATTAATTTTGAGGTGGGAAATATATTTTTTTTTTCATGCCGGGAAATAATTTTAATTATAATTTTCTTCTTGCATTCCTAGGCCTACCAGTTGATGGTTGAATATTGAATCGGAGTTGATTTTAATGTCCGCTAGATTTCGTGTATGTCGCTCCTTCTTTGAATGACATTCCATAATATCTGCTCTGCATATATTTTCACTGAATGCGTTCCGAATTGTTTCGGATCTCTGCCTTTTTAAGTTTAAAAGTTATTTAACTGTTCCGTGACTTTTTTGACACTCTGAATATAAACAATACATATAAACCTACAATAAATATACCCTCTTTGGTTATTTGATGGATATAATAAATACAAAATGATATTATTATGTTGATTAGGTATATTGTATGAGTGAGTGTGTGTTGTGTATGTGTGAATGACCTTATGGATGTTTACACACATATTAATGTGGAAAACTAAATTATGATACATTGTAATGTTATTGAATTATTGTATACAGTAGCCTATAAGTACAATAATAAATATTTAAATTATTAATTTCGAACGCCATTGTATTACTTGCCCAGCCCAGCCTAGCCATCACACCAACGCTCTAAATTTGAGCATACATAGGTTATTGAGATAAGTTATTGACCATTTTGAGTTTTCCAATATTCTGCTTTATTTGTTCAATAGCTACATAAATGGTATAAATAGATTTATACTTTAAAAACTTTGAAATATTTTCCAGGACTTTAACGTTAGGTACTTTGTTGTGCTTCCCAGCTCTGCCTCATCTATTTTAAATTTGGTACTTTTTTTAAAATTCCTTACATATATAACACCTATATACATATAGAACTTGTAGTTTTATATATCGAACTTTACCGACGAAGCTAAGCTGAGTCAAACTAAACAAATCTGACAACGTCGCAACCATGTGTTCCTAACCGTTGGAGTGTTAGGTATTTTCCCGCTGTACAAAAACATACTTATAGTACAGTACAGGTATTGCAATAACAAAGCGGGAGTACCGATAGAGACCAGGTCAAGTCCCCTCGCACGCACGCACCCTCACACTCTGCGTACAAGGGATTTGGACCGTCCTTCCTTCCAACCCTATGAGTCACCTAGTGTACAGTACGTGAGTACGACCGTTTAACTGTGCGCGCAGGCTGGTGGTTGGGTTGAAAGGCGAGAGGGGGTGCGGGGGCTCTTTTCTAAAAACATAGGGTTTTCAGTCGAAACCTTCGTTGCCGGTGATAGATTTATAGACCCTCACTTTCACCGTCCATCTGCTGGGCTACCTGACCCATTTTGTTTTGTTACATCTTAACCCTAGATTACTACTCTTAGTTCATTGTTATGTGATCACTATTCATTCATAAATTTTACTACATTCTGTTTTTATTTTTATTATTATTTATTAAACTTTACTTTACTGTTGACTATTTTTTATATTAAATCCTTTATTGTTTTTTAAAATATTTAACAATGAACTCCTACATAGTTTAACTGTAAAAAAATGTTTTTTACCACCACTACAAGTACGTTTTACAAAGAGCGGGTCGTAAATGCACACATGCATTTTTCATATTGGAATCTAATGTTTATTTTAATTGTTAAAACAAAGTCTATTAACATAACTTACATTTATTTATAAATATATTTAATTCTTGACTATATTGTTTTTATATTATTAGTTTTTAGTGTTGTAAATACTTTATTGTGTAAATAGTGATTTTAGAGTTCAAAGTGTTTGATTTAGCTACTAAGTGTATATTATTCACTGCAACGAATGTGATTCTCAGTGAAGACATGACTCTAATTTTGGCATTTTTGGCATTCTACCTAATGAACTTATTGTAAATCATTTTTCTATTTTTATATAAATTAAACACTTATAAATGATGTATTTTATAAATATCCGATTAATTTTTCCAATAAAATAACATTTATATTTTTTTCCGATTTTTTTCCAAGAATTATTATTTTTTTAAAACGTACTTGTAGTGGTATTAAAAGACATATATTTACAGTTAAAATATGTAGGAGTTTATTGTTAAATATTTTTAAAAACACTTAAAAACAATAAAGGATTTAATAAAAAAAAATTGTCAACACTAAAGTAAAGTTTAAAAAAAAAAAAAAAACAATAAAAATAAAAACAGAAAGTAGTAAAATTTACGAATGAATAGTGATCACGTAACAATGAACTAAGAGTAGTAATCTAGGGTTAATTCTTGACTAACGTGTTACGTTTTAATTTAGGTTGTTGTAGCCACACCTGAATATTTCTTATTTAAATGTACAGTATATATAACTTACTGTCCCCTTAACATGAGTTAACATATCACGGATTTTTGCAACAAATGCTGCCAACATTGTCTTGTCCCCAACATTTTCCCTTCTTCTATACTCTCATTTTTGTTATCTCCCTAAATCTCTATCTGCAATAGGCATAAAACATTTGGTTTATTTTAGTTTAAATCGATGGAAAATAAACAATTAACATCAAATTTTGTATAACGATTTTTTCTATAGACTTGTGGGTGGAAACACACGATAATATTTTAACTAGACTTTTTTTGTATAGATAAAAAACAATCTAGATTTTTTAATACCATATTTAATAAATTAGATAATTTATCGAACTATTAAACGCTATTACGCAATTTACCCAGCGCAACATTAATATTAAGACACCGTTTGACCGATCACCATGAAAATTGGCAAATACGTGTTTTTTTTCATGGAGAAGAATTTTACCTAATTATTATAAAAGCCATCATGTTACTTACCCAGTCTAACATTAATACTAAGACACTGTTTGACCGATTAACATGAAAATTGGCACACACATGTATTATTTCATGTATAAGGTTGTAATCTAATTATTATAAACATCATCATGTTACTTACACAGTCTAACATTAATACTAAGACAATGTTTGACCGATTAACATGAAAATTGACACACACACACACATGTATTATTTCATGGAGAAGGTTTTTATCTAATTATTATAAACATCATCATGTTACTTACCCAGTCTAACATTAATACTAAGACACCGTTTTACCGATTAACATGAAAATTGGCACACACATGAATTATTTTAAGGAGAAGGTTTTTATTGAATTACTATTGGTTTAACCCGGCTTCGCCCGGGACTTCTATCATATGTTATTCACCAATAAATGTTGAATATGATCTTGATTTCAAAATATTCGCAAACCCGTCTGCTAGCACCTAATTGAAGAATCATGCGCAAGACCCTAAAATAGATAGTAATAAGTTAAATAAAGTATTTTTACAAAGTAGAAATTTACTCAGTAACAGTAATTTTTTTCAGAAGATCCGGTGCTATAGTATTGTGTGGTAGTTGGAATATAAAGAGATAAACCTCAAAATATAAGAGGTAAAAGCTTTTTATTGAAAAAATTCTAACTATTTAAAATTCTTGTTTATAAACAACATTTTTCCTTTTGTTATCTGTGGGTAAGTTATACAAATTTTTCGGATTTCATACTCGAGATCAAGCTACGTATAATTGACCGTGAGAAAAACAGGAATCTTTGAGACTTATGCCGCAATACTTTAAAGTTTGTCCCTATGGTTTATCTGGCTTATTGTTAATGTGTAATATATGGGTCTGACTTTTTAATCTTACAAAAGTTATCGGCGTAACTTTACATACTCTAAAGTCTTTACTTTATTTCTTATTTATCCACTACATCTTGTAAAACTTAATGGATTATCAGGCTTATTGTTAATGTGTGACAATTGGGTCTGACTTTATAATCTTAAAAAAGTTAACGGTTTAACTGTACATACTGTATAGTGTTTACTTTATTTTTGATTTATCCCTTACATCTAGTTAAACTTAATGGTTTATCTGGCTTATTGTTAATGTGTGACAATTGTGTCTGACGTTGTCATCTCGCAAAAAGTTAACGGTTTAACTGTATATACTGATAGTACTTACTTTATTTCTGATTTATCCCTTGCATCTAGTGAAAAGGAAGCAAGACTATCGTCACCTTTGAATACGTATTCATTGACATCATTTTAGTTAAAAATATAAATAAATAAAAACCAACCCACTCTATAAATATTACATCACATCCTTTTTTTGCCCTATGGTAATCTATTAATAAAAATTTGAAACACATTTCTACTTTTAAAAAAAGAGAGATTGAGATTGTAGTTTTTCTTCGTATAAATTTATCTCTATTCAGACAAAATGTGTATATTCTAAAGACACAGTAGAAATGTAAACTTTTTGGAGATATTAAAAATATATTATATAACATTGATTAGTATAACATTTATATAATATAAAATTAATTAATAAATATATTGAAATTTCTATTTTAAACGACAAAGGCCTACTTAGGAAAATGTATTAACAACCAAATCTATAACTAATTATGAGGGCTAGATACCAAATTTTTACGAAATAATGCTACAAATCTTCTTTCCTTGTAATATTTAGCATTGACTTGGTGGCCGGTATGTAGTGGCCGGTTGCATAAACGTCAATCAGATATGATCTATGATCATCGTCCAAGTGATCTAACATCAAGAGTTTATGTTTATTATTGAGTATATGTTTAGAGTTTACCTAACATTATATTTTGTTGTATTACTTCATGTTTCATTGATTGTAGACATAAAAATTGACCAAGCTGCAAAATTAGCAGTCTAGTAGTCGTTCAGGTAGCCTCTGCCCCTAATAAAACAAAGGGGCTACAGTGTGTTGATCTATAAAAGAAACTAAAAGTTTTGTTAACGGTTTTAGACTAATGTCTCCAATGCCTAGTATCTGTTGTCTATAATGCAGTGCAATTACATTTATACAAAAATTCAATACAATCAGTATGAAAATATTTCAATAATAAAAATTAAATCCAATTTTAATCCTAATCTTTTAAATTTTGGACATTAATATTTCATTATTATTTTAAACACATATTATTGAGACATTATCAAATTTCAGCACAATATTTAAAACGCTTAAGTTTCAACTAAAAGTTATCGCACATTAGGACCGTTTAAGGTTATAATTATTATTGTTATGGAATAAATACTTCTTTCCACAGAACTTTGGTTTAACCGGAACAGAATGGTCAGGATCGAATTTAAAACCTATATCCTTTTACTAAAAATATTAAGGATTTGTGATTATAGATTGCCAAAAATTTGCCAAAAAATTACCGTTTACCGTATTTACATTGAGGTGGATTGTAATAACTGTTATTGATGTACTCAATCGAAAGAAACTGACTTCTTAAACTGTTAAAAATTATAAATGGCTAGGAAAGAATTCACGACTGACGTAAAAATTTGTCTTTTAAACCGAAAATGTATATCTTTGTTTTCTTTTATATGTGTGTGAATTTGTAACATAAATAAAACTAAAATTTATTTTAGGAAATAGAAAGGTTTGATAGAAAGGTTTCTACGGTAGTCTGTAATTTATGTTTTATAAAAATATTGCGACTGACCATTACAGCTCTCTCATTATCAGGAATTATTTTGTCTTAACTGCTATGTTGAGGTACAGGTAGCCAGGGCGTTAAGACTAACCTAGCCTCTCTTAGTTTTATGACACTAAGAGACATTTTTAAATATATTTTAAATGAGCCTGACGTTTTATCTTTTCGGGAAAATCATTGTTTTTAAAATTCCTTTAGACTTAAAGAAAGCGAACACTATCCCAATTCATATTGCCAACAATTAAAAATAGAGTATACCTTTTACATTTTAGGAATCTTGATTTTCTTAGTAATAACGATGCCATTTTTTAATTAAGATAATTAATATTACTTCTGTTACATATTAATTGTAAACAAGTGAATGGATCAAAACAATAACGAACTTTGTCTAAGAACTGTTTCTTGTTAAATAAGAAAGTTTGTGTGTATGTATATATTGAAGCACACTTTAAGAGTGTTATATAGGTAAGGAATTTTTTTTAAAGTACTAAATTTAAAATGGATGAGTGGGAGGTGGGAGGCACAACAAATTACCTCACGTTAAAGTTGAAGAAGTCCTGGAAAATATTTCAAAGTTTTTAAACAATAAATCGTAATATAGCTATTCAACAACTCGAGCAGAATATTGGAGAACTCAAAAATTCCAATAACTTATTTTAATAACCTATGTATGGTCAAAGTTATAGGCTTCTTTGCCGCAGAAGGATAGCACTTTCGTAAAGGATCTTTAATTGTGGTGTCTTATATTTATTTCATTTTTCAATAAATGAATTACAGTACTGTAGTTATTAGTTAAAGCACAAATTTGGTAATTTCCCTAGTTCACAATATTATCCTGAAAACGGAAAGATAGACAGCCAGAGTGAAGTCTAAAGAAGACTTTATTTTTATTATATAGAGGAACTATATTAATCTTTGTTTTTCTAAATCTTAGGTAGTTGGTTCGAATCTAAATCTCGTTATTTTTTTTTTAATAAGCCTAAAGATTTCAATTTACTTAGGAAAGGCTATTTATAATACTAAATTAATTACGATTTAACAAAGAAAGTACGTTTGTTGTTTTTAAGATTCGTGTTAAATAGGACAATGTTGAAAATACAATAATGAGACACCGTGAAAATAATAGAGGTTGCAGTTTTACAAGAACAGAAAAACACCCCCCCCCCAGCCCACATCCAAAACAGAATCACGGACGCATGTTATTCACAATTATCATCTCATCAGAGAATAAACTATATTTCCGTTCTACAGTTGGTTTGTTCACATGTAAGCCTATAGGTTACTCATCGACATTTGAATAATTGTGCCAGGAAGTAGTTCTTCCTTCATTGGAACACACTGAGCTTGTTAGGAGTGTTACTAAAAAAAACACATCCAGCTTCAACTGAACTAAACTAAGATGTTTACAAGGAATTGTTTAATCAAATATTTACACATTTTACCTTTACAAAAAATACTGTTCTGCAATTTGTGAAAAACGTAAAAACATTTTGCCTTAAAATAGTTGATTTTTTTTGACAAATATTTTATTTATCGAAGTTAAAGAGACCAACAGTCAATAACAAAATATATTTTATCTAACTTCGTTTTAAGATATGTTAAACAATTTGAAGAAAACTGAACAAAAATTACGCGAGCTACTCAATTCGCCAGAGTTTTGAAACCCCAAAAATCGGTTCAAAGCTTTTCCGATTTCTCGATTTATTATGGATTTAGTAATTTATATTAAACATTGAATTTAAAAAAACGGTTAAATATCATCAGAATTCTTTGACAACTGTATCGAACTCATCCAAAAGAAACGTTTGTGACAAATAAGTTGAAATTACTTAATCAAATTTCAGAACAATCAAAAGTTCAATAGTACAGTACAATAGAACAGATTAAGTACGACAATATATACATTAAATGCTATAATTATAACATGTAGGATAATCCTATCGTGCTTAGTTTTCGAATATCCACCATTTTATAAAAATAAAATAACATTATAACTTTAGAAATATATATGATATTGAGTTCAGATTTGATAAACGCATTTTTCATGTAACGTTTTACACGAGATTTGAAAATGATTTCCATTTTAAAATGTTAAAGTCGTATATATTGAAAACTTGTTAACCTTATAAAACAATTACAAGAGAGTGAAACTTTTATTTGTTAATGACGAACAATATGGTATTTATATTTTTACTGTGGCAGTAAAAGAATATATATTTGAACAGAAAAGGGAAAATTGCATTACAAATATTATATAATTTTAACAACAAATAAACTTGTGCTCTATGAAGTAAGAATCGGTTGACATTTGATGGTTGGAGAAGTGAGGGGTTGGTTTTGAGATTGTCTAGATAAACATTTATAGTTAGTTTAAATAGTCTATTTCATAGATAAAAAAAATCATGAAATTAAATCGGCTGAATCGCAATGAAATGTTAACAAATTTGGATTTAGTACATTATTTTACCGATTTGTGCCCGAAATTGATTACATAGTATTATGATCAAGTATTATCTAATCAACAATTTATCAACAATTAATTCAACGATCATGAGGCACGACAGTCTAATGCTCAAACTAAACAAACGTTATCATATAAGAAACATAACACTGAACATGTAAGCCTACAAAAGTACTGTCACTCAATCAACTCAACACAAACAGACCGCCTTATCGCCACCGGCGCCGTCGACCTTCCGTGACGTTTTCGTAGGCCTACGTGTTCTACGTCTACGAATATCAGGTTAGCCATTAGCTCGCCTACCTCTGTACCTTAGCGCTATTTCGCAAATAAGCTTTCATATCACTGACATGGCCGGATCTAGACCCCGCGAAACCCCGCAATTCGGGGGGGGCGGGCCCTTAGGGGCCCAAAGGTCCTCTACTCAAAAAATAAATGAGGCTAAAATAAAAAATATATATAAAATATTGAGTTCAAGCAGTGGCAGAAAAGGTTTTTAACACAAAAGTTATAATTTAAATAAGTGTAAGAAAAGAGATTAGGTGTTAATTTCTAAACGTTTTACACTTAAATTGTGTACGGTTTCCTCCTTCCCTCTATCCATGTCTGCTCAAGGGGCCCTTGGAGAAATTTTGCTGGAGGCCCTCAATTTGTAGATCCGGCACTGATCACTGAGTACTTCATTTGACAATATACTACCGACTTTAGAACGTCTTTAGTTTTCCTTGTATACAGTATTGCAGCATAGTCGTATTTTACTTTACTTACTTGTAATTTCTATATTAAATTTTTTTTTGCTAACGGGGGGGGGGCGATCCATCCAATCGCCCCTCACTGGATCCGCCACGGTTTACAGGTAAAAGGCACTACTTTCAATACTGTTTGCAATATTCCAACTCAATTTTTTTTAAAACATATAGGTGCGCCAAAGTATCGAATTTAAACTATTCAACGAAAATAAAACACCTAACTTATGAAAGTAGGCTACACTTGTAAACTGTTTCTGAAATATATTTCTTTCAAAAATATGATTACATACAAACAATAATGTAATTGAAAACCTACTATTTAATTAAAATACTAATTTCGGTTAGAATCCCCGTTAGTAGGGGATAAACATTATTCATTAAAAAAAGATACAAAACATTTATAAAACGTTTTATGTTTTTAACTTATGTAAACGTTTATACTCTACAGTCTACACTGTCTGGCAGTGAGCTACCATTAGAACGGAAGGAAGGAGTAGAAATGGATAATATTTGACTCGTCAGCTAGCCAATTGTTGTTGTCACAAGAAAACCGAGTAATCGGAAGATTGTTTTCTATTCTATTTTTGACCAATTTTTCATCATTTTCATTCTACCTCGTATGTTTATTGTTAAATTCCTAGCAAATGTGGTAAAACCATTGTTATTTTTATAAATGATTAAGTTCCCTGGTTAAAAATATTATATTGGATGGCAATTTCTTTTGATTTTATCAAATGTTTGCTTATTTTTAACCGATTTTTCGTCTACGAGTATTTTTCATTCTTCATAGTTTTTGACCGATTATGACTAAATTTGGCAAACGTATTGTTTATGGAAAGAAGTAATTTGATTCATGATCGGAAAGATATTCTGAAAACGTTGATTTTTTTGAGTGTGCTTGCTTGCGAGAGAGGGAGAGAGAGAGAGAGAGAGAGAGAGAGAGAGAGAGAGAGAGAGAGAGAGAGAGAGAGAGAGAGAGAGAGAGAGAGAGAGAGAGAGAGAGAGAGAGAATAACTGAGAGTGGGAGAGCGATTCACTCTCCAAATTTTAGGAATCGTTGGGCCGTTCTATTATTAGAACGTGGGAATAAACTATAATTTTGTATCTCCTATTTCCTAACCCCCCCCCCCCCGGTGTTGTATTTCTGTTACCGGTAGTTCGTCGGTATCCCAAACAAATTACTGTAGACTAGCAATATAACATTTTCGTTTTATTTTTGTAGTTCTAACATATGGACCGGAAGGTTAGCTTCCGGTCCAGCAGATTCTTTAGTCTCTCGCAGGTAGAGCCGAGCTCCAGCCGTGCTTCCTAAGTATTCAATGGCTTGACTCACAGTAAAGTTGTGCAGTGACTCAGTTACAGTGCCTTAGTGGAATTGCGCCTTTACTAATTAATCATCATTTTGTGATTGTGTCAATTATTGAAGAAAGTGAACAATTAAAACGTTATTTTAATATTAACAAATTTTGTAGCCTTTAAACAAATTATTTTAGAACTTTTTTTAGACATATCTTTTCCTCTGAAAACAACTTTAGCCCTACTCTTAACGTACCCTATAAATAAGTGCTGTTTATAGCTTTGCTGATTAGTTTTGCCAGTAGAAGAGTTAGAAGCGGTAATACGTTACTAGGTAAGTTAAATAATATATAATATAGCTATTATCTCCTAAATTATTCTCGTTCTTTAATCAATTATTAATTAAGTAAGGTATCTTGATTTTATTAAATGTATTAATAATAATTTTTATTTGAAATAAACCTATCTTATAAAAAAATAAAATTAAAAAAATTTAAAAAATATATTTTAGAGTAGGTATGTATGCAAGATATATTTTGACATACTGATATTAGTGAAATATTTTTGTTTAACCAGAGATCATTAACCATTTATAAATCTCACGACAGGGGTTGGCACGTGTGAACTAATAACGCGGCCTTTTTTCTAGCTACTGTTTGATCTTGACCGTGAAAGTGTGTAAATTTGTTTATGTTTAGTGATGGGACTATCGACTAGTTTTGTATTCGTTACATGTTAACAGTTGCCATTTTCATTTGTTCCGTTTTTCCTTGAATATTTTCTGCCTGCCTAAAAAGGGTACAAAGGAACATAACCCTAAAAAGGGTAAGAAATATTTTCAATTGCTTTAGATGTAGTGTTTAGCCTAATATATTTGTATTATTATATCTTTCATGTTTACATATTTCACCCCCTTCTTTTCAATCCTAATATCTCTGACGATGTTGTTCAATCATTTCAAATAAGATCTATGGACACTGCAAAATTAAAATTTGTTACAAATTGCATAGCTTAAAGTTTTTATTATTAAAGCTTATTATTATTATTATTATTTTTTTTTTGTAGTAATTTGATTTGTGTACATATAGACTAGATAATTGAAGTTCGATTACGAGTTTTGATAATTTTTCAAAGAAAAATAATGTAACCCAACCCTTTTAAACATTTCTTTAGACTTTTAGGCATGATAAATGTTTTGGGAAAAAGACAGTAAAAAATTATGAAAATATAATAAAGCTTTTTTTCTAACTTATTAATTTCACTACGAGAAAATAAAACAAATAGACTTAATGTTTCTAATCGCCAAATGGTTAACTCGAATTTTTTGTAAGTTAGACAATATACGTTATCCTTAAACCTTTTGATATTTATAAAATCAATCAAATCATTTAAATCGTCAGCATAAAAGTAGTTCCTTTTCGTGTTGGAAAATGTTTATACTATGTAAAGCTTTATTATAAAGTGTTCAGTGACGGTTGAATCGGGTATAAGTTTTGATTTAAACTGAAATTTTGTTTCAATAATTACTCGTACATAATATTATTTTATCATATAAAAATGATACAGCATCACTTGGCATTTAAATTGCCCGTGACCCTGATGGAAAGCACCATATGATGCTAAAAGTGGTATTCGTATTTATTGCTCTATTTAATAAATGGTTAGTTGTGTTTGTACAATTTGTCGACAGCCTAGCTTTTAATACTTCCTAAATTAAAATATATTTTACTACACTAAGTCTTTTCTTTTTACAAGGAACCTGCACACGACGCCTTTTTCAAGACACATCTTATGATGAAAATCCATCTTCACCGAAACATACGAAATCTCCACGGCTAGAATGTCATCAGGTAAGAATTAAAATTATTAGATTTTGACAAAGCAAAACAATAATTTATTGCAAGAATATTATTTTGATCTAATTTTTCTCAAGAGTCCCGAAAAAACGTGTTGGTCGAAATCTACAAAAATTGCGGTTTATGCGTTATGGGAGTTGGTCTTTGTTTACACTCTTATTTTAGGTTCACAATGTCTTCCTTATCATATCTTTTCTTTATAGGTTCCCTTCCTCTCTCTTAATATCAAAATTTATTTTTTTATACTTGTAGCACTATGAAACGATATGTATTTGAATATATTTAATTTTACGGTTATTGTTTAATATGGCTGTGTCAGACTATTCATTTATTACAGGTACTCACTATTTATGTTTATGTTACTTATATTCACAATGAATGTGAAATATTTATTATTTATAAAATCGATAAATAATAGGTACTAATTTTAATGTAGATATATTTTAAATTACCGTCATTATGAAACGGATTACTTTAAGGCAATTTATAACTAGCTAAATGGTTTAAGGTATGTTTGCCATACTGTGGATTAACCCTAAAACTTTTCTGTCCTTATTAGTTATACAAGCATAAAATATGGGTGTTAAAAGGATTATTATTTTTTTCAAACTAGAGCATATTGATGAGTATCGTGCAAAATTACTAATCAATTGGTCGTACTGTTCTAGAGATATAAATTATTTAGTAACAAAAATACAAAATGAAGATAGTTGGTAAAAGAAGCGTTACCTAATATGTGTTTATAGGAACTTCTTTTAAATTTAAACCCTTATAAGCACCCCCTAAATTATCTCCGCGCATTACAGAAACACCGTGGTAACTTCCGTGACGTTACCACAAAAGGTAGGACTACAAACGGAAAACGCGAACTGACCGCGTGTTTGTACGTTGAAACGATTTTAGTTTACCTCTTTACCCTTTTTTACAGAGCAAGTTATGATGAAGGTGAAAAAATAAAATTTACTGATAAATCCTTTTTGAATCTAAAAAAATGTTTGGAGTCTGTCGTATGTAGGCCTACAGAGTCTGTCTCAAAAATCGCGCATTGGAATACATATCAGCTTCTAATTGGCGTAGGAAGGTAATAGACACATTAATGGAAAGCTCTTGGTTGGGTCTATCTATAGGGAGTGCTAAATCTTAGGTTCCATATACAGGGTATTCTGAAAAATATTAAACGTTTTCCCCCCGTTTTTTTAAATAACGATATTAATGTTTCCCCTTCAATTACTCCTAAAAAGTCCACATTCTTTTTCCAATTACACAGTCTTATCTCATTAACTCGGCCATAACACAAGAAAAACATCCATGTGACATCTCTTTTGAAAGCTGTTTACATTTGCTATCTGATAAAGTAACTAAATATATAAATTTTCTTCACAGAGTGTTCCTAAAATTATTTTTTATAGAATTATTTTGGTGTTTTTTTCTACTCCAAAGTGAATTGGTTTTTAACTCTTAGTCCAAAGGTTCTGAATTCTCATTCGTTATTCCCTAGTATTGCAAAATTACATCAGCTTTTACCCAACAGATGTATTGGGCGAATTGGCCATCGAACGACGCTCTAGATCTCCAGATTGAAATCCTTTAGTTTATTTCATTTGTGGCTATTTGAAAATAAACGTTTACTATAATAGACCTACGAATCTGAAACCTGAAAGAAAAATACTACTAGCAATACAGAAAATTAGAGATGAAATTAAAAGTAAAGCAATACATGCGGTTTATACTCGTTTGGAACATTGTCAAGTAGCTCTTGGTGGACATTTTGAACATAAACACATACTTTCCGTAGTCTTCTATGGTTTACGTTGTTAAATATAAACAGTTTTAGTACAGCTTGTAGTTTTTCTTGGTTTTGGATTGTACACAAAATAAAATCATTTTTTGTATTTAAAAAAAAAAAATTTTTGGAACACTGTGCAATTAAAAACTAATTACATTATCAGCTAGCAAATGTAAACAAATGAGATAAGACTGTGAAATTTGATTCATCATAATGTTGTATCTAAGTAAAATAAAAACAGTAATAAACCAGAAAACTCGCGTAAAATTCAATGTATATAAGGGTGGTTGCCGCCGGCCATATTAATGTATATAAGGGTGGTTGCCGCCCTCAATACACTTTTTACTACTTAAATCCTAATTTTAATCCATTATAAAAATAAATTCTATGTTAAAAGTGTACATTTATCAGGCTAATAGTATATACTTTAATTGAAGACATACTTATCGTTCTTGTAATAACAAAAAATATAGATATTAAAATTCCTAATTTAAATTAATTTAATTTAATTCCTTATTAATTTTTTGACTGAAATTAATGACAGGAGTAAGTAACATTAAAGAAATGAAAAACGGAGGTGTGTTGCAAGCCTGTACACATATGTCCCATTTCTGAGGATTTATACAAAACCGACCCCTTTCTGAAGAGTTGGTCATCAGAATAGGACAGTCCTCAGAAAGGGTACAGTTGCGTATCTATATATATATTTACCGTATATTTAGTATTATTTTCCTTAATTAGGATGTTATATAACCTAATCAGACCTTTATACTTCGTATTTTAGTATTTTTAAGGGTTTTTATATTTTCACATATTTTTATATGTACAAGACAACTAAAATATCTAATATTAAGACACACAGTTGAGAAAGTTAACTGTACATTATAAATACAGTATACAATTTTCATTATTATAAACTTCAAATAGTCATATCTCGTTTAACATTGACACTACAGAAACAATAAAAATATAAAACTTATAGCTTATTTGTAATGGAATAAGATATAATTTTGGTAAGAACACAGTTTTCATATCGTTAATATTTACAGAGTTATAAGGGCAAGAAAGGCACAAAAATCAAATGCCATTTCCTTTCCCCCAATTTAAATTTTCAGAAAACCACCATGGTCGTTTAATGTTATTGACACACCTTAAGACACATTCTGCCACCTTGTGCATAAAAATCCGACCGTCATAATTTTTTTAAGGGGTTAAACGCTTCATTTACTATACTAAAGGTAAATCAAAATCGGTTAAGCTGTTAAGAAGTTATGATGGAATAAACACACATACATACTTACCCAGTCACTGAAAATATAACATTCCAGCAATATTACCTTCAACCGAGCCAGAAGGAATAACTTCTGGTAAATAAAATTTGGCGAATTTTAGATGTTTATCTAGAATTATTATAAAATAAAATACGGGAGATAAAACAAACTTAATATTTTGAGGTTATTTTTTAATTTTTTATTGGAATGATAAAATAAAATACAAATTATAAAAAAATTGCTATTCACAGATGTTAAGATACATTTTTTAAAATTAGTTATTGAGTATATTGTTTCATTGATATATTATAACTCATGTTTTACTTACTTGACACACAGGATTGAATAAATTAATGAAGAATTGATAAAGAAACAAACAACCACAATTGTAGGCCTACTATTGACACTTTTTATTTAGAATATTAAAGTGTATTTATATTATTTTAAAATTTGATCTAAAATAATATCCGATTCTTTGAAGCCAATTGTCTCAATTCAAAACTCTTTTATAGATAAAAAAATTAAATATGTTTTATGAGAAAGTGAGAGAGGTAATGAATCTTTGGTTTTATAATATATTAATAAATTTGTTGGAAAGTTGATCCTTTAAACATGGTTTTCGTGGTTATTTTTGTATAAACTTTTGTAACTAGAATTAATTATAGATATTCTAAATAAATCTATTTTATAAATGTAAATTCTTAAATATTTTAGTTAATTTATATTTCATAAATGTACCTAATATAAGAATAAATTACAAGTATATTGAAAAGACCCTCATAAATCCCGATTAGAGAGAGATCTCAGACAAATAAGAGATTTATAAAACCTTAATTTAGAATAAATTTATGAATAATAAAAATGTTGTAATACAACAGTTACTTCTCTTTTTATTTATTTTATAAATCATTATAATATGATATTATCTGTTTTTAGATACCAGTTCATTGAAAAGAGTCCCAGAACTTGCAACCAAATTAAATCAGGTAATATTTTTACATATATTAATATAAATTTATAATTATAAATGAGGATATCCAATTTAGGAAAATTAAAATACAGTATAACAAAAGTTGTTTAACTCAACAAATATTTATTTTTTAATACTATAGGTCTACAAATAATGAAATTTAGTTTTTTTATCAAGGCTGATAAACCTCACAAATATGACTGAGGGAGAGTTAATAGAAATACATAACGAAATTTGTTTTTCAGAGAAAACTGTTATAGTGAACTTTATCGTTGTTAGGGAATGTAGGCTATAGGTAATACAGCTATAATTTAGATGATGTTTACAATAAAGAAAGTTATGTTTTAATATAAAAACTGTGGATTTTTAATTAAATCAACATTTAAAATTAAGTAGGATTTGTTTTGTAACAAAAATTACAATATAGAAATATATAAATAATAAAAACAACCACTGAAATCCGTGATTTAAGCATAAAATATAGCAGATTGAAAATAATAATGAGGATTACGAGAGAAAAATTAAGCGCCGAACCAAATGGAGCAGACCGTACAGACTAAATGTGTCGGGCGATAGCGGCCACCGGATATTTTATCCAAGGCACTGGAGTGTCGATACAAAAGGTACTGTAGGTCGTACGCTCCTAAAGGTCTAGGCATTAGTTATTCTCCATGACTACTTCATGCGCTACGAATTTAATGATTTTGTTTTTGGTACCAAAGGTTCAAACGTAAGATTCTTCTATGCGGTTTGAGACCAAAGGTCCATAGCAATTTGTTTGTATTTTAGTGCTGTTGTGCAAGTGTAGTAATCTTTATAACAATTTTTTTTTTTTTTTGTAAAAATAAAATATATTGTAGCATTTAATACAATATTTTAATAAACTTGATTAGTTGTTTTTATTTATTTATATTTTAAAAAGTATAACAAATTTCATTACAAAATTTCTTTGTGAAAAAAGTTTTATATCTATTGAAATTTAAATTGTAATTATATGACATTTAAGCAAAATACGAGTTGATATTCTTGTGAAGACAACATGTAATAAAAGAAAAAGAGTAAGACAAAGATGGGTGAAGGTATATATTTGAAATACCCAGTGACCCTTATAAAAATGACAGCTTGACTAACCAGGTAATTTCCATGTTATCATCAGGCAATAGAAGTTTTTTAGTAAGTACTCGATATTGTTCTTTAAAAATTGAAAAATACAGCTATAATTTAGATGATGTTTACAATAAAGAAAGTTATGTTTTAATATAAAAACTGTTGATTTTTAATTAAATCAACAATTAAAATTAAGTAGGAATTTGTTTTGTAACAAAAATTACAATATAGAAATATATAAATAAAAAAAAACAACTGAAATCCGTGATTTAAGCATAAAATATAGCAGATTGAAAATAATAATGAGGATTACGAGAGAAAAATTAAGCGCCGAACCAAATGGAGCAAACCGTACAGACTAAATGTGTCGGGCGATAGCGGCCACCGGATATTTTATCCAAGGCACTAGAGTGTCGATACAAAAGGTACTGTAGGTCGTACGCTCCTAAATGTCTAGGCATTAGTTATTCTCCATGACTACTTCATGCACTACGAATTTAATGATTTTGTTTTTGGTACCAAAGGTTCAAACGTAAGATTCTTCTATGCGGTTTGAGACCAAAGATCCATAGCAATTTGTTTGTATTTTAGTGCTGTTGTGCAAGTGTAGTAATCTTTATAACAATTTTTTTTTTTTTTTGTAAAAATAAAATATATTGTAGCATTTAATACAATATTTTAATAAACTTGATTAGTTGTTTTCATTTATTTATATTTTAAAAAGTATAACAAATTTCATTACAAAATTTCTTTGTGAAAAATGTCTTAAATCTATTGAAATTTAAATTGTAATTATATGACTTTTAAGCAAAATACGAGTTGATATTCTTGTGAAGACAACATGTAATAATTGAGTCATTCACTATGAATGCAATGACTTTTTTGGTAGCAAAGGTTCTGATGGCCTTATTATTATTGTTATTTTACCAATCCCAATTATTTTAAGACATTAGTCGTTTGAAGTTTCATATATACTTACTATTAAGGGGATTGGTGTAAGTAAGATAATTATTTAGTTTATATCATTTTAATAAAACCTAATTTTGTTTATAGATTGTAGCATTAGAAGTCCCAGCACAAACCACATCAGACGTCCCATCGCAAGCCCCACCAGAAGCCTCACCGGAAGCACCGCAACATCCGAGAAGGAGACACAAGTGCCTTTATTGTAACTTGTGTCCTCGGGATTTTGCAAAGCATATTGAAAACAAACACTCTAATACATAAGAAGGGGCGGCTCTTTTGTTAATTACCAACAGTAATTTTTCTAAAGCAGAAAAAAGGAAGCAAATGTTAGTAATTACCAAAAAAATGAGAAACTTGAATTTAGAAATTGTAAATAAACAAATATTACAAAGTGGGGGACAATGCACCTTACTGTTGCCTAAAACTTGGCATTCTGGGGTACCTACCTTCACAAACACTAAACTGTGTAAATACTGTGGTGGTAGGTACCGCAGAGATAAGTTATGGTTTCACCTGAAACATAGCTGTTCCGAGTTTAAGGCTCAAAGTATAGGGCAAACAAAGATTCAGGCTGTTAGGGTGTACAGCACGGCTTCTGCATTGGTAGAAGTCAGTGATCATTTAAAAAATGAAGTGCTCCCAGCTATGAATCAAGATGAAACTTGGAGGAGAGCCATTTCAGATAATTTAATTATGAATTACATAAGCGAGTTTCATATGAGCAGACGAGAAAGTAGACACCAAGTCAGTAGTGAAATGAGACTACTTTCTCGTCTCCTTAAAGTAGTTAATGATAAGCTATCGACCAACGAGCAAAGTGGTACCAAAACAATGTCTAATATTTCAAACCCGATGTACTTCAATACAATTGTACAAGCTGTATTGGACATCTCGGGTTGTAATGAGGAGACAGGACTTTTGGGAAAACCGTCAATACCTTATAGGGTCCTCCCAGCTCTAAAGTCGATTCTTGAATTAGCTAGGAGTCAGACTATTTCAAAGGCTTACGAAGGGGAAGGAAATGACAGAGAAACTATATTAATGTATGACGATTTTGCCACATTGTTAGAGAAGCGTTGGTCAAGTAAAATTGGAAGGTTGGCTGTTAAATCCAAAAAAAAAATCTTAAAATAAAAACTTTCCAAAAAATGCCTTTAGAAGAAGCCATAGTCAAATTTTGTACTTTTATAAATTCAAGCTAATAACAATGCTGAGGATAAACATAATGTGTATGATGAGCTTTTGAGCAGCCTTGTTGTACACATTATAAAAAAAGCCAAAATTGAATACTTTAATAGGTTGGCAAACAAACTCAGAAAAAAGAACTTCCTGCTTCCTTTAACACTTTCTAATAAGAAAAATGCACATCCATTAGAAACCGATGATTCTGATTCTAATTATGAGTGTAAAGAAGATTCAGAATCATCGGAAGATAATGAAGTTGTTAAAAGTGTTAAAATATCTAGCAAAACGTAGACTCCGCTGGAGAAAGAACGTCTTTTTTCTGAGTTCGGAAATGATATTTTGGGGAAAAACAATTCTAAGAGATAAAATTATAATTTGTATCAAAAAAAAAAATAAATAAACATTTTTATAAAAATAGATCTGTTAGTAGTATGATGACCTACATTGACAATCTATTAAAAATAAAACAAAAACAAGTCAGCTTCAATATTAAAAAAATCATAAAATATTAGCCTATATTAAATTTAACTTCTATTATTTCTGTTATTTATGAAATTAAATGTAGCCCTAATGACTGTGACTTATCTTGGTCAAACAAAGAGAAAAATCACCACTAGGTTTAAAGAACATTTAGCCCATCTAAAATACTACAGACCCGAAAAATCAAGATTAACCGAACATCTGTACAAAACTAAACGTGTCACAGAAATCAATAGTGTAAAATAATAACTTAAGTTTCTATTTATTTATGCTAAAGACCGTAGGTACTTGGTGGTATTCCATTTTAAATAAATTAAAACAATATTTTTTTAGTATAAACCACAATATTTTAATTGAAACTTGCCGACCATGGATTCGCTAGTTAAAGCATTGTCAAGGACTTATACAAGAATTCAATTAAAATATTGTGGTTTATACTAAAAAATTGTTGTTTTAATTTACATAAGTTTCTTCTAACAAATTATTAAACAGTTATGGAAGCATATTAATAGCTAGAACAGACAATACAAAATAAATAAAGTCTGATAAAGGCTCCATTCCGAATTCCTGATTATTCTCTTTGTTAAAACCAAGATTGACCTTGAAGATTGTTGATAATTTTATTCATTATAATAATATGATGCTCTGGTATTGTAAATTATGTTTTATTTTTATAAATATATATAATCGTAAGATAGTTGTTAAAATTTCTCTCCTCCGCCACTCCAGGAAGAACCCACAGAGTTAGTTAACATGCTAACCCTTTTTGGTAAGATAGGACATTGAAGTTAATTTAAATTTTTTTTAAATTTAAATATTTTCTCCCTGTGCTATATAAATTCTATCCAGATTTATAAATTTAATTTTCATCTATTCCATGCACTCCAAGTTTTTCATTTTAAATCGTACAATTATTTTAAAAGCTACCATTAAAAATTTACAGTCCCATATTTTCAGGTCAATTTGTACAGAGTTAAAAATCTTTATGGGGCATGATTATTTATTTAATACTTTTTAGTGCGTTTTATAAACATGGCAAATTGATTTTTTATTATTTTATGATTTTTAGTGTTGTATTTGCGTACTTTATTTTGGTCTAGAAAGGTGTTAGATTAAATTGGGTTAAGTCCTTGTTGTTCTTAAATAGGCCCTATATTTTGAAAGTAGCCATGTAAAAAGTATTTTAAAAACCCACACGACTTAACTCAACTTAATTTAACATTGTTCAAACCATTAGATGGGCTAGCGGTATTGTGTCAAGTTTGGTGTAAGATTCATAACAATAATTGAAATGAGATTATGTTTACTTAGTTATGAGTATACTTTTTAAAAAAATACTATGTTATGATTATTATTTTTTTAAATCTGTTAATTATTTCATTTTATTACTTTGTACTTACAAATTACAAATTTTCATATTGTTTTATCTTTTTTTCAACAGTATAATTATTTCATTTTATAACTTTGTACTTAAAAATCACAAATTTTCATATTATTTTATCTTTTTTCAATAGTTTAATTATTTCAATTTATTACTTTGTACTTACACAAATTTTCAGGACAAACTGTATGGTGTTATAAATCTGTATTGTGCCATGAAAAATTAAAAAAAACATTTAAAGAAAATATTATTATTATTTTTATAACCTAAACCATGTCGTAACGTATCCCATAAGTGCTAAGCTAGCTGTCAATAATGCACATAACCTATTTCAATAACAGCTGATATTAATGGTAAAAATGTGTTAATAATATTTAGAATGCATTTTTCTTCTGATTCTACTTCCAAAGGTGATTTTTACATTCTATAAAAATACTTGTAAGTGTTAATAGAAATGTAATCCTATCATATATATTATATTTCAAAGTTAAAATAGTTTACATACATTCAAAATATTATGAATTGGAATTTTACTATTGTCATAAAACCAAAACCAGTGCTTTGTTTTTTTTTAATTTTTTTTTAAATTGTAATAAATAAAAAGTACTTTACAACCAATACATATTAGAAGTTTTATGAAGATGATATTGCTGAAATAATTTATATCACAATGTTATTTAACTAAGTGATCAAATCTTTTAATTCATTGGGTTCACTTAGCCCATCAGCTCACACCGACGCCTCTGACCTGTGACAGTGCATTGATTTTCACATAAGGCATCTTGAATTAAGATTTGGAATGCAAAATATTAGAATAGAACACTGGTAGTATATGAGTGAGTGATAGAAAAGTGAGTAAGCCTATAAAAAAACTGACAGTAGATGGGAAGTAGTGGGGAGGGGTAAGAAAAGAGAGAGAGAGAATGCATTTTATTATTATTATTATTTTTTTTTTCATTGCTGTTGAGACCGATGGTTCTTAGTGGAATTCCGTGTTTAAAGATAATAAAACACAATTTTTTTTAAAAGTGGATATTAAAAAATAAAAATAAATGTGTTTTATTATCATTTTATTATAACTTACAAAATTCTTAGATTGTTTACTGAAATATGAGAAAGAGAAACTGTGTGCTAGACGTGGAAAGAGGTATGTATGGAAAGGTGAAAATGTATCATAGAAAAGTAAGGAACAAAATAATAATGTAAACTTCAAAGGGATATATAATAATTTTAACTGAATTGTACATTTTAATGGTAGGGGCCTACTATCAAAACTAGCTAACAAAAGATGCAGATGGAAGCAATCATTGGAACAATCAGATGGAGTTCATAAAAATAATTTCATTAATAGATTAAAATCCATATTTAATTATCATAAGTCGATTGTATAGTTACTTATTGGTAGGTCTAATACCTCACCCATAAAAAAATAAATAAACGTACAATAATAATTTATCTAAACATAAAATAAACTACTATAGTAATATATCTGAAGTTATAATATCCACCGTACCTACTCTTTAGTCATATGGTAAGTTTTAAACAAAGTCCATATCCGAAATACATTGGTGTGATTTAAATCTCTATAAACAGCCTAGTTCTATAACCATACCTAACAACAAATGTCTACATCCAACAATAAATAATACCAGCATGTAATATTTAATTTTAAATACTTACTTCGTTTCTTAACTTTTCGCACACCGTTTGTTGCTGTGCGCAGCCTTACTTAACTGATACAAATATCAATGAATCAAACCAGTGGTTTCTTTTATATTATCCTCATATTTAAATCTGATTAATCTTCATGCCTTGTAATCACTACAGGACCAAACAAGTAATCTTACAACATTCCACTCCGGAGAAAATGTTGTTTCAACAAATAAACATATATTTTCCTTGAAAGGATAACACAACATGGGCGTACCCAGCGAGGGGCAGGGGGGGCAGCTGCCCCCCCTGGAAGAAAAAATAAATCTTTATTATACATTTTGTTGCTGGAATTTAATACAATTCTTGAAATAACTATTTTAATAATCAATTTTATATTGAATGACCGGCTTGCCCCCCTCTAGTTTTGATCCTGGGTACGCCCTTGTAACACAAGCTCAAACTTGTACACCATAATATAAAAATCAAATTTATTAAAATTTCATTAAGATGTTTGAAATATATCTAAAATATGCATTATTTACGCTCTTCCTCTTTTAATAATTATGAGCCATAACTTCAAAAATTATAACTACCGACACAAAATAAAGCTAGGTCATTTGGTTATTTTTCTATTCACCTTCAAACTAGAGTGCTCACATTTTTTTTGTAGGACTATATATCTATTACATGTTAATTAAGTAAAAAATTCTAAAAATATCCGTGCATGATTAATAAATAGATTTTTTTTTCAATGTCATTTAAAAATATTAACGGTTCAATCAAATTTGTGAGCATATTATCTTATAAGGTATTAAAATGAAGTCTTGATGAAAATAAACGTCTTAATTTTTTTATTTTAAGGTACTAATATATTTTTTTTAAATATAATGTTTGAAAGTATATCCAAACTCAGTTCTACCTGTAATAAACCTGTATAGGAATTTTCAATAGGACTACATATTGTTTGTAAAGTTAAGTCACAGACGGTGAGTTATAAATTATTATTTATTTATTAAATATAATTTAACCTTTGATGATTTACAGGATGGCTGGTACTTATCAATAATTGTAAACAATTGGAGTAAAACACATTTTATTTCAAACCACCATGAAATTATGACTTTTAAAATCTTTTTAAAAAGATAGTTTTTTTCTGCCAAAAGGGTAATTTAGTCAGTTTGTATCCAAATAAATGATAATTTTTGTGGTATTTTATATAAAAAATTCCTGTGGATGCGATTTAATTTTAAAAACATATAGAAATAGTTTTATAAAAAAATCCAAAATGTTTTAAAACGCTCTAGTCAGCTATTCCTTAAAGTATCGTAACTTTCAAGTTATATGAAACATTTATATTTATATATTTATATTTATTTAGATGGATAAAAACAAATAGGCTATAAAAGATAAACTCAATTTAAAATCTTAGATTTTGTCATCAAAAAATTTTTTTTAAAACATTAAGTTGTCTTACCTTTTATTATAGAAATTTAAAAAACTTTCGGAAAATATTATAATGAAATCATTTAATTAAGCTGTGAAAATGATTTTTTGGCAAAATCTGTGTTTGAAACAAAATTCATAATTTCAGGGACATTTGAGAAAAAATAATTAAAAATAGGTATACTGTACTTTCAAATAGTAGGCTATGCATCTTTAATTTAAAAAAAAAAGTTTACACTAAGTACTAACTATCCAGCGTATTTATTTACAATTGGAGAGTCCTACAAAATTCTCTGTAAAAATAATAGCCGAAGTAATAAAGAATTTAATTAATCGTAAATACTCTTTCAAAAATATCATAATAGTAGGTTAATTAGAATTTTACTTTTTTGTTCATAATTAAAAATTATTTATTCAATACTTGCATAGTTTATATAATATACATTTACAGTATGCTTTCTGAAAATGAGATTTATGTTTTATTATTGAGGTTATGAAACTAGTCTACAACAATAACATAGTTTACCATAACAAATAATACTACACAATATATATAAATCTATTTTCCTTAACCCTAAACGTGAAAATAATTAAATGCAAATTGAAAATGAACAATTTGATAGCTGTAGTAATATAATCAGGTCCCCATGAGATTAGAATTTGAAAAAGAGATGCCATAACCAAAGTTTTATTTTTAACTTAATCTCGGAAAATAATGTGCCAAAAAATAACTTTTTTTTCACTAAAAAGCTTGAATAATTTAGAATTTTATAAAGGTTATTATAATTGTTTGATTGTAGTTTTAAAAAAATTAGTAACTATTCTGTTAATTAATATTTTGATGCGAATATCAATTTTTACATTGAATCTATTTAAAAGTCTTAAAATAAATGTAGAACAAATAATTATTAGTAGGCCTATATTCCTGCTCAATTTTATAACTAAACTCATTACTTTTTATAAGGAAGAAACCAAAATTAAATGTGTTTTGAAGATTAAATTTATAAATCATTCATTATAAGATAAATATTACTTACATTTTCTATATTTAAGTTGATTTATTAACTTTATTTTGAAAAATTCTTTAAATAATGATATACAACTAAATCATAACAAAATACTAATGAAATTTTAACGTCAATTTTAAGTTTTTTTTTAATAATAAAGAACAAGTTTTATTGCTTTATTTAAGAATTGACTTTCTCAGATTTATCCCTGACATTTCATATTTTTACAAGCGTTTATAGAAAATGAAAAAATAAATGGAAAATTGCTATTTAATGTGTAACATTATTATAATTAAAGATTATTATAGCTTAAAAAATATTACCATTCTAAAAAAAAAAAACTAAAAAAAATTGTTATGTTCACGCATCATTCATTTATGAACACGACATTTCTGCCGCCTGGCAGAAAGGTCTTGGGACGGCAGAAATGTCGTGCGCGTGAGTGAAAAGCGGTAGGAATGGCATGGACGTAAATATATATATATATATATATATATATAAGCGACAATAAAATAAATAAGTATTTTTTTCTAATAAATTCGTCATCATCATTTTAAATATGAGTATAAGAGAAATATTTAAATTTAAGTATAAATGCCAAAAATATTAGGAATTATTAAATGTCTGCTATTTTTTAATGGTGTATAGATAACATTCATCTCTCACCTATAAACACACATATAATTACAAAAATCATTTATAAACCTATGTCAAATTTAATCTTTGCTATATATGAAATATTTTAAAAATTATTGGTGATAATATTTTTAAGAACTTTAGAATTAAAGAGAGTTAAATTTATAGATTAACGTTTTACTGAGATATATATTGAAGGCGAAACTAAACACCGATTTTTTTAGAGACACTTTGGTTTTGTTTCAATTATCTTAAATAATAGAAATCAGGCAAAATAACATGAAATTGTTTTCAATGTATACTTCATTTACACCCCAATTTTAATGATTGTTGTAAGGTTTATTTCAAGCAATACAAATTCATAATTATAATAATCTTTAAAATGTATAACAGAGATAAGATGATTATTTTATAACTTTTAAAAATTGACGCTTTACAAAAATCTCATATTAGAGATATATTTTAAATCTCGTCTTTTGATATTTTGGTAAATAGTTTTGAAAAAAATAATTGCACGAAATATAAGATAAAATTCAAGTGTAATATCCTAGTTTTTATTAATTAATTATAACCTTAAATGGGATATTATATTGATCAATTTAATTCACATCAAATTATGTGTTTCTCAATCCATTTGGCATGTCGATTAGTGGGTAGAAGAGTGAAAAACATCTAAATAAAATAATTTTACTGTAGTATAAACTTATGGAAAGATATTCAAAATGATTATAAAAAACTATTACACATTAACACCCTACACCGTTATTGTATTTCGACAATGAACCCGATATTTCAAACAACGAAATTCACTGTTTTTAGTTTCATAACATATGGATTCTTTTTAAAATTAGTTCCTTTGATTAGTTTATTAATTCCCAAACACCTGGTACTAATTAACACAAAACCACAAAGCCATTAGTGCAGTACTAACTCTACATTATGTATGTAAATTAAACTGACCTCGATATGAATTTACGTGAAGTATCAGACATGGATAGATTTTACTAATATACACGTATTGATTATGGTGTTAATAATTTTAAATCAATTTGACAACATTAATTTAATTTTTAAGTTATTTACAAAGGAGTTTTTTTCTGGAATGTTGTATGCAAATTTAAAATATTTTACACTAAAATAATATGACATAATTCCACAATCTTTTTATGACTTGCTAATTACCTTTTATCAAAAATATATTGCACATTAAAACTCTTTCAATTAGCATATTATGTCTAAAACGACCTAATAATACAGATGAAGAATTTAGACAGTTAAACTATTTGTTCTAATCAATTCCATCCATTAATGAAACATTGAATTAAAATAATGTTCAACGTACATGTTTTTAATATACAGTTACTGATTTTATATACCCAAACATGATATGAGTCTTGAAAAACACTACAGTTTTACAGTTTTATTTATCTGTAATTTCAGTTCTTGAGATATATCACGATATTCACAACTTTTAAATCACTCCCATAACTTTTTCTTCACGCCAAATTGAAATTGAACTGATATCTAATCATTCATCTAGTCTACATCAAACATACGAAACTTTAATGATATCAGCATTTATTGAGATAATATGTGTCATAAATAACAGTTACACGCTCAGACTACACCTATTTGTTGTTACTTCAATTAAACATAGTGCTAAATTTATTTAAAAACTTGTTTTGTTTAAACAGAATTAAACGGATGTAAATAAATTACATGGATATATCTGAATACATAAATTTAAATAGATGTTAATGACGGAACTGTCCAATCACAATATTTAATAATAATCCTCTTATAAACTGATTCCTATGAAATCTAGAAGTTATTCCTTAATGATATTTACTAATGTACATTGTATTTTATGATTATATAAGGAGCACGCATACTTTTTCATACACACATTTTCATGTAAAAAACAATATAAACCAAATTTTTATTTATAAAAAAAATATTGGTTCAGTAATTGTGAGTAAAACGTGAACATGAACCATTAACGTCTTCTGAGAAAAAGGGTTGAAGTATGACTTGGTTCGATTTGTCATAAACAGGTGTCAATCTGCGTCGCAATTAACTAAAGGAGAATTTTCAATGACGACTTTCAATGACAAGGCAAATTTTATGTTTAAAACAATTATTATTGTTATTATTAATATGTACTCCCAAACATATTATTGCTTCTGATTACCCGATCTTATTTGGCTGGACAATTTTTCCATTATTATTTGAATGATATTACTAGAACAGGTTTTTAGATAATACGTCCTTCATAACAGCAACAATTCAGATGATTTTGTAAAAGATTTATTCATGTAAAAGATACCTCGAAATTTTGATTTATCGAAAAAATAAACTCACAATATTTAGCAAACATAGATGCTCACTTACTAAATTTGGTTAAAAATAATTACCTACGTGTTTGTGCTGCACAAAGGACTTATAAGAAAATACATTATTCCATAACTAAATTTGTACTCAAAGGAAAACAAAACAGATATACCCGCACAATTATACTAATTACTAAGTATAAGTAAGTGAAAATATTTACATCAGTTTTAAAAGGCAAATTATAGTATTACAAGACAGAAATTGTATTTAAAGTATTCTTTTCAGATTCAAAATAACAGCTGTATGAAATAATGGCTTAAAAATACGAAATACTTTACATATATAAGTTATTGACTAATTTTAAATCATAATGTAATACAAATATTTACAAAACGAGTTTATTATTTTGCTAAGTGCTTATGTATAAATGGATTTGTTTCACATGTTTACATTATTATAGGGGGGCGTTTTTTTTTAAATTTCAAAAAGAGAATAATAATAGAAATTATCTCCAGGTGGTAAAATTCTTCTTTTAATTAAAAAGGAAATATATAATTCGACAAATAAAAATATTGAGAATATTTCGTCAATATCTTATCTAATTATAGTAAAACTACTAGCTAAAATATCAGGATATTACGGATATTATCGTTAAGTTAACCTATTTCTATGCGACTCCAATTATTTACCTTGAGGCAGGTAAAAAGACTAATAGGTCATCGTTAAATTTTGCTGTTTCATATTTTAAATGGGGTTTACCGGGATAAAAACCTGTTGATCTTCTATCCAATTTAATGTGTACCGATTCAAAAATTGATACATAAACTAATGTATACAACAGAATTTGTATTTGAGTTAAGGCTCAAATGTTTGATTTATGTAATCTTCCCTAATTTCATGATTTTTTTCTTTTTGATTTACCAAGGAAGAGATAATATTTCCGTATTTGTTCCTTTCGGCTTGTGATGTTTGTTATTTAATATATTTTATTTTAAATAGCTTTTGTATATCTCGAAGGAAAGTTTTCGATTTTCCAAGGTTGCATTTATTATATGGTTTATTTTTTATGGATACACATGAGTTGTAATAGCTCGTAGACGCAAAAAAGTAGAGTTTAGGTTGTACGATTATAGAAATTGTCGTCTCCAAAATTTCACATCACCTTACAATTTTTCCTTTGCTTCACTGGTGAGAATTTATTGTAATTAAAAGTATATATATATATATATATATATATATATATATATATATATATATATATATATATATAGAATAGGTTATTGTGTTATTTATGTATATATATATATACACTTTTTTATCATTACTGCGTCCATACAAAAAACAGTCATGTTGCGTCCACAAGTAACAGTGGACTAAATCATTTTATTACTGTAGTATATATAGGTTATTATAGTAGATAATTATGGTTATTACATTAGTTTTTGATATACATATTACAATAAAAAGTCATAGAAAATTTCTAACCTCTATCATTGATGCATCCATTCAAAATCCTTCATTACAACGTCCAGTGTGTAAAATTAACCAAACTCGTGCATTATTGCTTCCTATGGTAGTATATCACTACCCGAAATCAGCTAAAGCTGCGTCCTGCGACGTTGCCGTTTATTTCATACCTGACCAGGGGGGTAGGGGGTAAACCCTAACCAAACTCATTTATTGTTCAGTTTCTTCAAAGTTTAAAAATATCTAACGAAAATAAAGAAAACGTCAACTAAGCTTTGGTCGGTATAGCAGTAAACTTTACGAGTTTTGTTTCACTTCTATTTCGAAAATGGGATAAACACAATAAATTATAATATAAATTATAATTATTTAGTAGAACTGTATTATATTAATGAAATAAAATAGAACAAATTTTTAAAAAACCAAATATATATTGTGGATAAATTTGATTTATAATATTTAACTAAATCTATAGATAATCATATATTTTGTTTATAAACTTTAATCTATATCACTTTGTTGACCTATAAACCTTTTGCGAAACCTTAATATAGCGACAAACTTCGTGGTGTTATCCGAATTTGTTTAGAAAAAGCACAGAAATGGTTATTTAGAGTTTCACTCTGTAAAACATAGCACTTTTTTGACATTCGACTAAGCTTTATTATAGCGGCAAACATTATGGTGTGGTTCCATTTTGTTTAGGAAAAGCGCATTGCCAATTCAGAAATTGTTATTTAGAGCGTCAATCTGTAAACACTTTATTTACATTTCACAGAGATTGCTTATAGGATATTATTTAACGGTTCTGTGGAAGGTGTAGCCTAGTGAAGTTGTTATTATGAATCAATATTTTTAACAAATATTTTAACAATCTTCAAAATATTATATTTTTGTAAACTTTAAAATCGATTAAGTGAATCAACATGGAAGGAAAGTAGGGTGAAAAAGGACACTGTACAGTTAGTAAATCCTTTACAAATAGTGAAATAGATTGTTTAATTATTTATACTTAAGACCGTTGGTACTTGGTCAAAATTCATTATGTATAATGAAATGAAACAATAGAAGTTGTATTTCCACAAATTTCATATTTTGTGGAATTGAAAAATTTGTGGAAATAAAACTTCTATAGTTTCATTTCATTATAAATAGATCTTTAGCTACAAAATATTTTGTCCCACATCTTGTTTCACAGAATGACACAAGTGACTATACCTAGGTGTAGGCCTTATTGTACCTAGGATATAGTTCAATAAATATATTTTTATTTTTAAATAAATGCTCTAAGATGTTCATACTTAAGAAATATTATTTTTATTAAAAAACTGTGTATTATCATATAAATTGAGCGTAATTTTAATTTTTCTCTGCAATTTTGTTTTTGTGACTCTTAAATGAACTATCAGTCAGTTGCAATATTTTAATAACTTTAAAAAGCATCAATTTCTTCCATTTTTAGCACAAAGACGCAAAACGACACAAAAATGCAAATGCAAACTGCAGAGACACAAAACGCAAACGGCGAAGGGCGGTTCAAGCTGTCTTCACTGCGCGACAGCTCCCGGACGATTAAAAATCGTCTAGTGTGAAAGTGTGCATAAGGTCACGTAGGCCACTGAGCCGCAGGACGACCCGGCCCCGCGGCACTAGACGGCTGCAACACGACTAAAAACCGTACCCGGGTTGAAACCGTGCAATGTGAAAGACCTCGTACTCTTTATCAGTCGACTGAAAAAAATTAACCGTCCAATTTTTTCCCGGCCGGGTGAAATCGTATAGTGTAAAAAGCTTAAATGAATATATAAAAGTGTTTTATCTAAATAATAATATTATGTTTATTTTTATAGAAAGGTTTATCAAAAAAAGCAAAATGCGCATGTGTATTATTCGCATTTTGGCTCTAATTTGATTTGATGTGCTAACGATCAATGTCATATTTTTTTTTAATTGAAAAACATAATATTTAGTGTGTTGGCTATAAATAAACCAAAAAATATATATAAATATATACAATTATCCAAAAAAATTAGATACCAGCACACCACGTAGAGTATATAATATAATGCTTTTATTTCAGCAGCGAGCGTGTTAATAAGAAAACGTTACTAGACTTTATTATTTGGTAAATTCAAGCAGGAAACGAATGCTAATCATTATTTTTGTTTAATAGCGTGTAAAAATTTTTACTGCTATTACAAAGGAGAGTTTTGTTCCAAGACAAAGAATTGCCAAAGGTTGGTACCCGGGATTTTCCCTGTACCTCAACTCTCTTAAAACAATTGCCACGACATAAGGCCTACATAACCCCCCCCCCGTTCGTATTTAAATAGGGGTTTTCCCTACTAACTTTCTGATTTTATACATTTTGAAACAAAACTTTCAAAGGAATTGGCATTGGCCTTCTTGTTACTTCTTGGGGTTAAGTGCTCAAAGAATAGAAGTTCAGATTGAAAGGTAAGTCTGATAGTTAAGTTAAAATTAATATATGTTACTTATATATTTATAATATAGTTTATAATTACATCCTAAATAATTTTTTTTTATAAAAGAAAATAAAATTTAAAAAATATTCCACATCTTCAACGGTTTAAATATTTTAAGCTGAAATCAAAATAATGCTAATACTATGTATATTATTAGAGCTCTGTAAAGTTATAAGTTAGTATTAATAGTTCAGTCAATGAAGGCAAAAAACGGTAATACTATTTAATTTGTCCAAGCAGCTCCGATTTTCCTAAAAAATTGGATTTGAGTACTACGTACCTTCTACTTCAAAGTTGTCCCTGTGCCGGGGGTTGCTTTTTTCAACTTTTATTATAGCAACTTTTGTTGCAACTTTATTATTGCAACAATTATTAGCAACTTTTGTTCTATAAAGATTTTTTTTAAAGTCAATACTTTCGAGTTATTCGCAAGTGAAAGTATGGATTTTTCAACCAGAAAAACCATGTTTTTCTTACGGTTTTTCATAAATAACTTAAAAAATATACACTTTAAGAAAAACATTAAAAGAATAAAACATGTAGCCTATACAAAAACAAAAATAATAGTGGGTTTATGGTTTCTTTAGAACCAATACAAACGAAGTTATAGCTTGTTGACATTTTGTTTTCATTTGTTAAAAAAAACATTTAAAGGTTAATCGTGATATATGATTAACTATGATCGGATGAAGACCCTGAATTTATACCAAATTGTAACGAAGATACGAGTAGTGAAGAGGAAGAGTCAATAACTGCAAATGTATCTACAATTCCAAAAAGCACAGAGTCAGGTAACTCGAAATACAACATTGCGCTCCCTTCTACATCTGCAGACTCTTTTGAAAGAATTATTTCAACAGATCGTTCTTCTGACGACGAAAGACAAAATAACTCTAAACCACAAAAAAAAACTAAATGCGTCCGTACTAAAAACTACTGTTTATACTGTGAATCAATGGTTCTTAATTTTGCTCGGCATATATTTAGAAATCATAGTACTGAAATAGAAGTACAAAAAATGTGTTCCAAGCTTTGCAAAAGTAAAGAAAGGAATGAATTGATTACAGTTTTACGTAAGAAAGGTAATTATATTCTAAACGCTAGTGAAGGATACAAGAAACCTGTAAGGCGGCCTTGTATTTCCGACACTACTCACATACCTTGTATATACTGTATAGGGTTTTATGCAAAAAAAACATCTATGGAGGCATCGAAAAAATCCTAATATTCCTAAATCGTCCTTGAGTCTGGGGCAAAATTTGCTTTTAACTAACACACGTATTGACGAACATTTGAAAACAGCAGTGTTTCCACACATGAGAGTAGATTTAACATCTTTAGTAGCAAAAAAGGACACTCTGATTTGTGCATTTGGCGCACGTTATTTGAAAACGCACAGAGAAAAACATTTTATTCCAGTGACGTCAAGAAAAACGCGCGAATTTTCAAAATTACTGATTGAAGCACAAAAAATAGAACCAAACGTGAAAAACCTATTCGACTTATTAAAACCTCAACATTACGACCTGTTAGTGCAATCGACTAAAAATGTAGCAAGATATGACGCTGACACAGAAACGTATACTGCTCCAACTTATGCAATGAACATCTGTAAATCCCTAAAAGACTGTTGCGATATAGCAATAACATATGCATTAAAAACGAAGGACGTATTTGCCACTATACCTTCGGCTGAAGCACAGAGTGACTTAAAAACAATGATACACTTACTTCAGACAAATTGGCAATTCGATATTTCAAGTCAAGCTGCATCAGACCTTAATATAAACAAATGGAATAAAGTGACTATTATCCCCCTGGCAAGTGACATCAAATTATTCAAGGAATATCTCTCAAATATGGGAACAGTGGCTGCATCAAAACTTAAGCAAGACAACTATGACAAAGAATCTTATAAAGCATCGGTTGAATCGATTTTTTGTAGAGTACTCTTATTGAACAGAAAAAGGCCTGGAGACTAGAACGCATGAGTGTACACTCTTACAGTAATTCCGATGCACAAAGTAATTATGAGGAATTTAATGACGTAATTTCACCCACTGAAAAGATTTTAATGCAAAAATTCAAAAGAGTAGTAATTCGAGGGAAACGAGGGAGAGGAGTGCCGGTATATTTAGCCATGATGTGCAAGAACACATCAGCCTTCTGCTGACGGTAAGGCAGAACTTTGTAGACATAAACAAAAATATATATTTATTTGGTAAGTTAGGCAAAACTGGACCAATTAGGGGATACATGGTATTAAAAAAACTAGCTAACGGAAGTAAAATAAAAAATCCAGCGCCTATTACAGAAACGAGATTAAGAAAACATCTTGCAACTATAACGCAGATATTCAATATGAGTGAAGGAGACATTGAGCAATTGGCGACCTTCATGGGACACAGTGACAGAGTTCATAGGGGGGAATATCGCCTTCCAGACGATGTCTACCAAACTGCAAAAATATGTAAACTATTAATAATGATGGAGAGCGGAACAGCAGTAGACTTTAAAGGAAAGTCTTTACAAGAAATAGAATTCAATATGGAACATGATTTGCTTCAGGCAAGTGAGGGTGATATGGAAGAACATTTATATGATATAAATACTTCAATCCTATCAGAAATATCTGTATCAGAACCCAATCCAGTAAAAATAATTGGTAAAAAAAGAACACTAGTCCCATGGACAATCCATAAAAAAAAAGTTGTAAATGATTACTTTAAGTCACACATAACTAATAAACACGCTCCTAAAACAAAAGAGTGTGAAAAACTAATTGAAATGTATCCGGACCTGTTTAATAACAAACCCTGGATAAAAATTAAAGTTTTTGTCCAAAACCAGTATAAAAAATTAAATAATAAAAAGTAACTGTATTTATTGTATTGATTGATAATATATATTGTTTTTTACCAGTTAATATAATACAAGTTATTTGTACTTAAAAATTTGTAAAATTGTATTACATTAGTGCTAGGTTTTTCCGATTTATTGTATTGATTGATAACATATTTTGTTCTTACCAGTATAACATTAATATAATACAATTATATGTACTTTAAAATTTGTAAAATTTTATTACATTAATGCTAGATTTTTCCGACTTATTGCATTGATTGATAATATATTTTGTTTTTACCAGTATAACATTAATATAGTAAATTTTAATTATGTGTACTTAAAATTTTGTAAAATTTTATTAAATTAGTGCTAGGTTTTTCTGATTTATTGTATTCATTAATAATATATTTTGTTCTTACCAGTATAACATTAATATAATACAATTTTTTGTACTTAAACTTTTTGTAAAATTATACTACATTAGTGGTAAGGTTTTTCCGATTTATTGTAGTGATTGATATTACATTTTGTTTTTAGCAGTATAACATTAAAATAGTACAATTATTTGTACTCAAAATTTAATTGTTCTATGAAAAACTAATGTTTCTGATATTACTATGGTAAGTAACTTATTTTGAAGATGTCTAAATATGTATAAGACTAAAAGTATTGCTACACAAAGTAGGTTTTATGTAATTTTGTATTTTCTGACACTAATATATATATTTTATATTCTGGCAATTAAATATTATTACCTCATTTTAGTTTTTTTTCCTTCTGACATTTATTACTCATTCTTAACAATTTTAAACGAATAGGCCAGAGATGAAAAGAAAACAAATAAAAGGTTAACTGTAACTGTTGTGAAATGGACTGAAGCGATTTACTACTTTGGATGTCAGGTACTGAACATGTTTAGTTTCATTGTTTTTATTTTATAAAAATAAAATAATTTTATAACTGTTTACATTATAAACGTAAAGAAGAGAGTGAATAGCCGCTCTCGACGCACTGACTTTCAAGATTTAATGTTTTAGTAAGTTATTAGATTTGTAATTTTTATTTGGTTTATTTTAGAAAATAAAAATTTAGAACAAGTGTTCTTTTCAGTATTTTGGTTAAAGTTTGAAAATAAAATACATGGATTTACAAAATTGGAGAAATTCGGAAATTTATTGACGTATTTTGAAACATTGTGGAGATAATATAAAAAAGAAAATTTCAAATTTGAAGTAGAAAACATTATTCCAAAGCCAATATTATGTCAATGCAGAATTCACGTTATGCTTTTGACAAACATTTTTTTAACAATTATTATTTAATTCTAAGTTGTGTGTTGAACAAACTAAATACTGTACATCATTTGCTCGTAATAGTTTATTAGTAGCAAGCAAACATCTTATATTTGTGTATTAATATGGGTTAAAATTAAAAATTCAAAATTAGGTTATGCAAACCTAAGTTGTACGTTACGTTAAAACATAAATGAGTCTGTAGTAACATTAGGTATAATCAAAGTCCCAAAGTATTGTTTTGGCCGAAAATCGTTTTAGTAAATACTAAATAAAATAATAATTTTATACGTAAATACGTAAATAACCTTATAAAGGATATCTAGAACTCATACATTTTGTAAAAGAACGATAATGAACAACATTTTTTATATTAATGAAATGTTAGTTCTAGTTTTTTATATTGAGCTTATCAGTGAGATGGTGCACTTAGAATAATAATAGCCTAGACTTAAAAAACTCACAAATATATGTATAATAAAATTAGTAAACGTGTTCCAGCGACAAATGTTAGTTGTTTAAATTATTATAAATAGTTATGGTTTGGAATTGTCGACATGGAAAATTTTGTTTAAACATATAAAATTACTTTTTATTTAGCCTATTATTATTGACACAAAATGAGACTTAGTAACATATTTATATTACCTATTTACCCTGCATCCAATGCTAGTTAGGGTATAGATTATAAATAACACAGTTATTAAGTCATATATAGGATTAAAGCAATAAATTCTTCACCATGGATGAAAATATTTTCATCTTTTTAACATATGAAATTTGGATTTTTACAATTTTACCAGTTTTTCCTTAATTGAAATTTTAATTGTATACAAATTAAATTACAAAAACTACAGTGAAGTCGGCTACTATTCTCATTTGTCATGAAATATAATAAAACTACATTTTTTTTCATTTTATAAATAGTAAAACAAAAATCAGAACAATACCATTAACTCTGCCGCTATGTATAGGCGTGCCGTGACACCCACAACCTCCTCAGAAGAACACCAAAAAATATTACTATTTAAAAATTCATGAAAAAAAAAAAAAAAAAAAAAAAAAACTGTAGATGGATATTTTATTTTATAGCATATTAGCAGTTGATATTCATTAATTTAATTAATACAATGGTCAAAATTCATGAAAAACAAAAATGTTGAAACTGTCGACGGAAAAACGTTTTAGTACCACACATGGTTTTCAAATATCAATTTCCTTTTAAAAAATTCGCAATATGCCGATATTGACTGAATATACATTGTATTGCAGGCAAATTAAAAAAGGTCCCAAGTCGCCTAGGCGCTCATACGTGAAAATCCTGCACACGCGTTTGCCGCTATTCTCAGGCGTCAATAAACGTAAATTAAGGGAAATGGTTTGCATTTTGTAAACAATAAATAATATTGGGGGCGTATTAATCCGAACCATACTATATAGACTACCGTTACATTCAGGCGATATTAAATGTAAATAGAGCGGCAAGTTATACTGTTTGTAAGCATCATATAAGAGTTTAAACATTTAGGGTGTAGGCCCATTTCAATATAGATCCGAACCAAAGCATCATGTCGGCAACTATAATTAGGCTTCACTAAATGTAAATAAAGGGACATCATTTGGATAAATTTTAAACAGAAAATAAAAATACATATATTTGGGGCGTAGCCCCTATTGCAAATAAATCCGAATCTTACCATGTAGGCTATCAGTTCATTCAGGATTCATAAAATGTAAATAGAGCCTAGCGCCTATTTTATGTTAGTATATAATATAATCACACGAGTTTACAGAATATATATTGTTAACAATATTTTGGGCTTAGTCCTAAACAAATAAAATTCAAACCATATAACGAATATTGCAGTTTTACTTAGACATCATAAAGATAAATAAAGCGCCTTAGTTTACAGCATATATGCCGTTAACAATATTTGGTGCGTACCCCTACACGAAATGATTTCAAACCATATAAAGAATAATATATACACCATGACATGTAAATAAAGCCCTGCTGTAGTTTATAAACACTAAATAACAATTTGTAATTTGGAGTGTAGGTCTTTCCATATTACGTTTTAATAAATCACGGAATAGAAAAAGATTGTATCATCTAAAAGCTACGGAATGGAGAAAACTACAAGTCAATACTTAAACATTGTTGCCAAATTGATGGACGCAACAGTACACTACTTTAGTTATTCTGTATATTAATGAAAATATACAACGTCGATTGCGGCGACTCTGTCGGAAGAACACGGAACTATGAAATGTATATAATTTACTAATTTGCTATCATTTACGCGTCCACCAAAATAGTTTCTACATGTTATACAGTCCGAAAAAATAATTAGAAATAAGATATGATATTTTGTTAAGCTACCTTATATCCTATAGGACAAACGTACTTATTAAAATATCACATTAGTTCACGACATAATTATTTAACATGGGGTTGTAAAGCTGCGTCCTTATACGGACGCAACTTTACAACCGGACGCAACTTTAAATGTAAAATCCTTTAACATGGACGCACCAATGATATAAAAGTGTATATATATATATATATATATATATATATATATATATATATATATATATATATATATATATATATAGTGTCAATTGTTATCTTTCAGATTGTCCTATTTATCTGTTAAATAAGTGAGCTAGTCTATGTTGCATGTCTTTTGTGTAAATGGTTAACTTACCAAACAGTAAAGATGTGTTGTATAACATTGCGATATCTACATAAATCAATAAGTTGTTATCGACTAAATAATTGTTACAACAATAATAATAATATTTTAAATTTCGATATTTGTTAGTATATTGTCCATTTTAGATTGGATTGATTATCACCCTTTCAGGGAATGGAGTTTAAACCAAACCTAACTAAAATAATGGGGGATTATTGAAAAGTAGAATATGTTAAACCGTCCAATACTATTTATAATAGGAGTTCTTCATTTCATAAAATCAATTTTTGAATAAAAATCTGGATGACAAACTATTTTCCTAACTAGAAAAAAAAGCTATTTTTCTTGTTGTTTAAACTGAGGAAACAATTGGTGATCATTGACGTATGAAAAAAGGTAACAAGTAAACACAATTACATATCTTTACCTAAATAAGTAATCATTACAAACCAAATATGAGCTGCATTAAACACAAGTGTAAATCAAAACAGACTTACATAGGTAGCTCCCACCTCCCTTGAAAAAAACCCCACCATACATTTAGTATATAACAAGTTTCTTATTAGTTTATTTATGTATTGTGACATTCCTATATGCCACTCATCTTGTATCAAACGTTGTAATGTGATATTTTACTGTGCAATGAGTTTTGGACATTTATCGTGAGGTAAAAACGTGTATATTACCGCTCATATATTTCCTCAATGTATACTCAATATATATATATATATATATATATATATATATATATATATATATATATATATATATATATATATATTGAAACACAAAAGTGATATTTTAATAGTCATATTGTTCTCCATAGTTTACATTATTAATTATGTTAAGGCATTTGTTATCATTTCCCTTTCTAGATAACGAAACAACCTATTGTTGTAAATGAATTACAGGATAACCATTTATAGGAACTTATGTTGGTCTAAATATAAGCCAGAAGTAAAACATTACAGGACCAAACAAGAGGTAGGATAATACTAGTTATATTAAAGGTTAGAGTAACATGTGAGCTTATTGTTGTAGCTGCAGTATCTAGTGATATTATCCATAGATTCATACACACTTCCGTATTAAGTATGTGGAATTTGTTTAAATCTTTAGTTATTTAAGAACGTTATTTATTTTTTTAAAAACGAAAAATATTTTAACTGTTTTATAAATAAACTAAATAACAATTTTGAATTCAATAAGTATTGAATTACATTAAAAATTAATACAATACAATTAAATTAAATGCATTTAATTCAATAAAATAAAATATAGAAATCACAAACTGAAATAGATTCCTAAAAATTTAATATGTTATTATATTATAAAACAAAAAGAACAAGTTTGTTTTAGAAAGAGATATGAAACTTGACGCTATAGAAGAAAGTCTTTAACTGGTAGAGAGGATATGATCTAGGGGACTAAATAATTTATGGTTGAAAATAATTATCTAATGAAGCAGCAACGAGTTTTTATATTTTTCAGTAGAAACTGAAATAAAAACATTTGAATGTTAGAGAGAAATAAATTCGTTTAGAATTCTAAATCAGTAATTATAGAACATATTTTTAATTTAAGCAAACACCACAGTTACCTCTATTCTTTCCATTGTTTTTCACCATATTTTAATAAGTACATAATGTTAGGCATTATGTAACTACAGTTACCAACTTCCGCAAAATTGTTTTAATGTTTTGAGATTTAAAAACTTATCTTTAAAATATTCAGTTACGAAATGCAAAGCTATCAAAGTAACGATTAGGGATTATATAAAAAAGAGGTTTAAAATCTGACCCTCTGGATATTCCCCAATATTTTTATTGATTTATTCTTTAAGCATACAGAATTTATATTAATATATGGTACTTATATTTATTTATTTCTAAATTTTTATTTTACAGTACTGTATTATTGTTTGACTAGTAACCAACACTCACGCTTAGTAGGTATGAGTTTCTGTGTCCTTTGCCTATGATTTGGAGCAACGAATGGTTGAACAAGCTAGTTTTACAGAAAATGGAACTTGTAATTACCCAGATTACACAACTGATAAAACATTTATTAGACCTAAAACATTCACAGACTGATAAGATATTATTAAAATTATATAAATAGCCATAGAATTTAAATAGTACTTTTATTAAGTTTTATTTTGATAAAGGATAAACGCTGTGTTCGTTTTTTTAATAGTAAATGGCGTACTTTGAAATGTTCAATGGTTGTTGTTATTATGATGCAATTATTCAGTAATTTTTAATAAAACGTAAGAATGAATTGACATTTTTACAAGATCAATGTAAGTAAACTTAACATATCTAGAAATAAAGTCTATACAATCAAACAAATATAAAATACACTAAACAAGTTGTTTTGATTTATTTGAACTTGGTTGTGTTACCTCATATAACTGACATCAAATGTTTTATATTGGTTGTAGTAACTCATAAAATGGTGTGTAGTCGACCTTTTTATAGCTGCCATAAACTTTCTACACAAAAGAAAAAAGCTTTCTATTTCATTTGATTATTATATGATGAAAGCCTCAATATCGCTGTACGTTAAATGCAGTAATCTTAACTTTTACCAAACATATGTTTGCATTTCTTTTTTCTTTTTTTTTTTTTTTATAAAAAGCAATTATACAATCAACTTATTATTATAAAACCGCTGATTCTATTATTATAGAAGTCATTTTTTACGTGTAGACCTCTTTTATTCCGGCTTTTGTTAAATTCAAATTATTTTAGTAGTTTATATAGTAGTGTATAATCATTGAATTAGTAAGTATTTATGGGTAAATAAATTATCATAAATGAAGTTATAACTTTTATGAATTTTCTTAAAATGCTTTAAAAAAAACAATTATTTTGACAGTGGAAGATTAAGTATACTTAATTGGAACACAAACCGGAATTAAAAGGTTAATTAAATTGGGGATATTGTTGCAAATATTTTTGCTGCTTAATAATAGGAAGTCCGGAAATATCAATGTTTATTGAATTGAGAGAAAATTACATAAATTATTTTGTTCACTAATTAACGTATAACTCTATCTATCTTTGTTGGAAATCCGTTTTAAAAGAGAAACACCGTGCGCAAAAATCACGCTGTAATCACGAATGTAAATCTATCTCCATTTAAAACTACCATTAGGTTCTGTAAAGTCATGAAATAAGTTTCATTTGAATGAGAATACTTGAAATTATTTAATATTGTAAGTAATTTGGATTTTAGTGAACAAAATTAATACAAAATATCATATTACAAATTCAGGCTACCTCAATAAAAGTCTATTTATTCACAAGGAAGATAATTATTTGAGCCCCGGATTAATATATTATTGAACAAAAAATAATTAATTTTTAACTTAGTGGAAATTTGAAACAGTATTAATATTTCGTGGTGCCCCTTAGTATAAATATAATCTTGTAGCAGTTCCAGTGATAGGACTAGCAGGAAAAGAGAACGTGTAGAATAAAAAAATAAACACAATCAGTATTGGACCCTGAAGTAAAAATCATAAGATTAATAATTTATAATTGATTGATAGATACGCTATTTTTATATCTCACAGAAGCTCCCCATAAACAAATGCTCTACAACAAATCATAACCTATTGTATGTCCTTTTGATAAAACAAATCACTGTAAACTACTCACTAGTAAATAAAAATGTTGCAAAAATGAGCAACGATAAAGGCTAAATTCTCAAAACTACCTAAAACATTATTAATCGGAGTTTTAATTTCAACCAAATATCTTTCTTGAATTTTAAGAAATCACGTGAAAACTGTTGATTAATTTATTTATGTGGGTGTAACAAATAGAGTACTATATCTAGTAACTATTCTGTGTGCCTCAAAAGTATAAAGCCTTTATCTATTCTAAATATATATATATATATATATATATATATATATATATATATTAGAAAATAGTATATTTAACATGTAGTGTCCGCCTTTTATAATGGTTGACTTATTCCAAAAAATAGAAAAAAATATACAAAATTGATTCCCTTTCTTGTAAATCTATACATAATTTTGTTGACATTCCTTATATAAAACACTTCATTCAATAGACATTCCCAAAACAACATAATTATTAAACTGTTAAACTATAATTATAATAATACCTCCATAATAATAATACGAGACCACTACTTAATGTGAAAGCTGACCTACCAATTCCGTTTTAATTACAGCTGTTTTCATATTTTCATTCAAGTGAATGGTTATTCATTATTAGGTTAGGTTAGATAAAATTGAGCTACTTTTAAGGGCTATGACCTTTTACAATAATATGACCGCAGCAAGCAATCAATGTTACCAATCTATTGTTAATAAAGAAATTGAAGAGGTGTAGATTATTTATTATCTCAGTTTAATATGGCGACTTACGCGTTATTTCCTACTAGTTACAGCAAATAGAAACAGATTTAGGCCTAATTAATATACATATATGCAATAGTGTACATTTTCAGTTTAGTGATCTTAGTTTGAATGGAGAGTATGTTTAACTCTCTTAAAGAGTAATTTTTTGTAATTATAATTTTTATTTCGTAATAAATATTACAAAATGGCGCCCAACTTTTATTTAAATATTAACATAAAAATCGCCCAGTTATATTGAATTGTTTCACATACCAGATAATTTTTTTTAAAAATTACATTTACCCAAATGACAGTGCACGATCATTCATCATATACTCAACCTTGGCATGCTACTAATTGTTATATCCTACTTTTTTTTTAAGGGAAATCGTTGAAAACCTATTTTTATATAAATTTTTAATATTCACAATGTAATTTATTTCAGCTGTCAAATTTTAGAATCTTATTTAAAAAAAATAATAATGTTATCCCTATTGAGCAATTGTGATAGGAAAATCGTATAAATATCGTAGTAACAATGAAATAATTTGAAGAACTTAGTAAGTAGTATTCATCTGTTTTTAGAATGTCTATTTTAACATAGGCTGTTTCGGAAAGACAATCGATGTGGAAGCTGAAGTTACAACATGTATGTGGTGGATCTTAAAATTTGTTGTGTAGTTAAGTAAAGCTGTGTTAGTTTATGACTTGTATTTTTTATTCAACTGGCTATTTTATTATTATATCACGCATATATTGTAAAATCTGACAGATTCGTAAATGGCAAGAATTTAGGAATTATGGAGAATAAAGAGTCTGTAACACTAATTTATTTGTATGGTATTTTGGTGTTCATCATATTTCTGCTATATTATTTCAAATATAAAATTCTAGAACTCTTGAACAAACTAGAAGCGAAATGTTATTATGCTATAATTATATCAAGCTATAAGATGTGATAAAGGAATTATGAATAATTTTATACCTAGTTTAGCGCAGTAATTTATTAAATATTGGAGAAATTATTTTTTACCACTTAAAAAATCTCTCTATTTTTTTTATTATTCATTTTAAACTTAATGACATTCCATTTTTGACTCGGTTGTTGTAAATTGTATTAGGATGTAAAATAAATTAATATCTGTGTTCTGTTCTAAAAAACCTCGTCTACTCGCGGTACGTTATAAATAGGCGTTACTTATGTGTTCACACAAGAAACAATAAAGGCGTTTTATCGAAGAGTTCTACTCTACAAGTTTGTATACATGTTATATGAATTTTGACTGTTTCTGTAAACTTCAATTTAGGTAATTGTATAGATATGTCACTTAAATAAATCAATTTAAATTTCAGAGATTTACGTTTTTGGAAGCTGCTATTGTGTAACGACAAAATAAACTAAGATTTTAGATAGCCTGTAACAATAATAAGGGTTTTGTGTGCTTCGTTCCGTTTGGTGTAAATCTCGGTATTAAATTCGTAATAATTAAAATATATCTTTCTGGTAATTAAAATTAGTTATTGCCTAACGCTTGACGTATTATCTCATAGGCCAATAAGTTATATGACAGCCACTGAACATATTATGAACAAAACATCACTTACATGGAGAACAAGAACAAATAAATTCCCTACTTCATACTTGCAGTCGCTTTTCGTCTAATCCGTGAAAAAAAAAAAAAAAAAAGAAAAAGAAATTGAAATAGTCGAGTTAAAACAAAGTCATCTTTGTTACATAAATCATTTTAATTTGCTTCTATTTCCTTACATTACAACGTAGGCTATGCCGATTGAATAGTGTAGAAAATATAAGCGAGAACAGTTAGGTTAACAAGATGTATTGTACAGTGATACTTTATGAGGAAATCTTTCATTGCGATATTTCTCTTAGACCCTTCATCCCTTTTTATGTCGGAAACTCTGTTTTAAGTTACGCTTAATCATACGCAAGATTTTAAAGTATTTTAGTAATAGTCATAGTATTTTCGGTAAATATTCAGTGATATGATTAATATTATTGGGATAACTCACAAAGTATATTTGAAAACATAGTAAATAATACTTAAAAATTATTCTTCATCTTATAGACAAATAATACAATGACATGTTTGTTTTTATATTGTTAATAGTAGGGTTGTAATGTTATTGGAGTGATTGAGATGTTTTTAATTTTCTTTACACCATCAAAAGTTACTTCATGTCTCATTTCGCCAAAAAAGATTCTATGTTTAGGAATTGAATTGCAAAATTCGAAATTCTTTTATATTGTAAGACATGTAATATGTTAGTTAGTAGATATCCCATGTTGACATATTCCAATCAATAACTATACTTCTGGATTACATCTTTGCAATGGGTAACGATTTCGAGGTGTTAATGAGTTTTTTAATAAAAAAAACATTTGATTTAAATACATCATGTGTAAAAACAATGTGCAAAGTCTAACTATAATCGCGGTCGGTATCGTAGTCAGACTGAAGAATTTTATGATGGAGTACAAATTACGTATTTTGTCAAATCCTAACATCCCGGTTGGGCATAAAAAAAGAAAAAGTTGAATACTTTACAGTGTTAAACTTCTTTCTTATTCATATTAGATGTATATGACGTATATTTTATTTGATATAATTTGTGCTTGATCATCTGAACATTAAACATCCTTTGATGTAGCAGGTTTTATTTAAAAAAATAATAATAAAAATAAGAAGCAAACATTTTCGACATAACGTTAAGATTGTATAGCAATACCTTACTGGTGGTAATATCGATGTTTACGTTTGATTGCTTTTAGATATAAATACTGGTAAGTTTATTCTCTGTTCATGTTTAAAATGTAATGCATAAATATGAAAACAAGTTTACATTGCAAAATACTTGCAGACAAACATATAGAAAATAAAACAACATAAACAATGCAATAAAATATGGCTACAAATATAATAAACATGGAACCCAAAACAGGATTCACGTTAAGGTTATTTCAATTCGGAAATAATTTCTTAAAAGATATTTATATTTAAAAAAATAAAGTTGTTGTCATTTCATTATAACATATGCGTTCTTACCTTACCTCTATTCTTGTTTCGTAATTTCGACACACGTAATGACATTACATCATCAACATATGTTGTAAGAAATCCCCCCAAACAATAAAACAGTGTTAAGTAAAGCTTATAAACACATATCACACGTATGTTCACCTTCCTAAACTGACATTTATTTGTAATGTAATAATTACTGGTATATTCATTAATTGAAATATAATTTGGATTTTGAAAAACAATTGTTTCCAATTATGCTTTCAAAAAAGAATATAAATATAAGTAATATTGTATTAGTTTAAGTTTCATACAAATATAAATCAGACTGAGTGACAATTTGGTAAATTTTTACGGCCAATATTTGCGTTCCTAGTAGTTGAAATATATATATATATATATATATATATATATATATATATATATATATATATATATATATATTGAAACGGTTTTGGAGTAAGTATGGTTCATGTCAAAAACGAAGTTATCATTTTTCAGGAAAAATCTGTATCATCCGAATCAAAAGCTTACCACCTTTTTCTAAGATATACAAAAGTTTTGTGTAATATTTTTCAATATTTTAGGGGGGAAAACATTGTTACATTTTCAAAATTAAAAAAATATTTTATAGAAAGTTGTAAATTAATCATTTGTTTATCAAAAATGTACCAAAAATATTAATATATTTTATATTTTATACAAAAGTTCTATATATCATTATATTCAGAAAGGTGCATAGAATGTAGGTGTGTAGTGAAAAAAATGTTAGATGTAAAATATTTGGAGTTTTTGGTCAAATACCAAAACATAGTACAGTAAAAAGAGAACAATTTCACAGAAATCGTTATGTACACCATACTAATAGATTTTTTGGAATTTTTTCAACAATTACTAGAGATTTGTAATATATTTGTGAATATATTTAGGGAAAAAAAATAATAATTTGTTACATTTTAAAAATAAAAAAAAACATTAAAAAGTTAAAATGGTCTTTTTTTTCAAAAATTACCAAAAATAGTAATATATATATTTTATACAACAGTTCTATATATCATTATATTCAGAAAGGTGCATAGAATATAGGTGTGTAGTGAAAACAAAGTTAGATCTATCAGATTTGGAGTTTTTTGGTCAAATACCAAAAAATCGGAGAGTAAAAAGAGAATAATTTCACAGAAATCGTTATGTACACCATACTAATAGATTTTTCGGAATTTTTTCAACGATTACTGGAGATTTGTAATATATTTGTGAATATATTTCAGGGAAAAAATAATAATTTGTTACATTTTCAACTTAAAAATAACGATTTCCCCTAAAATACTCTGACGAGTGAGGTTAGGTTTGACACCTCGACAATTTAGGCGTAATTAGTAACTTTCTAAAGCTAGGCCTAAGACAAAATCATTAGATTTCACTAAAACAATATACTTTACAAAGAAATAACACACATATTCACTTGTATAATTGAATAAAACACTCAATATTAGAAAATTTGCTTATAACCTAAATTTACAAAACACCTCTTAGGTTATCCCAAATATAAACCGTTCACAAACTAGAAATTCACTCAAAAACATAAACTTTAGAAATAAAACACATATATTGTAACTTGTATACACAATTTATATACAATTTGTATACACAAACCTTCAAAATAACAGAAACAATAAAAATATTACACAAATGCTACGCCCTTTTGCGTGTATTTTACTTCACGGCATCGAGTAAGATAGCCGATGCTTCGTCTTGAAAAGAAGCTACAAAAAATATTCATACGGAATGTCAAGTAGTACCAACTTGTAGAATGAAATGTCCTCTACAACATACTATAAACATCGAAAGAAAAATATCGAAAGGAAAAATCGATTGTCATTTAGTAAACTGCGCTGAATGCCAAGTGAATTTCGTGCTGTCAGGTTTCTACTTCCGTCAATTAGAACTATCTCTGGATCTGTGAGACGCAGAAAAATTTGTAATCTACGGTTAGAAAGAGAAACATGTGACCTATAGAACAGTGTTTTGGTCGACTTATTTGACAGAAAAATAGATTTGTAACCATAGGGGGGAAAATGGTGTCGCTTTAACTAAAAACTGCAGAGTTGAAATGTACGATTTTACGCATCAAAAATATTCGAACTTCACCAATTTTAGGAATATTATTTATAATGTTATGTAGTTTTTTTTTGCATGATTATGCATGTACGGAATATTAACTTTCCAATGGTATTTTATTTATTGCGATTGAACGATTCTAAGTGGGTGTAATGTTGAATTGCAAAATACGGGTCTTAGAGTCGCTGAATTAAACCATGCGTCTACACTCGACCTAAGAGTAGGTCGAGTGACGGTTCTAGGGTTATGAAATAGGTCAAACTAGTGTTACACAATTTCTTTAAATGGAAGATTTGACCAATGTAAAATGCGTAGATATATAATTAGTTTAACTACAAGTATTACGGTGATGTACTAATAACAATGAAAGTTTTAACAATAAATTACTTAGTATAGAAGTATTGTCATATTTGCCTTTTAAAACTGTCTATATCTTCACACAATGAACCTACAATTTAGCTAATATCGGGATAACGTCTGTATTTAAATTTTATTTGTATTTATCAGTAGTTCGAACTGAATAATTTTTGAATATTTGATGTGCAGTAGATATGCTATTGAATGAATTACTTAAAATTAAATCAGAATTTTTAAGATGAATTTGTTTAAATGCTTGAACGTCTTGAATCATCAAGTAATTAAATAATTGAGAGATTCCATAATTTTAACGTTTGATGGCTGGTTACTCTTTATTATTCAGAAATGATTTTTGTATTTTAGTGGCCGGAGTAATATATCGGTCTCCCTAAATGTTATTTTAATTAAGTCAAATCAAAATGTGTAAAAAATAAGTGTAATGTGTGATCATTTCAAAAAAGCATAACATATCTATTGTTATATTATGTTTTACATATAAGTAGGTCACTCACCATAGACAATTTAATAGCCATACAAAATAATTGAAAATATGCATGTAGAAAAATAATTAATATTTTTTAAATGTAATTTTCATAAATAATGAAAACATTCGTTTACATGTTGTTTAGACAATCGCTCAGAAATAGAGTGACGGTATGTCTTAAAAATAATCATGCGTTTGCTGAATTCATGGATAATACACTTAATAATAAATTCTAACGATCGTTAGATATCCTAGTAGTGTTTTAACTAGACTCGTTTTTATACATGTTCAGTAATTATATTACTACAATCGTTTAATCTCGGCTTTAAAAATCTATTTTGCCAAAAGAAAAATATCCTAAATATTACTGTTTTAAAACTATAGTGTGTGAGATTTTATATATGTTCAAATCCAACCGTAAAATATTATTCGGCAAATGAAATATCACATCACTTGTCATGTATTTCCCGTGATGTATCACAATTTAACTATTGACAGAAATATAAACTGTGATGTAACATTATTTATGTTTTTTATTGGACAAGCCATGTGCGTTGAAAGGATGTTTTGTTGTTTTCCGCAGTCATTGTCAGTAGCTGTACTTTAGGATTTAAAATGAATGAATTGCCATTAATTAAAAATCTTATAGGAATGGCAATGTAGGTTAAAAGGGTTGATCGACCAACAACTTGCAAGCCATGTTCCGTTAAAAGGGTTATCATTAAAATGATTAACCACAATTTACATCAGCAGTAGCGCAATATATTTATTAAAAATATATTTGATTCTGTTTTGGCAAAAAAAAACAAAGGTCATGGACATAGCAATTTCCAGAAAATTTTAATTAAACGATACGAAAGTTTTGAAACAAAATAGATTACATTTTTAACAATATACACATGTTTAAAGTTATCGTAGCCTCAGTTACCCAACAAATAAATTTATAATTGAACATAATTTAATGAATTTCAGTTTGGCAATGAAATATTATAAAAAAAACAACATTTTTTCTTATGTATTGAACCTGATTTTTGGACTGGTCGATTAAATAAGCTAAAATCTAACTTACCCTTACATCAAAATAAATACATTAGATTAAACGACTAGTCAACTTTTTAAAATTAATTTATATAATGAAAACCTAATATATTCTCCTATGATGGAAGTGTGCTTTATAAAAACTCATCTAGTTCTTTAATGTTTAAAAAATTTAACAAGATAATAACTCATTGTTAACAATAAAGTTTTATTATTTTATATTCTTCTAGGACTGTTACATTATTGTCATTTACCAACATATGTATGAGACTGGCTGATGGCTCCAGTTTCACCGATTGAAACTTTTATAAAGTTTTATAAAGAAATAATATTTTTAGCATAACCCTAATGGTTGTGTTATGGAAATAAATTATGCAAAACACACCAATTTTCATCTAAATTGACCCATACGTTACAAAGATATGATACTTGTTTTAGAGGTAATCCCTTGTAGTGGAACATTTTCAAAATCCGATCTTAGCACAATCCGATCTTAGTCTATATACCTACTCCAAATCATGTAAAAAATGTACAGCTCTAGGCTTCTTTGATCCAGAAATTTGATTTAGGGTTAAAAACACTCTTGGAGTGGAACATTTTCGAAACTCTTTCTTAGTACGCGTCTACAGACTTACATTAAAGCATCCCATTAATTGATAGCTCTAGGCTTCTTGGATCCATAGATATGCTTTAGGGGTACAAAACACCGTTGCAGTGGAACATTTTAAAATCCCTATCTTAGCATACGTCTACACACCTACACCAAGCCACGTTAAAAAAATCATAGCTCTAGAATTTATTGATCCAGGTATTTCGTGATTGGTCAGTGGGTTTTGAGTTATATATATATATATATATATATATATATATATATATATATATATATATATATATATAATATGCATCTGACGTTTTATGTTAAATAAATATCGGAGGTTTAGTAAATGTGCCTTGTAGTGTAATGGTTTTTTTTACCTATAATTACATTTTCCCTCAATAACGTTGTATAGAATATTCTTGACATATACTTTTATTGAACTAGTTGTTGACTGTATTCTTGATGTGTATAGTTTATTCATCCTTAGTACAGTAAATAAATTGAACAGTAGAGTACATGAAAAAAACGTAACATTGCAAAATTAAATATTGTATGAATTGCAAGAAAATTTTAACTTTTAAGATTTGATGTTTTTGAAAACCAGTATTCTAACCATCAATATAAACGTAAAAATCATAGAGTTTAGAGTACCATATTTACTGTTTACTTTGGTTAAACCGTATATAAAATCTCGTGAAATGAAAGTAAGATATATTGGAAGAAATCAGTTTTACAGATTAATAAATACAAAACTATCCATTAAAGATTGATAAATACCTTGCATACACATTACAATTTTGATTTTAAAAAAATCTTCATTACACATTTGTAAAATAGTGGGGAAAATAAATATATATTTTCTCAAACACCTGTAATTTTTATAACACAAAGAACCTATTAGTTTAGTGTTTATTAGTTTACAATGAATGTATTACTATTAAGACATAGATTTTAATTAAAATATTCAAATTTGTGACAATTTAATGTGGGAAGAAATGAAATTTTAAAATAATATATTAATTATTTACCTAATCTAATAACGAAGGATTAACAATGATTATCAAATTACCTATAACGGAGGAGGATATTCCGGTCTACTCGCTTCTTGTATCTACTCGCTTCTTGAGCCTGCATTGAAAACAGCAAGTTTCCCTAATGTTCATATCATTTAAGTAAATATATTTTTCTATCAAATGCTTAAAGGTAATTACCGGAAATCAATAAAAAATATATTGGTTATTTATTATTAAATTAGAAATGTTAATATATTAATTTCATAAACAAGTTAAAATAACTTTGGTTTGTCTATTCCGCTTCAAATCTATATTATCGAAGGTCGATTCTGTATTCATAATGAAAATAACCTACTCAATATAACTCTATATACGGTTTTAGATTATAATTTTTTTTTATTATTATTTTTTTTCAAATTTGTATTTTGCAATACTAAAACACCTATGTAAATCACTTTTTTTTGTTTAAGTTTGGTTTTAGTCATGTTTTTACAATAATTCACATTTTATCATTTCTAAACATAATTTGAAGACATTTAAATACAACAGACTTTCACATTAACGTGGAAATCATCATTACAATGCCTTCTCTGATAATTCTAACGATTAATATTTCTCTGACGTCTGTAGGGATAGTACACCGTACGTATTATTCACAGTACAATCTTGTTTTTAAATTAATTCAAAATGATATGTATTCATATACGTACGTTTGTTATAAAAACTGGTACTCGACGTTTCAAGATATAAATCAACTATCTTTTTTATTGTTAAACTTATACCATAAAAGAAAAAAGCATTAATATCGCCTAATCTTAATAAATGAAATGTAATCATTTTCTGAAACCAACAATTTTTGATAAATTATTTTTAGCCTAAAATGGGAGGTAATTTTTTTTTTTACTTTTACATAAAATCAAGAATTTCTTGTGGTCATGATATTTCAGTTTTAAAAATCAATTATATTTTACTAGAACGATTAAATAAGTCTACCCCCTATGGCTTCATATTATGACATGGTTTAAATAAGATATTGTGTAAAAAGTCAAAGTACTAAACCTCTATTACAAGTGACATATAAAATGCAACACTAAAGTATACCAAATGGTAATGACAGTAATATTATATAAATAGTGTATCTAAATTGAAGTAAAAATATAATAAGTAAGTCGTTAGCAATAATACAATAACTAAACGATCGTTGTAATTGATATACTTCTTTCAAGTTACACATTAGACCGTTCTGTAGGTGGCGAAAATGTGGCATTGGTAATTTGTAATATAAAATTAGTTTAGGTCAAATCATTAATAAAGTAATATTAACGGATTGAGTTATGAAATCTATTTAAACATACATTCATTTAATTAACAGATATTAAAAGATAAACAAAAGTGTTTTATTTACGAAATTATACAATATAAGTGGATTTGGCGTTAACTTTTACTGTATAGTTTAGAGCATTAAAATAAAGTATATCTATAGAATGTAACTTTAAATATTTTAACTATTATACAGTGAAATTTGAAAGAAAGTGGCCAGAAATTTGAAAAATATACAAAACTTAAATTATGCCTACATTCACAATATACGGCATATAACAATTATTTCCTCTAAAAATAGACAGCAATTTATTAAACTAGCATCATATATGTCAATATACTACTGTGTAATAACTTAATTATTTTTGTGACTTCCAAAATATAGGAAAATATCAGTACTTTCATAAATTACTTCTCCGAGTGTATTGTTATTTTGAAAACAAATTAATTATTAAGACATTCAATTCATATTTTACCACTTGCCATACGCATTGATTTCCTCTCGTGTTGTTTTTTACAGTAATTGTCAGTACCTGCAATTTATGCTTCTACTAATGGAAATTGAATTGAATTTGTAAAAGCTATAGAAGTAAAATACTTGTAATTTATTTTAGGTAAAAGGAATGGGTGGGTAAAAAATTTTAAACCCAGTTAATAAAATTATAACTTAAAAAGGATTAAATGTCCATGTGCATATCTAATAATGAAATTCACATAGCAAGTATGTTAAATTTCTTTTATAGTAGAAAACCTATTTATTCGTCTCTAATTTCTGAAAAAAAGAAAAGAAAAGAAAGAAACCCTCCTAAAATCAGTAATATTTAGCCAAATAATAATAATAATAATAAAATGATCATACCATGAATATATAGTATTTGTTTAGTCCATAATTAATAACAAAACAAACAAGACAATATAATGGTAAAATATGAATTATATTACGCCTAAGGTTACATATAAAATATTTCTGTTATATTCTGCAGATGTAAACATAATAATTTATTATTTTTTTGTATTGTTAAAAAATATTTTAAGTATTTTCTTTTGAACATCAATGCAGATGGGTTATTAAATAATGATTCAATTTGAGAAAAAACCTACAGCAATAGATAAACATTTTAACAGGGTTTTGTCGGTTCGCTTTTATGTCTAAGCTGTATTTTGAGTTATTTCATCTAAATTTGGACGTAATTAAACTAATTTACAAACAAAAAACTTGAAATTATACATCGTTCCTCTTTTGTGTTGAATTGTTTTTTTTTTGTTTTTTTTTTTTACGATTAATTTTATTCTGTTCAATTGATAACCTAGCTCTGTTATCTTCTGTTTTGATTGATAAGGATATATTTTATTCGTCTTTTAAATCTGTAAGGCTAACCTTTGGCTTGCAAATTTTAAAATCACGATTCATTTTTTTAATTTTGATCAGTCAGCCATATATATGGTGACTTGATGTAATATTCTATATAAACACAAATATGTCAAAAGACCAAGTAAATAACACCCATAAAACTCATGTACTTATTTAAAATTAATGTTTTTATTTATATCCACTTCCATAGTGAACTGAATGTTGCTATTTACAGAATTTCCTGGATCTTAACATTAATATCACTGATAGTTATCACAAATTTAAAATTTCCAGAAAACCAACTTACTCAGATACTGTAATACCTGCTGATTCTAACCATCATATCAGCCATAAACATGCTGCTTTTCACAGCATGATACATAGACTTTATATTGTACCTCTCTCACCTAATGACTTCAATGATGAACTGAATGTCGTTAAAAAAATAACTGTTAATTTAAGATGTTAGTTTAATAGATAATATTTTAAGAAAGAAGTTAAAGGGAAGAGCTGAAAATTTAGTCTACTCTTCCCATAATGATAGCATTGAAATAGTTAAATATTGTAAATTATCTAATATCAACAGAACTAGTTATAAAATCAGAAACCTTATTACAACTAAATGTAATCGTAAAGTTGCCTTTTATTGTACAAAAAATCTAGGGAAAATGTTGGTTAATAATAAAGATAAAAATAAATGTTAGAAATTAGTGCAGTTTATAAAATATCTTGTCAAGATTGTGACTCAGAGTCCATAGGTCAATCAAGTAGATCTATAAAAGTTAGGATGAAATAACATGTAAATAGCTGGTAACATGGCTATAGAAACTCTTACTTTGCTAACCACCTTTTGGACTCAGGTCATAATATTGATCCGAAACTGAATGTTAAACTCTTACATATATAGAAAATAAAAGCAATAGATGAAATAATTTAGAATGTTTAGAAATAAATAGATCTATATCACTTAGGCCTATTTTCAACCTAAATGACCAGATTGTATTTAATTTGTCACCCCTTCTAAAACCCACCCTAACATAGTTCATCAACCTTCATTTGCCAGCTAAGTCATTCTCCCTTCCCTTCCTGATTACTCGATTGTATTTCAGTTTTCTGTACTTTTTTACCTATAAATAGCTGTCAATACTTGTTAATTATCAGTTGCCCGATGAAGCCGCAAGGCGAAAAAATTGTAGCTCATTTATATTATTAAAAATAATTTTAAAAGTTTAGCTTTATTGCTTTATTTAATGTTTGAATATGTAGTTTCAACAAGAAATATCTCTTGTTACATTAAAATTATTAAGTCGATGCAAAGTGTCCTATCACATCATTCGCGTACGGTATCGACATTATTAGGAGCCGTAAGATTGATGACTTAAAATACTCTATCTTGGTGAAGTAATTAATATGTATAACGAAAGGGCCGAATCGGATTATTCTTAAGTTTTTAGTGTTTGTGTTACGTGTTTGTAAGAGTATATGTGTTATTATCTTTGCTGACAAAGCCTCCTTCGGCGAAACGGTCCTGTAGCAATGCCTACAACTAAAGGACTTTTGACATCCATGAATATTTTCATAACACTAGTTTATAACAAGTTAAAATTTTGTATAACATATTACATGTACACATTATACTTATTTTTTTATATTTAAGAAACAATACACTGTCAATGTTCATTTATGGCACAATGAAGAAATAAATAAAATATCTATCGTATAGATAAAATAGCAAGTGGGTAATGACTTAATGACAAATCAAGAATTTCTTATTACTCTAATTCAAAAATTTGTACACATTTTTTTATCAAGGGTAACGATAAAATTACTCTCTGTACACCATTTTGTATAAATTCTCGTTAACTCCGTTTTTCGAAATAGTGATGCTACGTATATTTAATAACCTAAAAAAAAAAAACATACTTTAAAATCAAATATTACCTTATTTAGTAAAACGCAGTTTGTTACACTAATATATTAAATAAACATAAGTAGGCTATATGTAAATCCTTATATAAATTAGTTAATTTTTGTACCTTAACTAGAATTTGTTTAATTATTAAAAATAGTGTATATAATATATTATATACATATATATATATACATATATATTTCATGATTTCCAATATTTTTATAACAGCTAGGTTATACACATATACTAAATAAAATATGTGTTTAATTTGTATGTCTGTTGTCTTGTACTTTGTGGTTGTAAAAATCCAATTTTTTTTTTTAACAATAAAATTAAGCATTGTAAAAAACCGCAAAAATAGAAACTGTGTTAGCAACGAAAACTAAAAGTTATTTCATGTTTCGTTTAAAGCAACTATATGAATTGAAAAGCGTTGTGCAATATATGTTGCAGGTTATTTACCAACCATTTTAATTTACGATGTGTAATGAATAAAAGTTTCTAACTGGATTATTTTGTTGTTTGTGTTTCGTTTGTTTCTATTGATTATACATTCAAAAGTTTGTTTTAAAACTGGTGATTTTGTTTGGCATAAAAACAGCTCTTTTTTCTCAACCCTCCCCATCCTCCACAGAGGAATAATATATTTGACAAAAACAATCATCACGGATGGTCTCACGTGAGTAAGGGCGTAAGACTGTAGGCATGTAACTCTTAGGTCTAATTAGTTATATGTTTTAACCTACTTCTTAAGAGCAAATAAATCACCTACTGTTTTTATCCTAGTAATTGTCAGCAACTGCAGTTTATAGTTCCCATGAATATATTCAAGAGTTATAAATCGCTTTAACTACCAGTATATTAAATATTTTTTATTTAATTTTGGGTTATCTAAGTCACTTTTAAAATCACTTATAATTTTTAATTACCTTTCTTGGTATGTCACGTGACTTTTTAGTTGAGATTCTACATGTTTCGGAGCTTCAAACCTATTATCAGAAATAGGTTATCGCTTTGAAGAGATATTCGAAAATTAAAAGAAGTAAAACCTAAAACACTACACAATAATTATCAGTTTGGAAATGAATAGATATCACTGAACATTCGTTCTATTACATGTTTGTCAACTAAAATCTCTCCTAGTTTCTAGTATAATCAACAAAATTATCTGTAATACTAGACAGTGGGTTGAGATAATTAACTTTATAATGCTATTTAAATGTTTTTGAATTTGGTACAATAAGCTATCGGCTAGCATAAAGAATATATGGTTAAATAATTAAAAGTAAGGTGTGCTGTGTATAATATATCATCTGTGTGATTTAATTCATCTTAATGTTTAGAATCAAGCATTTTTAGATAGAAATGTACTATTTATAAATATATTATTACTATAAAATACATTGAATATAACTAAAATAGTTTAATTAAAGTTATGGTATGATTTCATAATGTCCTTTAGCTTAAAATAAATAAATATATATTTTAATAAATATATAGTTAGTTTTCACTCTTTAAATTAAGTAATAATGCGTTAATTCAAAGTGACTTTAGAGATCAAAAACATATAATTCAATTAAGTAATAAATTGCGTTTCTGTGTCAGTTCTGACTACATAAACTTGTCATATAATTAAATACAACAGATCTTTTTACACGTTTGTTGATATAAAACACTGATTATCCACTTCATTACTCTCGATAAATAATACAATTTTTAATATATCTTTCAATGCCATTTTTAAAAAGTGCATTGAATTAATAACTTCACTTCGTTAATAATAAAACATAATTGTATTTAAAAAAGAAAATAATAACTGTCTATTTTGCATGTACAAATAACTCAAGAAAAAAATTGAAGTATGCAATCAACGTAATATTGTGATGTAAATCAAATATATTTTAATTATGACTTACTTTCAACGTCTCTTGACAAGTGTTGATAATAATATAAATATATTATTTACAAAATGCAATATAATGTGTAATTTAAAAAAATATTCATTATAATAACTTCACAATTAATATGAATACCGTATTTATGTTGTTACACTTTTATGTAAAACATAAATATATAGTTTGATTTTGCTTATTTTTTATTGGAAAAAGATCTGTTTTACCTGTCGTTGTTCCACCATATAGGGTAAGATTTATTAAAGTCTATTATAACAAAAAGATAGACATAGGTTTGCCTTTTGCATAGTGAAAATAAGTTATTTTTTACACAATCTGTGTTGTCCTTATATATGAATTAGTTGGATCGTTACGCTTTTTTTTCTTTCTTTTTTTTACCTCAGGACTTATTAATCCAAACATGAATATAATAATTTATAAATAAAAAGCTTAAAATAAATTGCATTATACAATACAATCTTTTGTGAAATCCAAGAGGACAAGTGTCCAAGCAAACTCAAATAATTGTGGATCAGTTTAGACAGAGTATGCGGATTGAATAATACAGAAAATAAAAGAAAGAATACATTAGACAGATGTTTTGTACTGTAACTGTCATTGCGATAGTTTCCATTGTCACCTCATAAATCTTGTGTAGAAACATAATTTTAGTGACGTATCATCCCACCATTTTAGTAATAGTATCTCGTTAAATAATACTTTTTTACCCAATAAAAGAGTGGTTATTGTTTTATTTTCGCCAAATAAAGTTAAAATGTTATCTTTTGGCATTCAAAACATAGGATTTTGAATCCTATGAATTCAACAATCCCATCAATTGCAACATTCAATATTCTTTTATATAGCTTAAAAACGTATATGTGTTACTTAGTAGATTGTGTACTTTGAAGTATTTTAAGGAATCATAATACAGGATGTTTCAAAAAGACTTTACAACTTTGAAAATTCATATAAAATTATTCCAAAAAGGTACAGAGCTCGTTTTAGTGTTTTTTTAAAGGGAAACACATCAAGTGTTTACTCGCGTAGTCCGCTAGTGCCTAATCGCACCGAACAAGCGCTAGCGGCATTTACATTAAAGATGGCTGCCTTCACTGGACCCGAGCATGCTAGCTGTGTGTTTTGGTTTGAAGAATGGAAGTCGGCGACAACAGAAGTCGGCGTACTTTTCGTACCAAGTACGCTAAAGATCCTCCTAGTAGGTCTACAATTTATGAGTGGCATAGATGTTTTGTAGAAACCGGGTGCTCAGTGAAACATAAGAAATCCTCAGGTCGTCCAAGGTTATCTGACGAAGTCGTTGAGCAAGTGGACAAAGTTTTGTCAACATCCCTACGAAATCGACCCGGCGTGCATCTCGTGAGTTGCAAGTCCTCACATACGACGGTTTGGCTTGTGTTGAGAAAACGTTTGCATTTGAAACCGTACCAAAATTCGCTTTTACAAGCAATTAAAGACACTTATAAGATTGCCCGTAAGATCTTCTGTGTGGAGATGTTAAATCGAGTGGATGATGATGAATATTTCTAGGACAACATATCTTTTCTAACATGTCAACTTCTCACTTATGTAGCAAGGTTAACACACATAACTGTAGGATTTGGGGCAGTGAAAATCCACATGAAACATTTCAACATGTTAGTGATAGCCCTAAAGTGAACGTTTTTTGTGCGTTGAGCAAGAGGAAAATGTACGGCCCTATTTTTTCCAAGAGAGAACCATCAACGGGATAGTGTACCTTGATATGTTGCAACAATTTTTCATATGACAGATTGATGAGGATGACCGAGAACTAAATGTTTACTTCATGCAAGATGGCGCACCACCACACTATCTGACTGACGTCCGTGATTCTGTCAATGACCGCTTTCCAGGTCAATAGATTGGCCGTGCTGCGCCAATTGCATGCCCCCCCCGTTCCCCAGACCTTACACCACTAGACGTTTTCTTCTGGGGTTTCATTAAAGATATGGTGTATGTACCTCCTTTGCCGGCCACTCTACATCAACTTAGAGCAAGAATTTACGCTGCCGCTGAGCAAGTTACACCTGAAATTCTAGTGCGTGTCTGGGAAGAAATCGACTACCGATGGGATGTCTGCAGGATAACCAACGGAAGCCACATAGAACATCTTTAGTTTAAGGTTAAAAAACTTGAGGTTTTTTCCTTTAAAACAACTCCAAAACCAGCCCTGTACCTTGTTTTCTTAAATTTATATGAATTTTCAAAGTTGTATAGTCCTTTTTGAAACGTCCTGTACTTCTAGATTTTATCTTTAGAATGCTTAAAGTGTTTGAACTGATAATCTGCAAAGTACTATTTTCAATAAAACGTTTGATTTAATTAAGTCATGGTTTTTTAATTAGATTCTTAAGTAATTAAAAAGTATCAGAAGAAATGTTAGGAATTTAATTCAGTGGATCTTTGAATTCTAAGAGAGATTTTCGTATTGAAATGATGCATGACCTCTTTCCCACACAAATTTTTTGACCAACAATTTTAAAAACAATATTAGTATTAAAGTTTATGTGGTTTGGGGATTCATTCCTCATACTAATTAAAACTTAACAACATGGTAAACGCGGTCAGGTCTGATTTTTAATTTTCGATAAAAGTCTAAAGGTCTAATTGGAAAATTGTTTAAACAATGTAAATTCATTAGAATTCAATGACTGTTTTCTGAAATTATTTACTTTTTCCACTTTCCCTAACATAACATATGTTTTAGGAAATTGAATATATATATATATATATATATATATATATATATATATATATATATATATATATATATATATATATATATTTACTAAAACAACCACAACGATAAATTCAATGTCATAATATATATTTATTTATTTAAATATTATTCTTATTCATTGGAAATAACGATATATTAAATATATCATTTAATTAATTGGTTTACAACGAAGAGGAAAGTAATCAATACCTGACAATTTCGTTAGAGTTTTCTTTGTGATCAAACCATTTTAAAAGGGATATATTTTTGTTATAATTTTATCCTAACTCTGAAATTATAATGGGCCTAGTACATCAATACCTACTTAAGTGTTGAAGCTAATTTAGCTCTCTTTTATTATTCCTAACTAAAACATAATATGTCAATACTACTTTGTAACAATATTTTCTCTTCGGAAGTGTTATTATCAATAGTTTTTAATAACCTTTGAAAAAAATGTATGGGCCTATAGGGCTTTGTAATGGAAAACGTGCGAAGGCATCCTCCTCTACAATACAAGAAAAAACATGTTAAGTAGTAGGACTAGGTATAAACATAATTTTCTTACACGTAAATAATTTAATAGAATGATCATCATAAATTAAAGTCAAGTTGTCATAATAATTAATAACTCTCTGACCTAATGAGTTATTGTATAGATAATTAATAATTTACCATTAATTACATTTTTACAAATAAAAGTAGCCAATAATCAAACTATATATTTCTCCATTTCTCAAATAACCTTATTACGCGTCATTTTTCATATATAATTGAACGGCTTATATTAATTCTTTTTATTTAACATTATAAAATGTGATATGGTTGTCTTACAATATCTCACAAATGGCATTTAAATTTTATGTCTCTAATTTTGCTCATCTCAGTAAATACATGTATTTTATTAAATATATCGCTTCTCATCAAAATCCACTTCCGTAACTTTTTATTGAATTAATCCAATTTATTAAATAGCTTCAAAACTAGACATGTAAAGTGCCTAAAATTAAGTATAATAATATCTGAAGAGCTTCCAGTCATTACATGCAAAGTACACTTGAACGGTGAATTAATACCGAACTCCTAAACTGTATTATATAATCAAGTGCACTCAAATATAACGAATTAATATAAACTAAGTGCTAAATGCTTGGAGAATATCTGTAATATGGCAGATTTATTACATATAATACATTGCGTACATTTCTAGAGGTAAATTTCAATCTAGCTGACTTGGAAAGAGCTACAACGGAAATATCATTGTAAAAGTACTGAATTTGACAAATTTTGGAAAATATTAGAATACAATCTAACATGCAAGGATTTTCTACAGTCGAAACAAGCTCTGCGGTTTTGAACGTTTTTGTGGAAGTGAACTATGAATTCGGTTAGACGTCACGATTCGCCAAGCCGTTGAAACGTCTAGTTAGTCATTTTGAAATCAAAAAATCAGCATTTGATGAATTAAAAAAAATAAATAAATAAACAATAAAAAATTTGAACACAAAATCTCAGTGAAATTGCGTTTAATTATCAAACGTGTTTCAATGTCGAATGTATCACTGTTGATAGCGATTTTGTCGAAGAAAAGCGTTTGATAAATGAACTTAATTTTTGTGAGATCTTTTGTTGGATTTTTTTTCTATATACTATTATATCACAAATCAAGCTGAAATAAACGCTTTTAGGAATATGTAATTTTAGTAAAAGATGTACGCAATTCATATATAATACTAATATTTCGTATTAATTGGTGTAATCAAAGTTAGAGACAATGAAAGAAAGGGATTTTTTTTTTTAAATTGGTTATAGTCCACAAAATTAGATTTTCATAAAATATCTAAAAAAATATTATTTAAAGAAAAAATTCGGAAATAATGATTATTTAAAAAGTTAGCAGAAATGTGCTACTTACAAGAGTAAAAAAAAGAGAATATATAAATAAAGTAATTATTACAAATATATTAAGATATATGAAAGCAATGACGAATTGAGTAAAAATAAATTCCACACCAAAATAAAAAATGGATATTTTTCACACCTTTTGTAGAAAAATGGAAATAGATAAAGAATACAAACTTCAAAATAATAAATATAAAAAATTAAAGGAAAAAAAAATTAGATCCAAAGTCAAAGTGTTAAGGAAATTTAGTAAACTTTAAAGTAAAAAAGAAGTGGGAAAATCGACAAATAAGTAAATCGAACATTTTTATTCCTTTCAAATACGAAACCGAGTTTCAGTGAATTACAAACAAAAGTAGAATTACGAAATTACATAAAATTAATATCTGGGATAATCCATTATCAGAATGAGACACCTCTATACCTCTATAAGAGCCTCTCGTTCTGACTGGAAAACCGTTATAGAATTTATCACTGTATCCAATGTGAAAAAAAAGGCTACAAATAAATTAGATTACTTTGTGTCTGCAGAAGAATATACAATCTTTCCGGCTCTAATTAAAAAAAGCTCCAGAATCACTCCTCCTATTTTATGAAGCCGCCAAGACTACCATCTAGCCTGGCTTATGGCTATATTACAATAGTATGAAGGTGTAGTAGATTACCTCTCATACAGAAACCTGTAAAAGGAATTTACCCAAAATCCCAAAGAGATTCGACAAATATGAAAGGCTAATGATATCAAAACTACCTCTTTTAAGATGTCAAACAGAAAAGCTTCTTGTAAAAAAACGTAATTTCGAACTCTACGCTTCCAAAAAAGACATAATTTTCGTTAAAAGATCCGGCAAGACCTATTATCCAAAACGGCGCTTTTCAATAAGAGTTACTTTACATATATAAAGCATAGATCCCCACCAAAGATGAAACACTGAAATGAGTGGAGACTTTTTAATATTTGTAGATCTACGAACTCCCTTAGGGTCTGTTTACGTAGAAAATGTAATGATGTACACAAGTTCATAAAACGTATGAACCGACCATTTTTAATAAACTTACAACATAATATGTATAAAGGATGTGGGCCCTTGAACTAACAATAAAATATAACCTTTAATACAAGACTGGAGACCAAAGTTTAGGAATTACATTTAGAATTATGTTGACTTACTTATATTTTTATTTAGTATATTGCACTTACAGTATCTACAACACTAATTCAATGATGTGGATGGACAAATACAATTGCAACCACCATCAACTAGTCCTATATTTGATAATTACTAAAATAAAGTTCTAAATAAAGTATCGGTATCAAAAATTGTTTCCCAAAGAGTGAAAGTAAAACGTAAAAACTTAATAACTTATTAAAAATTTTGTCCAAATTTGCGTGAATTGTGATATAAAACCGTCCTCAAAATAAATGAAATTTGATTAATATCGAGCTTTATTTGCAGTGATCGTGTTCACTTTTGAAAATTATTATTAGTTATATGTTGTTATATAAACTTTGTTTTTTTAAGTTGTTGGGTTTTGGTCATTAATCTTCAAATATCAATTAAATTGGTAAAAAATCCGTTACTGCCTATATTGAGAGATTACATCATTAAAAACATCATTTTATTTATTCTTTTATTTTTATCGTTACCTTTCAAACTGATTTTTTTGTTAGACAAAGGTACATTTGATTGAACCCTGTAAAAGCTACACTATTTTTGATTTATTAAAAATGTGTAAGGAAAAACTACGTGTCTAAATATGGCATAAATAATGCATCATATTTTATTTCAAAAACAACTATTTGGATTTAAGGTAAATGAATCATTCGTAAAACAACTCGAATCAAAGTGTTGCCTTAAATAATATAATTTACTCATTTACATTCATGAATGTAGCCTATTACTTTTCCTTTGTAAGTATAAAATATCATTAAAAGAAATTTTTGTTAAAATAAATAAAAATATGTTCGTACTTTAAACTTTCTTAGCCATGTAAAAAACCAGGCTATATATATATATATATATATATATATATATATATATATATATATATATATATATATATATATTGATTATGTATGAAATCTTTGCTACTACATTAGGATATCCTGTTTAGGTTGTTTTCTGAAGAATTTGTAGTAGTGTTTCCCTAATTTTAATTTCATTTCTTTCTACTCATAAAATAAATATACACAACGTTGATTTAAATTAACTTTTGAATAATAATATAAAAAAAAAAAAAAAAAAAAAAAAAAAAAAAAAAAAAAAAAAAAAAAACCTATTGGTTTGTAGAGACAAAGCTATCTTTAGGAGATAGTTTCATAGAGGGAGATTTGTGTTTAATTAGATACAAAATAAAAATTGTTACCAAAGATATGAAGGGCAAAATAACATTATATATCCTTTATATTAAACAATAATACAATAAGGTGGAAGAGAAAGATATTTTCCTTATTAAATTGTATCAGTCTTTTTATCTACACTGGTAATTAGTTTCATTATGGAGAAAGGGATTAGGTTATATTTAATAACTCCCACTTTGTTATTTTTATATATACTGTAGTGAACAAAACAAAACAATTTTACTAAAATCTCTAATCAGCCATTTATGATAAATTGTGTTCATCGCTTTGAATTTGGTCAGCAATACGGGCTTTAAACTGAAACTACTATTCAAGACTGATAACCATGGATTAGTATATGGCGCTACAAAGGAGATTAAGGTTGAGGTTTGAGTTTATTACTAAGTAAATAGAAGCGGAGTGAGGCTTAAGACGATAGTCTGCTCGTCTTACTGTAGATATGGTATACTTGTATGATGATATCAGGTCACCGTGTGCACTCCATTTTAATATATAAAATAGTGTTTACCGTCTACGACCGACATCTGCCCCTATGATCTGTGCTCTATTCTATTTTCCAATACCCTTGAATATGTTTTGCAAGTAAATATATACATGTTTAGAATACTAAATAACTACATCACAACTACTACTGACTGGAACTTAGAATTAATTTCAATTCACAAGTATTACACAGTTTCTGATATGAATGGTTAATTCGTATTATAAAGGCAAGGATAAATATAAATTAATCTTTAGCCCTGGCGTCAGAAATTATATTAGTTATTTTAAACGATGAAACAGTTTTCTTCATTGATTTAGTTGAAAAACTATTCTTGAGTGCAGTGTATTTATTTTACGTTTGCTATAATTAAACATGCGACGCAATAACAGATTTAAAATTGCTGTTTTCATATTTTCTGCTTGTAACTGTACCAGTTAAATGTATGTATGAATGAAAAGAAGATATAGCGATAAAATTTTGTAATTTTTATCACGCAAAAGTAAAAATCTGAAATTATAATTACACATATATATATATATATATATATATATATATATATATATATATATATATATATATATATATATATATATATATACTACTATATATATAGTAGGCCTACAGAGGAAGACAACCAAAAGGTAGCCTATTTTGTTTGATGATGACGTTATATTATTGTCATACGTATTTTATTAAAAACGAAGTGTGCTTCCTCTATTCTCTATGCACATTTCAAATGAGAATGAAGAGATTTCAGGAGTTGCTAAAAACAAAACAAAAAACCTAAGGAGATATTGATTCAATAGGCCTAAACGAATAATTAAAATTCCACTACTATTCAAAACATTTAGTCAACAATATACAACTGTGAATAATAATATTTATATTTTCACCTAACAACCAACTAGTGATACAGAAATAACAGAATTGTATATAATTGATTAACAATTTTCTTTTCAAAAATACATTAACAATAATTTAACAGTATACATTTAATAAACGTGATACAATCACGGATGTAGATATGTTTTAAACAACTGTGTTTAATGTTAATAATTGAGATAATCAGACATTAAATAAAATAGTCTTACATCAACAGATTTTAATGTGTACGATCAATACATAAAATAAATTATTATTAAAGAGACGCTGTTAGTGATTGTCTACATTTTATTTTTGAAACAGTTCAATAGCAAGAAAAGAATATACGTGTAGAAATAAATATCCTTATTACAAACATATTTCTGCTTCAATGATCACAAATAAAAGTCAGTTGCAATCTAAAAGCTGTTACATTAAAAGTCTAGAATTGTATTTTATCTCAAGAAAATCCATAAACGAGACGCCTAAAGTGAAGTTAATTGTGAGTTATGTGTTTTTAGTTTCTCCTTCCGAAAACGGATTTGTTTCTCCAATAACAAAGGATAAAATGTGTACGAAGCTTTGGTAAAACGTCTTTTTAATCTTACTTCACACTAAGCTGCATATCTTCGAATTATGAAAAAAAACAATTATTGTAAATTGGAATATTAATAATAGTTGTAAATTTTTTTTAAAATTTTTTATTTAAGATTCCATTTACCAGTTATATTTTCCTAGTGCACATAATATACCATTTACCAGTTCTCCGAAAAAAGTATCTATCACACACAAAGTTGTTTTGAATTTTTCAAATAATACTAGAGATTTATAAAATATTTGAGGATAAACTTTGCTAAAAACAAAAATCAATTTATAAAAACTTCATTAGTCAAAATTAATTTTAAGTAAAAAGAGGAAATTTGCTAACAATATGTGCCTAATTTGAAAAAATCACATACAATCATAATGTTATGCAAAACACAACTTGTGATATATCATTTTCTGGGAAAGGTGCATAAAGTTTGTCTTTGTAATGAAAAAAAAAATTTATATATATATATATATATATGTAAATAATTTTTAGTTAGTATCTCAGAAAAAAAATTCTTACCAAAATAACCTAAGGCAAAACGCTACTTGAAACCCTACGGTTACATATATCAATATTATTATTATTATTTTTATTTTTTATATAGGTCTATATAAATTTATTTAGTTCAAACACTGAAATGGTTACTTGAAATAAACTAGTAATTTCCAAATCCATCATGCTGTAAAGTAGAGCATATGTCATGAAAAGACAACGTGATAGTGTTTTTATGATAATTTATTGCACGTGTTATCAAAAATATCTCTCTTATTAATATTTTATTTACACGAGTACAACAACAATTTTATTTTAGAACAACCAAAAAAATACAACCAATTACCTCTATGCAATATAAATAATTATATAGCTTACTTATTATTATTTAGTGGCTTACTTACCAAATTACTTGATAAATTTCAACTAACTAACCGAATATAAGTACATATTATAAAATACACAATGTACAGTTTATAAAATTATAATCAAATTATTGTGTATTTTATTTTTTAGTATTCGTAGGCCTTGGTACATTCAAACCAATGTCCATCGCATGTACAGTAATATTTTACTTTCTACGCAAATATTTTGTCAATACATTCAGAAGTTGAATGTTAATATTTTATTCTTATATAGGAACAAATGGATTTTCTTCTACAAACACATTATATTATAGAAAACTATTTTAAACAGTATTCAAAACTGATCCACTTTACCGCCTTTCCACTTTATCCGATTTCTTTTCCATGTTTAAATTAAAATATTGCAACCTCAGTTAATCAACTTAGGCAAATTTATAAATTTAATCATTGTTTTATGAATTAAATTTTGATATTTGATATTGTCTAACAATAACAACGAGAAGAACATTATATAATTCAAAACGCAATATCATTTGTGTTAATACAACGATAATTATTTGAATGTGAAAGACGATAATTATTCTAAACAATTTTTTAAAGAGTTTAATGTCTTGAATAAATTAGTTTTAATGTATTAACCGCTTTAATAAACCGCTTATACGACAACCGTGAACAGCAAGTGGTAGAAAGTGTCACAAAGTACAAAAACAAAACAGCATCAATATCTTGAATGAAGTATGCGAGTAATTAGGGTAATTGGTAATTAATAAGTCATATAAGATGCAATTATTCTTTTTTATGTTTATAAAAGCACATTCATTTAATTTGTGTTTTTACTTTTTTATTTTGAATGATCAAAATTCTATTATAAGTGAAATTATAATTTTTTGTTCGGAAATTAATAATTTAGTTTATTAATGTATTATTATATTATTTCGTAAATTTTATATTATTTAAAATCCAATTTTTTGTCTATGCTTCCGAATTTATGTTATGGTTCCAATAAAATTTCAGTTTCCCGTAATGAATATTATAAAATTTGCATCTATAAATTATTGCAAGATGTTTGTGTTTACTACCTGATAAATATCATTATACTTGATGAAATAGTTTATAAGAAGATTACTTGAATAATAATATACGTAGGGATTAATTTTTCTTTATACTTTTTAACATTTAGGAATTAAACATGTGCAAGATTCTAAATAATGTAAATACCCTTAAGTCGTCGAGAATCAAGCACGTAGAATATTACCTAGTTTTTATTTATACCTCGTTTAATAAATTATATTAATTGTTTATTTTAGTGATAATAGCCTCACTCATATAAACTGTGCGTAATCCCGGGTATAAAATCTGCCATAAACAATGACTGAACAATAACTTGTGATTTCAGTCGACTTTTAAAATAAACTTCCATATCGTTTTCTGTTTAATATAGAATTTATCTAGTAAAATTGAGTATTTTGCATACATTCATACTTATATAAAATATAATATATTTCTGTCTTTCTGTTTGTATGCATTTAACGCTGATCCAATTGTCTTGTGGTTACTATGAATATTTGTATATACTTTATTTAATAAGGTTTTTTTTGTTACAAATTATACGAATAGTTACCAAAACATAATGATATTTGATTGCACATATATTACGATAACTACAATTTATTATACGTGTTTTAAATGCGGAATAAAAACGCATATTTCGTCATTAGGGAAGATTTCAACAGAATATATGATTACATTTTTTAGAAGTAGTTCTCAAGTAATAAATGTTGTTTATTACTGATAAATACAAAATCAAGATTGTCTTTGTATTTTGTCTATATCATTAAAATCGTTCGATGCAACATATATTTTGTAAGTGACAGAGTTGATATATAATTTAGACAATAATTGAACAAGCTTTTCTCAAGTGGGTGATGTATTTCCCAAGTTTTCACATTTTAATACAATTGATTAGGAAAAATCACTATATTCGAACATAATTTTAATATATCAGGTATAAAATGTTATCAATAACAAAGGTTATCATGATTGAAACGTTATTTAAATTATAATAATAAAATTATAACAACTTCAATGATTTTATATTTTTTAAAGTTTAATCACTACCGTAAAAGTTGACACAGAGGAGTACACTACTTAAGATGTACTAGAGTTGTAACATTAGGATGCTATTAGAGTACTGAGACTACATTTTGGAAGAGGAAAAACTTTGATCGAAAATCATATTGTCCAACAAAATTTATTACACCAAACAAGAAACAGCAGAGAATAAAGATATAATATATCCTTAATTTATGATTATTGTTAAAAAGGCAAATATTAAACGTAGGTTTAGCAAATTAGGATTTAAATGCTACTGAATAAAATATAAGTGTTTATTAAAAATTCAGATATATTAAATAGTACACCCTTTACATAGACGATATTTGCCTATTTATTAATATTAATAATATTATTTTTAATAATACCCAGATGAATATTATTAGAGATAAATGAATTATTAACTTAAGTAAATACTCAGGCAGTACGCGAAAACATAAAAAAGAGAAACTACATAATTCTCTCATAAAAGCTACCTACAAATATAATACACATATAATACTGCATATATAATACATCTATTGCAGTTCCATTTTAACAATTTTTCACTGTGCAGTGCTCTGCAGTTAGCGGAAGTGATTCATAACAGATCAACACTCCACAACACAAATTTTTAAAACTGACATGATATTGCCAATCTAGATTTTATTTTAAGGTAAATTTACTAATGAACGTTGAATGGTTCAATGTTTTTTTTATTTTATTTTATAGATTTTTAAATTTTTTAAATTTTTAGATAACATAATGTGTGACTCAAAGATCTCGTTATTTTTCGATTAATCTTCAACATATAGAAAATAAGAAGATATTGGAATTTAACATATTACATCCGTCACTCGTGTTTCCTGACTATTTAAATAATATACTATTAATATTACAAATACTAGAAATTTAATTACTAGTTTTGGTAAATCTTTTGTTAATTGCAAAAAGGAAAATAAATATTGTAAGAAATATATGTCATTACTTAAAAATAGAACCTGTTTATTAGGTTGCAGTCATGTGAACCTACAAGTAGTGTTTGTTTGTAGTTTTGAATTTGAATAATGTCGAGCTTAGATATGGATTGAAGAGTTCTTATAAATAATAAAGATGGTTTCCAATTACAATGATGGTATTTTAAAGTTGAGTTGAATAATAGCTAGTGCGAACAATAACTAAACACCTTACTTCATATATTATGAACAAATATTGCGGAAATAATTGTAGATTGTTGATATTATATTTCAATTTTCAAAGTTATATTGTAATAAGTTTCGGGTGGACGAATTATTTTCAGGTGTGTTTACAACCCCAACTACATATTTATTTGTTTTATTATTTACTTTGCACGTTGATATGACGCCTCTCAACTGCAAAATATAACCTCTTCTACAATAGGAAATTTTCAATTAAATTTCAATTTATAATCCACTAAGCAAGGTAATAAAATAATCTGATTTACTGGATAGCTCGTTGGGTTTTAGATTAATCTGTTTTCCGATTTTCAGATTGTTATGGATAGAACAATCATAATAATATACCCGCGAAAATTACTTCCATTATAAATTTTATTGTGAAAAGAATAGAAAAAACTACTAACTTATATTTAAAGCTATTTTACCTAAAACTAAAGAAATTATAAAACTTCTACAAAAAACAAAAGGTAATTAATTATACCTGTTATATTGAAATTTGGCAGTGTGCTACAACGGCTTATTAGAATCAAGGTACATAGTATTAGTTACTGAATTCAAGTGCAGCTGTTTTTAGATGCAAAACGCTGTGACAGTAGTTTTGGGATTCTTATGTTTATATTATGTACAAATACATTTAATAATAATGGGTAATATATCAATATTTCATTATAAGTTGTCATACTCATATGAGCCACTGTTCAACACTCGTAAATTTAGTGTCACTCAATAATTTGGCTTTTTGTGCACAAATACTGATTAATTAAAGTGATAAAATAAATTCCTTTTCGCTAATATGCCGAGATATTAATAAGGATATTGAAGAACTTATGAATACTCTCTTATAACTTATTGATAATGATGACCATTAAACAAATAAATAAATAAATAAATACTAATAGTAATCACCTACTAGTAAAAGAAGAATCAAATTGCCATTGACTCGAAAATTTGTCTGGAATAAAGTCCGATTTTGTTTACCAACTGTCTACCGTACAGATCCCTCTGTAGTTGAAATACTATCTTACTTTACAAAACTAAAATAGAACACTGACATTAGGAAATAACAGACATTTAATATAATCAAATTGCATATCTAATAATTGAACTAATAATAAATTCTTCTTAAAATTATTTAAGAAATATTAAAAAAAATAAATGTTCAAAGAAATCCAATATATCATAATATATAATCAAATTTACCTCTGGAGGATATTAGAGAATTTGAACTATATATTCATTTATACTAAAAGTGAAAAAAATACATTTATATATTTTTTTTAATTGTTCACATTTTACATTATTCCTTTATATCTCTCTATAAGATATTTAAAATCTCGAAATATATCTTCTAATATAATATCGTCTTTTAGGTATTGTGACTTACCAGCATACATTAAAATAATAAACCACCATATAATTTACATTTTATTTCAACACAAATTACCCTGTTGGCTAGAAAACACTTTCATTTTAGAGAGTAAGCAATACCTAATTCAATTCGTCCAATTTGTAATAGAATGTGTATTCATGTCGTAATGGAATTAACTTTAAAAAATATATTCAACTGTTTAGGTTGACTTTAAAATTTAATCCACACGTATTTAGATGATTGATAACTTAATTATAAGGATTTTTTTAAGGGTAAACCCCTCGGTTATCATAGTCTTTGAAACATTAAATAGTAACGGAAAATAAGAACCCCTAAATCTGGAATCCACTTATAAATTCAGTTCGAAAAACAAAAGAGTTTGGTAGAGAAAACCCGCGTAGGAAAAATGAAATAGAATAATAAAACCCAAGGGTACATGAAAATTAGCGTAGTAAACAAAAGTGAACCCCTATGGCTACAAAGCTTGTGGATATAAAATTATAGATCTAAGAAACAATTTTCATTTAAACAACAATCATGACCGCTAGTGGTTGTAATGATTTTGTTTCTCTTACTCACCATTTCTTTTAAAGAAAATAAATATAATATAACAAAATTTATTTTTTATACAAGAGTGAAATATAATAGTTTTATATAATTTTCAATTATATTAGATTACTAAGATATGTTTAAATTTTCCCATTCTATAACTGTACATCCTATTATTTTTAGTAAATGAATTACAGGATTATCACTTACAGAATCGAGGAAATTTATGTTAGTCCACATGTAAGTCTGTACGAAAACATAATAAATATTACAGGATTAACCGAGAGTTTGTCTAGTGCAAGTTACATTACAGTTGGGGCTTATAGTTGAAGCTTAAACACTTAATCAAAGTAACCAAAGCATCATTCTTCAGTGATGAGTAGGTGATACGTTTTGTTTTAAATATTGCAGTTATCCAATAGCGTTTTTTGAGAACAAAAAACATTTTAACGCTTTGATCAATAAACTAAACAACAATGTTGAATTAAATATGTAATATATTAAATTTAAAAGTAATAAAATAAAATTATTTATTGTATTCAAATAACACAATTTTGTAATGAAATGACGCTCTTTCCAAACATGTACATAAAATCTATTAAACAAAACTTTAATGGCAGAGGGTACACAAACCAACTCTAAATGGCCGAGGGCATTATGTATCTGTTGGACTACATAACTTAGATTTATGAAGTAAATATATAAAAAATATATGATGTAAGAAGTAATTGTAACGAATATTAATTATCAAGTAATAATAAAAAAAAAAAAAACATTATTTACTTATGGCAAGATTATGCTATAATATTTTCCCCTAACCACTAAAAACATTTAAAAAAAATAATATTTAGTGTGATTACATTAAAAGAAATTTAATAAATAATAATAGCCATCACTGTTTATAAAGCAAACACAAAAAAGGTCAATTTTCTATCTTTTTTTATTTTTATTATTATCCTTTGGAACCGTAAAATAGAATGTTAATAATTGAAGATACGAATGTTTCGCTAAATTATTTAAACTTTTGGACGTTTAAAAAATTACGTGTAAATATACGGTTTGTAGTTCTCGTCGATAAAAGGACCAATAATGGGACATATATTCTGAAGTTCAATATCTAAGTTCACTAAAATCTAACCCACGGGGAATTCCATAACTTTCGTGATAGATTTAATCTTGTATTGGGCTGAATATAAATTTATATGTTTTTCAATATTCCTTGAAGGTCTTTTAGACAAAACTCTCACTTAGGTGGTAAGAGTATCTGGGTCCATTGCCTTGAAGGTAAGATTGGTACTGTAAAAAAAAAGAAACAGGTGATGTACCATATTACCCGACTGCAAAGCCATTTATCAGACCTGAAATATTCACAATAGAAGTAGAATAGAATTTTAAATACACCACTATTAGATTATATTTTAAACTATTTTATATTATTGTAGATATATAAAACATTAAAATCTATGTAGATAACTTTATTACAAAAATGCCGCACTTTAAAAAATTCAATGAGTTGGTATAATGACTAATACATCAGTAATTTGTATTACACATGTAAGGAATAATTAACACTGCAGTAAATGAACTTAACAATTCTAGAAATAAAAGCTACACAATCGGGTAACTATAAAAAGTAAATTCAAGTAGCTTTTATGTATTTTAATGTGTTTATATTACCTCATATAGAGTACATCAAATGTTTATTTTAGTGTTAGTAACTCATAAAATGGTGCTCAGTTTTAGCATTTAACGTCTGTCATAAACTTTTCCCGTAAACTAAGAAAGCTGCTATTTGGTGTAATTCTTATTTGATGAAAGCCTCTATACTTTGAACGATTTAAAGACAAGAATCTACAAGTAATATCACACGTATGTATGCATTTCTTATTCAATAGAATTTAATGTATATCTGTCTATCTGTTAGGATGTCAAACTACAATTTAGCGGTTAGGGTCTTGAACAACTGATTTGATTTTCATGCAGAATATTTTTCTGTGTAGATACCTTATTTAACCCAGGTTTCGTTATATTATGTTTTTTTCCAGTAGTTCACTAGTTACTGTATATTATTATTACTTGTTAATTTTAAAATATTTTTCTGCATGGTTAATATACGAACTTGTCTGATTGCGATATATATCAATCTTTTTATTTAAAAAAATCCATAGGAAACACGTGTTTTGACACTACCACATTTAGTACCTTAATTGAAAACAAATTTAAACTAAAAATATTTGTAACATTGGCGTAATAGCAAAACTTTTTTGAGAAAAAAGAACACCAAAATTATCTATGTGTATTTGTACTGTGGGAAGAATACATGATTTGGTTTCTTCAGTAATTTCAGTAAAACTGGATAGAAATATATTTTAAAAACACAAAACTATGTTGGGAATTAAACAAGTTAACCTTGAAAATTATATACACCAAACATAAACCGGCCAGGAAAAAAAATTAATTTATGTTTAATGAAGCTAATGTTAAACCAAGTAAATTAAACATTCTCTTTGGTTATGTAAAGTGTAAAAATAAGCTACATTTTAAGAAAGTGCCTGCCTTCAATTCAAATTCAACCAAAATTAGGATTTCAGTGAACCATATTTATAAATACAAAATTTCATAGGAAAAATTCAAAATTTCTCAATGTAATCTTATAAATTCATATAGACCATATTTATAGAGAACCCATAAATATTTTATTAGTGAACAATTGGTTGGCTCCTGCCAGTAAGGTTACAAGCGACATAATGAAGCATTTTTAGGAGACAATACAAATGAATTATCACAAAAATTAAATTTGACAATATATATATATATATATGTATATATATTGTATATATGTATATATATGTATATATATATATATATATATATATATATATATATATATATATATATATATATATATATATATATATATATATTGGAATACAAAAATTGCAACAATATAAACGACAGTCATTTGCAAAGTTTTTACAACTGAGTGGTGGGTGCAATGTTATTGGGTAGAGGAAAATAGTTGTTATGTTTTTAAAAGTGTCATCACTAACTATTATTTAATAAATACTTATCCTAGATACTATAAAATGTAAATGTAAAGTATTTGAATGTATTCTGGTTCAAAAAGCCTAAAATCAGATCCCTTTATACATTTCTTCTTTAAAAAAAAACAAAAACAATTTTCCTCTATCTAAATAACAAGTTTCAAGATATATAAACATAATATAAATGTAAAATGTGGAGGTTCAAAGACCATTATTAACAACAGCTCAGATGCATTGTTAGTTTGTTATGCCTAAATAAACAATATTATGTTTAGCTTGAAAACAGTCCTAAGCCTGTTTATGTTTTGAAAAATTCTTGAAACTCATTCGGCACATACGGCATCATTGGGTTCAGGACTCCTTTCTATTCTTTTTGAATGAAAGAGGTCCTTTATATAGCCTTGGAAATCTTGCTACTTTTAAGGCTTGGAGGATGACGTTCTTTCTGCCTATGAACTTCTTAAGAAGGCAATAAGTAGTTCATATTTGGAGAATGTTATAAGATGTTTTGGCTTGCAATTAAGTTAGATAATGATGTATAAGTTATCCGAAATGCACCTCAGAGATTTTCATCTATGCTCATATCATTAAAATATTCAGTAGACATCACGTTAACAGAACATTTTACTGAAGCAGTAACTTTTATATTACTTAAATATTATTTAAATAACCCTTGATAATCCACTTTTAAGATATGCACGTTTTGGAATATAATCAATCATATATATGTAACATGTATTATACATTTAGTTGTATGGTTGAGTGAGGGGCTTGCGTTACACCACCACTTTTTCAAAAGCTTTTAAATAAAATAATACTTAAATGATAAAAAAAAACTTTTTTTCAAAAAGTTAACCATATATAGAACAATAAATTAGGTTATCTACAAGAGTATATAGATAATATGTCGTAAATAAAGAGTAAACATATGTTTGATGTTGAATTCCAAGTTAATAGATGCAGACATGATTTCCGTTTTTATATTTAGAAACTGTTAAAAATAATTTAATTTTTGTAAAAAAATATTTAAAGACACTGCAGATCCTTCAAAACTCGGAAACGATATTTTTTACTCTAACCACTTTCTGGGTTATATATTTGTTTCAAATCCACAATTAGTTTAGTGAGTAATTAGTAATAAAATGTCAAAACACTAATTATTTAAAATAAGATGGATCCACTTGTAAAAAGTAGTATTTTTAATTATTCCACGTGGGGTATATGAACATTTCGATAACAAAATCTTAGAATAAAACAGCTTTTTCAATCGAATGGGTACAGGGTTTTAAAAATGGCAAAAATATAGAATAAAAAGAAACTACATTTTACCATTTTCGAAGGATCTAATAATAATTAATTAGTAATAAAAAGAAGTGTCCTGTGATCATAAAGGAGAAGAAATTGTACAGATGTTTGATATTATTCATGACTTAATCTCTGTTTGATGATTTGGAACGCATCACAACAAAAAACCTTTTGGAGCCGACTCGAGAGTATAGTAAAGGAAAAATTTTGGTATTTCAGTGAACATCCATCCAATAAATGGGCAGATTATACCGCCTAAAAACATGTAATAGTGTACAAAATTGTGTATTTTAAATAATAATAATAAAAAGTTAATACACTAAAATATATTTATATATTCAGCTGAAAACACAAACTTTGAATTATGATATTAGGACTAATTTTAGTATTTTTTAGATGTTTAGTTTAAATATTATGGAGTGGAATATCATGTGGTCAGTAAATATATTGGTACAGCAAATCTAATAGTGTAATAACAATCTTTATAGAAACGATTTAATATAATCAAATTGTAGCCATGTTCAAAATAAACCTTTTACTTAGAAGTTAAAATATCTTATATAGTAATCTAGTATTAAATTCATTATTTGAAAATCTAAAATAAGCCAGTTATATCTAAAAACACACAAAAAAAAAACAAAAAAACACTTTAAGTTAGTTAAGGTGATGGATCTTAAAATACAAGTTTATATTGAGAGTATATAACGTTAATTAGTTTTTTTTTAAACGTGACTGTATAATGTACCTAATGAAGCTTGTAACATGTAAATTTGTGAAAAACAAATTGTTGGTAAAAACAAACATCTCTGAAACATATGATTTTAGAGAAAAAAAATTAAGAGTACAAGTACTGTAATATAATATTAATAATGTTTTAAGACTAGATTTATCATACGTATTGAAATATTGGAAACGTACTTAATATAAATGTTAACATTGGACAACAACAGAGGTCCGAATAATACGGAACTGCGGCAAGTCTTTCCGTCAAATATTCTTACGTTTTCAAACTGATTATTTTAACTAAAATTATAATATGATATTCTCTCAAAATATAAAGTACGTTTAGTTATACTGCTTGAAAAGATTGTAAACTTTGGTATATTAAGTATAATATTGTGATCGCTTATAATCAAGTATATTACCTAACTAATGTACACTTGAACACGTGTAAACATAGTTAGTATGAAAATTAATACTGTGCCCAATTCTAATCATATTAGATGAACAATTGTATATTTGAAAACGGGTCTCTTACAATCTACGTTTCGAAAAGGGAGATTACCACCTAAATTTGAAATATATCAGAAAATAAATTAAATTAAAGATTATAAGTAATATATTTTTACAAGGTGAAATCCCAGGCTTGTTTAGAAGAGCCGAAAGATATCAATAAATCATTTGTAGTGAATTCTGTCTGTATGTGATTATAGTATTAAATTTAGTAATAAGTTACTTAATTGAAGCAACTTAAAGAGAGAATGAACTTATAATGAAGATTATACTAAACACAGTACCGTGAGTTACAGACTAATTCTTGAACAATGATGTCGGAGAGAGGTTCTCATTAGTAACTCCGAATATAACTTGAAATTGATGAAGATTAAAAGGATCTTAGAAATATTTTACCATCAAATTATAAATTAAATAGTTTAAAGTGATGACAATACGTAAACGAGTAAACATATTAACTGATAACGCGATAACCTTAAAATATGAGGGAGGTTACATTTTTAAAACATCATAAAAATTAATCGTTTCGAAATTCAAAATTACCATTAAAATATAAATAGTTAACAAGTCTTTAGCTCTTGTACTGGAGATGTAACGTAAAATTAAGAGATCTGAGCACAGCAGACTGCATCAACGAGTTTAAAACGATCCAACACTTCAAGTTTAATCCATATTTAATTGGCTTACAAAACAAAAATTGTGTTTTATTGTTAATCAAATTTGTAGTTAATACTTCTTTATAAAAATGTCTTCCAATTCATGTATATTTTTGAAATTTTTTCCCTTTAGTTTGGAAAAAAAACAAAAAAAAAAACATTAGTTCTTAACCAAACTAGTATCTATTTTTGTTAATATCATATACATTGGAAGAGTCAGAATTGTTTGACTATATTAATAACTTAACGCTAATGGTTTAATAGTTTATCAAGCATATCAATCCAAAATCCCTCAATTTTAACTAAAATGCAAGACTCACTCTGGTGTATAATGTTTCTTTTACTGCAAATAACTGTCATTCATTGTAAAATATTTCATTTCCACAACATCAAAAATGAAGATTTATTACACCAGCCAGTAAAACAAAAACATAAAACCTATTGTGATTCGTATCTGGAATGTAGAAGTGTATTCCACTGCCGAGTATAAACGGCGCTGATGTACTACAGATTTAATTTATGTTATTATTTTGGGTTCTCCATCATCGAAACCCACCCATTCTCTACCCTCGCCTAATGGTTAGACCATGACATTGGGTGTTTAGATGAGGACAGACAAGTCGACTCATTCTGTTCTGCCAAATTATAAAACAAATACACAACGTAACACATATCGACTTGTGTAGACCAAACCGTAGTGTCGTGTTAGTATGCAAATTCATTCGCATGTATTTTCACTTTTTATTAGTGTTTATAAATCTCCACACAGCATAAGAAAACTGAATACTACTAATTATTGTTATTGATTTTCATTAAATCAAGGAATTTATTATCAAGGTGTTTAAAAATTATGTAGCTATTTTTCCATTTTTGATGACTTAATAGAATACTAGGCCTTATGTATTGTATCACCAAGTATAAGAAGCGAAATAAGACGATATGATATTGAATTGTAAATACTATTGTTTTACGTGAAAATAATAGATTTTATATTATAAAATAATATTGCGCACTATCCACGATAAAAATGTACCGTTATCATGAGTGGAAATAAACATGTTATGTAATAATGTGTATACACACTTTTACTATACTTATAGTTTATTTAACTTTCTTTAATAACTAAAAATCTAACAAGTTTACGTTTAAAATACCAATATTAATCCTTTGAATGTTAAATACATTACATTTATTGAGTAAGAAAATTGAAATAACTTCTTTATGGATATTTAGAACAGTATTCATTGAGAAACTTAAAACTTGACTTAGTAGAATTTAGAGGAATATTCAGAATTCCTTACCAGGTTAGCATAAATTATGAAACATTTCCGTATCTCGATAGTACATTAACTTAGATTTTTGAAAGTTTTATAATATCGTCTAGATACTCTTACTTATAGTAAGAACTATATATTATTAGAAAAAATCTACCAGTTTACTACAATTCTAGTTCAATATTATTTATTTTGAAATTTCAATATGTAAATAAAGGGACTTACCAATGACATGTGTGTTACAATATTACTGCAAGCACTAACTGCTCACTTTATATCCTGACAATATATATATATATATTCTGTTTTTACTCCATAATCTAATATTCCGTTTGACGGTTTAATATATGTTTTGTAAAAATATAATTATAAACAATTATAATCTGTATTTATTTATGAAGTATATCTTGTCTACTCTTTTATACGTAATAACTGATATGGGTAAATAATTAGTTAAGTTATTTTCCACTGAATATGTGTAATAACTTTTGTAGCCGTTTGTTTATTCCTGATCTTCTTTATCAAGTACATTTTAATTTTACCTGGGTTATTAATCACATTACTTGAAATAAATGTACTGCGAGTGATTTATTTTTATTTTTCTAATATATAGTGAAGAGTAATTGTAATAGAACACTTATTTCTATTATATAATGAATATTTTTGATCTTACGACGATTAGTAAAATGTAGTTTCCTTTTTATAGAGAATGTTTGAATATTATGTAGAGAGAGAGAGAGAGAAGAGAGAGAGAGAGAGAGAGAGAGAGAGAGAGAGAGAGAGAGAGAGAGAGAGAGAGAGAGAGAGAGAGAGAGAGAGAGAGAGAGAGAGAGAGAGAGAGAGAGAGAAAAAAAGAGAGAGAGAGAGAGAGAGAGAGAGAGAGAGAGAGAGAGAGAGGGAGAGAGAGAGAATCAAAAGATACTTAGTAATTAATTATAGATTGAAACGCTGTCCTGTTAATTGTAACAAAAAAACCCAGGTGGAAATGAATTGCCATTTCTGAACAAATGTTGCAAAGTCTGGGAATAGATTTACCTTTATTCCAAAAGTGCCAAATTACGATGATTAACTGTCATTTAATTAATCCCAACTTGACAGGACTTGGCGAGGTAGTTGTCATTACCGGAAGAGGAACAACGTAAGAGGTAATATGACATAAGGAAAGAGAACATAAAGTAGGAAAAAGCGCAACAAATTGGTCGACAGAATGCCGGTTCCTATGAAGCGTTAATAAATTACGTATTTGAGGTTTGGCGATATGGTAGATGGATTGGGGAAATAGTGAATGTTGTACCGTTGAAACCATACATTCATCCAGCTTAAGTTCTGAATGTGAAATTATAATTAAATAGCGATATACGCAAAACATTTTACAAGTAGACATAAATTTACATATGATTGATAGAATTCCATATAGAATTGTTATTGTAATAACTTGTATTCTAAAAATACAAAACATTCTAAACATGTATTCTCCCAAAACATACATGTGTTTCTACATGGGAGAGCTTTAGATGTGTAGAAAGTTGTGTTGCAAAAGAGTTGTGTTGCAATAACTACAAATCAAGTAATACACAATGTTTTCTCAGTTACAGCTAAACAGGGCGAAATTCCAGATATTCGATACGTCACGAAACCTGTTGTAGGGTTCTATATTATATTTCCTAACATTACTACGTTCCATGTTGAAATTCTAATCATGATTTCTAATTGAGCGCGTTAACAGTTGATAACAGATGACTATGTATATGAATTAACTGTCCCTTTCACATGGTTGTATTCCCTCAATTGGGACACTTTTAAACATTCCCTACGTAAACCCTCTTAAGTTTTGACTCCACAGGAAGTAAACACTTTTTGTAGGTGAGAAACGTGAACTAATCCAACCATCTCTGAAGAAAAATATGCTTTGGTATATAAATGGCAACTTCTTAGCTTTCAATATTTTCCGAAGAATATTATTAACAGTTTACATTAATGCTCATATTATTCTTTTACCACTAAGTACATAATATTCAATTTACATGCAGGAAAAGGAAATTTTGAGGTCATGAATTATGATAATGATGAAACATAGGTGATGAATACAAAGGAGGTGCCCAAAACCCTAATTTCTATCAAATGTTTTCAGATGAAGAGAAAATATATATTTAAACAATATGATGGAGAAATGGATTTAGAAAGATTACAGCATCTATTGTTTCATTCGGATGCTTTAAATATTAAACGACATTCAACTTCCTCTTATGGATGTTTTTCGTTAATTATGATATGTAGATATAAGTACATAAATACTTACAAAAATGAGTCATTAACCGAGATCTTACCAGACGAAATATCTTATCAAAATCGGATGTCATTATATAATGGTTTGAGGAATTAGGTATGAAAAGCACATTATCACTCGTATGTACTTAATTTTGTCGTCATTTATAATTGTTCAATAATAGAAAGACAAAAACGTAAAATATGTATAGTTTAATACGAATTTTTTCTAGCACATTTATCCTTGGAGTTAAATTTATTTTATGAATTTACGGGAGATGGAAAAAAATTCAGCCGAAGATGACATACGATCGCAGTCATGTATTGTCACATTAAAAGTAGACTGAACACAAGATCTTATTCTATTCAACACCAAGAGTTTAAATTTATGGCTTGGACGAACGCCAGTATTGAAACTGTAAAAAACTTTGATATATACCAGGATACAAATCAAAAATATTATCTTTAATTTACTTTACAGATCTTAAATCTGTCTTAGTTGATAATATCTTTATATTACATATTTAAAGATCTAGCTTTACTAAATTTATTAAAGTTTATATTATGTGAGGGGACCAGTTAAAGTCCTCCGAAATATTGAAACTATAAGAACAATTATTTAATGAATTAATTTTATATGTAATTATTCTCTATTCTTTTATAATTTGAAATAATATATATTAACAAATAAAAAGAATTGTGGCATTGTCCTTTAAATTATGTTTTGAGATTACATTCGGTTTTGTTATGCTCGTAGATTATTTTAGAGAGGGAGCAATATATGACACAGAAACACACAATGTTATAATCTATTATCAAATCAGAATAACCTTTAATTCAAACCAATGACTGACAAGATGAATCCGACCGACTACTACCGCTCTCCGAGCAAAGTAATTTAATATGCTATCGTACGTCATCTTCAAGTTACGAACAACGGTACAACATAAGCCGTTGTCTCTCATGAAATATAGGCTAATATGAGTCACTGTACAGCTGAGTGTTATTATTTACATGTAGTTTTTAAATATTACAACGTTCATATGCGCAAACAGCTGAATTTACATTTGAAAAAAAAACTGAATATAAGTAGTTGAAACGGGCACTATTGAATGAAAATGGACGAAATACAAGAATAATTAGACAAAAAATCTAAGGTATAATATGATCTATATTCCCTTTATATCATCTGACAGATCAGCAAGAAAACGCTAAAATTCTACGCCTACGTTACTAAAATGTGGAACATCAATACAAAGGAGATTCTTTTAATCATTTTAATTAATAATTATGTTTGAATAATTGATAATAGTAATGAAATCGTCTCATCTTTATTTAGAAGCATTTTCAAATAGAAGAAAAAATCACTTCAATTGTCTATAATACTTTACAAAAATAGTATAAGTGTTATTTATCACATATACCCCTACATGTTTATTTAGCTGTAATAATAGTATAGAACAAAAATTGCCATACAATTTTTTGAATTGCCATTAAGAGTATGAATATACAAAATGATGTAACATCGATTTCAATAATAACAATATTAAAGATAATAATAAAAAATAAATAAAACAAATAAAATATTGAATTTTCTTAATTGTAAGTTGAATATTATAGTGAGAATATTATATTAAACATTGCATTGCTATAAATTTGATGTCCAAAATCAATATTGTAAATTTCAAATTTTTACAATATTGTTACAAATTGTTACTTTAAAGCAGGCATATCAACACACATTTCAAAATAATTTTAACTTGGCGTGTAAAATAAGACAAACGTAAACTAATTATCTAAATGTTTGTTTAATTAGGTAAATCTTGAAATAATTATAATTTCTAGTTATGGGTTTTTAGTATTTTGTAGGATATATATTTTTCCTAAATAATATTTGTATATTTTAAATAATACAGAATGACAAAATATTTAAAAAAACAATTATTAAAGTCATAGTGATTTTATATTATATTAGCTATATATACCCCATTATATTATATTACCTCATCGAAAATTATATGAGCTTAATAGTTATTAAATGTGACTCTAGAATACCTGATGCGAAAAGCTGTTTAAAAAAGATACCAAATCATGTTAAACCTTCAACAAATTTTTTATCAAATTTAATTTACTTTATTATAACTTTGAACAATTTCAGATTTTAAAATATAAATTATTTGCAACCAGAAAAGACATTTACGGAAACTAGGGTGGCATATCGTTCCACAAATGTATTTAAAACCACCTTAATAGAAAATTTTCTAATATTACAATAATTCAAACCCAATTTTTGTAAAAGATTTAGAAGTGATATTTTCATAATTTCTACCCATGGTCCAGAATTACTAAACTTATTTTTTTGAGAAAAAAAACGAATCTAGATGTACTTGTATTTTTCACAGTCTGGCTTCATCATTTTTTGAAAAAGAACAATCCAGTAATTATGCAATTTCCATATTTACATAACCCTGAAAGAAGTAACTCGTGTCACGTCATTATGAGAAGATCCCTTTAAAAGCGGTTTTCTCATTCAGCTAGAAGAATACTGTTTCAAATTATAGACGACCTGTTAAGAGTAGTATACCATTATACAATTTCGATCTAGTATACACACAGTATTAAAATGTTCGACAATCAAATGCAAATTTGTCAAGTGGTTAATTTCAGACTGTCAAAATTTAAACTAAAGCTCGTCTTTTATGCGTTACCAATAGCTATTTACATTTCAACAATAAACAAACTGCTTTTAGAGAAATAGAATTTTTAAATATACTTAACTCAATTTCTTAATTCACGTGCTAAAATGAGCAGTGTGACCAACTTATAATTAGTCAGACGAAAAATGTACCTCATTATTTCTGTGCTTTCAACATTATTTAAACACAAGGTTTATCCCAATTAGTCTCTTTTTATTCATTATTCTCATTTTTAATTCCGTCCACAAAGGCCTATCAATGCTTTTATACAGCTATTTTACTTTTTAAAACTTTATTAAAGAAATTTTAAAATCGTAAAATTATATCAATATTATGGATTAGTTATAAGCCCAACGCTTCAAACTTGGTGTTAATGATGCCTGCATGGTAGAGATTATGAAAGTGATTGACGTGTTCAATCTAATATCGGAACAGATATATAGGTCGATGCCAGGATTAGAATGGTATCGATTATGTCGGTTTTATAATGTACATTATTCACTCCATTTTATAATCCTCATTGTGTCGGTGCTTATTCGCTTTGAATGTTATCAATATTTAGTGGGGAAAAAGCACAGAAACAAAGAACTGAATTACTAATCCATAAATAGCTGAAGTAAAAAGAAACCTATTGTTATAGTTGAAAAACCATACCAATATCCATCGGCCTGATGTTGAGTATGGTCTTTATCTAATAACCTAATCCCTACCAATTTGTTGTGAAACTTTATACTCATTTCTAATATGTAATGGTAAGAAAACCTATTATGAGATATTCTAAAATAAATTTGTTTTGATTCAGTTATTTTCACCTCAACGTACACTGTAATATAATTGGTGCAAATTGTGGTTATTTATGATGCAGTTACCATCTCAATACGTGTGTAATTGAAATAGGAAAACATATTTTAAAATTTATTATATCTACACATTAAAACAAAAATATAATCATTTTCCACCATCAATCAATCACGAAGTTAGTAATCATGATAACTCTTAATGGCGAAGTATTCGAATAAATTAAAAATCTAATTTTATATTAGTCCATTTTCCATAAATCTAATATTTATTTTATAAGTTGTTTCTAATTTTCTAATTATGTGAAATTTGAATGAACATAATATTTAGTGACAAAAAAAAGAAACACATCAAGAAACTACAGGAAGCACATTTATTATGATCACTGGTGTGGTAGGACTTAAAATATACATTTGTTTGCAAAAAAAGAGATTGTAATCATTTATACATGTATTTGTTAAAAACTTGATTTAAGTTATCAATCATGTAATTTAAGATATCGTGTTACCATTGAATATTTATTGGTCTATATGTATTACTCATTTATTTGACGTAATTATATTAGCTTGGGAATAGTGTACATTAATAAAATTGTAACCTCTGTAATCATCGTTTGTTAACACTATGCGATTTTAAGGATACCTTTTAAAAAGTTATTAACATATTAATGTAATTTACACCAATTCGTTTTGTATTGTTTTATAAGACAGTTGATAATGTTTCCATAATAATGAAATATCATCTTATACAAATTATTCCTAAAATGAGATATTACTTCCTTGCTGTTAAAACTTTCCAATTCCCTAAATATCTTTCCCACCTAAAATACTATCTCAAGAAATGATATATATATATATATATATATATATATATATATATATATATATATATATATATATATATATAGTGTATACAAAATATGAAAAATGAGAGTGTATGTGTAATTAATATTCAAGTAATGTTGTGTACTAATCAGGGAAATACAAATTCTATGAATTTTTTGATGAAGTATTTATCCAACCAACTGAATTACCTCCGATTTTAAAAAGAATAACAATAAACTGTATACAAAGACTTAAAATATTCTTCTTTTTTTCAGGATAAACCATAAGTTTTATAGCTTATGTCTGAAATGGCGACCGAAAACATTTTTTTCTCATGAATAACTGAACACCTCTCACAATTTGTTTACATTTTAAAAATAGAAATACGTAACTTTAGGAATGTCTTTGATTATTAGGAACTACAATTTACAAACTTACAACATCCCCTCCCCCGGGGGTATCCTGTGGGGGTAACTCAAAATTTAAAATGCAAACATAGGGCTTGTATCAACATTTCTTTTGTCCTTAAAGCACAAACATTTTGATTCCATGGAAAGTATGGTACGACAACCCTATCCTAAAAAGCGGCCGAAAATATATTTTTTATAAAAATACTGCCCCACCTGCTTTTTTTAACAGTATAAAATAGAAAGATGAATCTATTGGATACCTATGTCATTGGATCGTTGCTTAAAATACGGGTTACAACCTGCCACATATTTTATTTTATTTTAATAGCAAGAATAATTAGAAATAATTTTGATACACTCTAATAAAATTATAAACAATTATAGATAAACTTTAACGTAATAGCAGATATTTCTTGTTGAAACTCCATAATCAAGGATAAAATAAAGGAAAGGCTTAAAGTTTCAAATAATTTTTAATATATAAATAAGCTACAATTGTTTCGCCTTGTAGCATCATCGGGCAACTCCGATGATGCCGATGGCGAAACAATTGTAGATCATTTATATATTAAAAATTATTTGAAACTTTAAGCCTTTGCTTTACATTATCCTTGAATTATAGATTATTTAAATGAAAAATCTATAATTTACATAAAATATAGTGTAATAGAAATATTAATACAGTCATGGTGTAAGTCTACCATAATGTTTTTCACTCCCTCTTGTCTTGACTGATGTTTGATAAAATAAAATCGTGTAGACAATAAACAAATCTCTGAAAAAAACTAAAAACAATTGAAACTTTCAATAAACAAACGCTGCCAAACTTTCATTTTCCTACATTACAACAAATGCTCAAAGTGGTAGTGGGCTAAAAAAGTGTAAAAGCTTGACACTGCTACCTGATGATGTTTTCTTTCATTAAGCGCGTTTATTTAAATATAATTTGTTGCAATACGGCGGGAGTAATTGTTTTAGTTTTAAATATTCGGTCATTCAAGATTTTCCAGAAAAATATAATCAACAGGGCTCAAGTCCGGTGAACGAGCGGACCACGAGCTCTTCTTTTTCCAATCCATCTATCTAGAAACGTTGTACGCAGGAAGTGCTGAACGTTTGGACCGAAATGTGGGGGTTGTTCATAGAGCTCTAACCAAATCGTTTCGATATTTTGACTTGTTACTTTCCGAATAGCTTAAATAATGGCATATCTTCAATGATTGGTCCAATATATATTTTTAAATATAGAAAGCCTATATATACATTTAATTTCTGAGAAATTTGGGTGTGCCCCTCAACTTTTAAATGAGAATTTTGGTCTGGACAAAAACGGCAGTTGTGTCGATTTACTGAGCCAATTTAAAAAAAGTGACTTCGTCACTAAAGATAATATTTTTTATAAAGTTCACTTCACGATCTGCTTTGTTCATCATTATTTGACAAATATAATCCTCTGATCAAAGTCATCATCTGACAGTTCTGGGTGTACATGTATCTTGAAAGGTGTAAAACTTGTTTTCTTGCAATAATTGATAACCGAGGAAACACGTATATTCTGATTTTAGGTTATTTCTCTCATAAATACAATAGGTTTCTCAGCAAAACCGTGGATCACCTTGAGTGAAACGTCTTCATAGTATTATATTATGATTTTAATATTCAAATTATGTTTAAAAAAAAAAAGTAACTATTTCTTAGTGTTCTGATATCTCAGTGTTTAAGAGGGTCACTTTCTAATCAAGAGTGGCACTTGAGATCATTTATTTGAATCCCAACCATAATTTATTCTGTGCAGTTTGGTATCACTAAAAAAAAAATTTTTTTTAATCCTATAAATCAATCCATTGAACGTTTGTCAATGGTATGATAAAGATAAACCATGTAAAATGAAGTAAATTATTCATAAACTTTATAACTAAAATTATTCAATATTGTATCAGAGATGAAACGCTCGGTGTAAGATAGAAAATGTAACTTTGGGAATTTGTTTTAAAAAATAATTCAAAATACTAAAAGTCATAGTAGGTCTATTATGATTTTATTATATATGCTTGTTTTTAGAATATAATTAATAATAATAAACAATATTAAAAAATATTTTGTTCGAATTATTACTTTTATCTACCCTTGATTTATTTACCATGAATTTTTCTTGCACTAACCTCCTAACCTAGTAATTTAGGAGATATATTGATATTCTGTGATCTGTTTTGATACTTGAATCTTGACATAGACATTACACTCTGCCTAGTTATAAAACTACAAAGTTGTATTGTACATTTATTTTATGTTGCACTTACGGATTTAAACTGTATCTCCTTAGACTTCCCTACGCGTTTACCATAAAGTTATTTCTTAGGCATTAAGAGAAATGTGTATCCTCTTGCCAAGAAAGATAAAAAAAGAATAAGTATGCTGTAAAGATTAGTTAGAAAAGGAATATTTACAACATGAGTTCCATTCTAAATAGATTTTCGGAAAAGGGGCGATAACTGTAACTAAAAATATAAAGCGTTGACACTGAGTTTTTAAATCTAAATGTAGGAGAGAACATTACGACTGGGGGAAATTTAGCACTGAGAAGAATGATGTATTATGCATCAGAATAGCTGATATTTATTCCATTTATAGAAGTCCAATATTTCCTTGAAAATAACATAACACGCAATACTGTTAGTTGTTTGTGTACAGTGAATCAAAAAAGTGTAATTTATTCTTTCGATGGTTATTTATTTTAGTTTTATGCCGTGGAGGATTATAGAGTTATGGGTTATGCAAAGTTGTTTTTATAAAAAGTGAACAGTGCATATAATTTGTCATAATAATTGATTTGTATATTTGTAAATATAAATAAATCTCTTTTCTTAACACACACAGTATTGTTATTATGAGTTTATATTCCATATAATCAATGAAAAAAAAAAATTAAAAAGAAAAAAACTCATCAAACAAACAAAAACTGACGTTTAATAAAAAATTATATTTACCTAAAATCATTACTTTAAATGTAATCCATTTTCGATTGAATATTTATTATTTATAAGTAATTAATATAACAATATCATTAAACTTTATTCAAATATATTCAAATATTTCCAAACTTAGATATGGCTTTGGTCTCTTGGTAGAACCGGTTGAATACACGATTCGGATGTCATAACCTTTAAGTCAAAGCAAGAGAAACATATAATAAAAACAACTATTTCTAGCACTATACCTTCAGCTAAACCAAAAGGAATAATAAAATAGAAGATTCACTATGTAACAGAACTTAGAATCAATTAACTAACACGTAGACTCGCTATGTCCCTTTGAAGACAATCTGCCTACAAACAAATATACGGTAAGTTAGGCCTCTACAATTGTGAAGGTACCAGATGATTTATGCAAGTAAGAAAGGGCATCATATGCCAAACACAAGTTATTTAAAAAAAGCGTAAAAGCGTGCTAAATCTCCTGACCGTTTGTAACTAATCAAATTCACCAGGAAGTTGAAAGACAAAAAATACTTGGTATAATAAGGAAATTCGGCACTCTAGCAGTAGAGTGTTCTCCTAAATGGATAAAGACAAATCAGGGTCTGATGCATCTAAAGCTGGCCAACAACTCTCTCCATCGAGATGGTAGATAACACTTGGTAAAGCTCCATCTTGCTCCGAATCCTTAACCTGGGTATTTCATCTTTTATGGAAAGATTCCAAATGAAATCTTTGTTTGGTTTTTCCATAGATGGAATTGGGAGGACAGAAAAAAAATTATTCCAGTTTTATATTGTTTGCTGATTTACTTATGGTATAAATTGAAAATGACCTGATTATATGAAATACATAATTTATGAATTAGGGCGAGAAGAAGATATACTTTACTCTAACTTGGTAATAAGTGAGTCTAATTAATCATCATCGATAGAGTGGTGGCAAGAGGGGATTACCAGCTCAAGTAAAGAGAGAGGATTGGTGATTCTATTAGGAACCTCCAGATTTTGTATACAAATAATGCCCTTGTTCGGCACAAGCGATTTGAATTCAATACTGCCTCAATTCCCTAATAATGGAAGTTAAGTTAGAGTCTGATTGCCGATACGTACCTAAATCTTTGTAACGAAAGGGGTAGTTCGTTGGAGGTTTTGTGAAAAAAATTGCCATTAGATGTTGAATTTCAAACCTGGGTGCTGCGTGGATCAAATATACAGTATTTTCTTTTACACAATTTGTTGTTTAGCTTAAATAATAAAATTATATACGTATGATTTTTTTCCCGTAAAAGTTAAAAATAATAAAATTAACAAATTCAAATTTAGGGATTTTACTGGTAACATAAGGAGTAGGGTAATTCTGGATTCATAACATAACCCTTATCCACTCCCACACGAAATAAAAAGAGAGCTCAAATTCTTTTAGAAAAAAATTATGTCTAAGTGATGTAAGACCATCTTCTTTTGTGTTAAAATGTATGAAAAACTGTACAATGATTTTTTTCTTTTAAAATAGTTGCTTTTTCAAATACGTTTAAACTATTCTACTGTTTTTACTTATATTATAAAAAATGCCTGTAGAACATTTGTTTTTCCAAAGGCTTTATTGAGGGAGGTATTTTAATTATTAGATGCAACCGTGTTTTTGTGCTGAATTTCTATAATTAGACGTAATAAAATCTAACAAGGAGATATTGTGGAGGAGGCATGCATTTACTATTGAAGGTTCAGAATTCTTCAAAGAAATCAAGTTGTTTTCAGCCTTGGTTTGCTTGTAAAGCAGATTGCTACGTATTGCATAGTTTCAACAGACATAATTTTAAATTACATAAACTAATTTAATAATTCAGGTGTTAAAGAAAATGTTGGAATCAGATATAAAATTTAAGAAAGTGGCAACAATATACAATAAAAAGTCATACCAGAGCACTTAGAGTTCCATGTACTTGTCAACATCACAACTTGGTGCACTTTATCATTTACAACGTATGATAAATCTATCATACATTATGCATAGTTAATAACCTTTCTGTGTCAAGTAGTTCAGCATATTATTAATCATGTCTAAAAGCGCGAATTTTAGTTAGATTTGTTTGTGCAATAAATTAAAAAATCAAACTTTTATCCAACAAATTATTCGCCTATCGATATATACTAAAATCAATTGTAATGAGTTACACGTGTAAAACTTTAATAAAAAGATTAGTGACACACAATATTCCACAAACACCATTTTTTTTATACAGTAAATACAATGCTAACATTCGATGATTAAGTCACCACCCACAGCTTTAGCAGTGTTTGTGTTCATGCAGCAGCTGAAAATGTTAATTTAGTTCGTAAAACGTCGTATTGTTTTTTTATCGTACAAAATAGTGGTTTTTGTGTAAAGTTATGCTTTCATTCATTTGTTGAATATCCTTTAATACTATTCAAATAATTTTTTTATCAATATGTGTACCAACATCAATCAAAAAGAGTATCTTTTAAATAAAAAGATACATTTTATTATATGTGGGTGGAAATAAAAATGATCGATATTTGGGAAAATATCAAATAGTTTGGTTGTGAAATTTGAATATCACACATATTTTTATAAAACAAAACAATCGTTTTATTCAAATATGAATATAATTGTACGAAGTGTATTGAAAATTAGATTTTTGTAAAATTTATTGTTGTTGTAGATTAAGACAATTAAGATAATATTATAATGGAATATTTAATTTTTATCTGAAAACACAAAACTAACATTCATATTGATAATTTAGAGCATTTTGATTAATTTATATTTTCATAAATCAAGCCCCCCCCCCAAATTTATGTATGAAAAAAGTATACAATATATTTTACAAAATGTATATATTTTGTTAAAATTTTAAATTAGTTATTATATTAAATATGTTTAAATGAATAGTTTTATGCTGTTAGTTTTGATATTATAATCCGTCATAGATAAAACCACTACCCAACACATTTAAGTGATAATTTATATTTTCAATCATATATTGATTAGGTGAAGTTGGAGCGATGCATTAGTAATATGTGAGATTTAAACTTTGACCTATTTTGTATCTAAGGATTACTGGAACACTGGCAAACAATATGACATATCGATAAACAATATGAGATTTGTTCAAGTAGAACGTTATTATTGATGTGATATTTACAATATATTAGCGTCTAGATGTAAAGTAATTCTTAAATGATAAATTAATTTTTATTAACAAGATGTCAAGCAAAAGCTTAAACAAATCAGCAGTGTATTTCTAAAAAATGTGTATTTAAAAAAATAATAATTACGAAAACAAACTGAATGTAGTTCAAAAATATATCTTCAGCTTGTTGATAGTGACGGAAGTAATGATTATAATTTTCTTTTAAAATATGATAGCATGCATTTCTTATGGAATATATTTATGTTTGGCATTTTAGTAAATCCTATTCCGGTTTCTACCAATCCTTTTGATGTTTTTTTATTATTTTAAGTTATGATATTTAGTAAAGGCTACAAAAATAAAATCTTTATTTCGCAATCCCCCACCCCCCACTTAATAGCTGACGAAAGTAAAGTTTAAAAAAACTGATTCTCTATAAGAATCCACTCAAAAGGACACTGAATATAATATCTTCTTATAGTTGCAATACCCCCGCTTTGAAGTTAATATTTTATTTTATTTTATTTTTTTTTAGTTGAATTTTGAATGTTCCAACGCATTACAGAATAGAGGACTTCACAAATATATTTGTCGGACTTATAAACTTATATTCCCGATCGAAAATATTTTGTATATTTCTATTATTTACTAAAAGGAAAAATAAATGAAGATGATTGTTCAAAAGCCTAAACGAGAAACAAACTTATGGATTATATAGGTTCATTTTTCGGCTTGATATACATATGTACTGTATCGCACGTGGATTTGTTGTACAATACGGTCAGAAAAAAACACAACTGAAACCGAAAATAAAACTTTATTTAAAATACAATTTACAGTATGTCCTGAGTTACGATCCTAGCAGAACTCATAGTGATAGTGCAGATTTGCACTGAAAAGAGACTGCTCCATCCCCCTTAATTTGCTTACGGTTTTTACTCACAGAGAGACTATTTGAATGGTTGAGTTTTCAGGTAGCATTAAATCAGGGCTAACTTAATAGAGGTAATAAATCGAAGAAGATCACTGTCAGACGTCTTCCCTCACACGTAGTTCATGCACTACTGTGACTTTTCTAGTGCCGAGCGCACATTCTAATGGCGTCGTGTTCCGGTTTCTTCAATCCGTTTACCTAGGAAAGGTTTGGCCAGGTGGTTATATAACCAACTGGCCAACCTGGCCATATATATTCAACCTGGCCAAACCTGTCATGGAAGCCTATATAATTATCTCGCAAAGTAAACATTATTAACTTTAAATAAACATACGAAAGGTTTGGGCTTGTGGATGGGTCAGTTCTAATGAATGCCAGTAACTCTTCTGAAGACGATTTCTAAAGTATGTATCCCACGGTTTTTACTTTTCCGGGCCATAATAAATGTTAGCGGTGACAAAGTAATTGTAAACAATTAACGGATCAACATCCACATGTGGTGTTTAGGAGGAATATACTGTATGTAGTTTACATCGTCCTTTCTTTATGACTTATTCACCGAGTTCACTTCCTGCTATGTTATTCATTGATTTATTTATAAACAACAATAAAACTTCAATTGGGCATTTATGTAACTCTTTTGGAACTAGACAAAGTCATGCTTTAGATAAGCAAGTATCCAAATTGATTTTAATATATCATTAAAAACCAATAGTATATTTAATTCTGTTTGTATACAAATTCTGAATAACTTTTATTATTTTTGCTTGTACATTATCAAACATTTTTAAAATGAAGAGGTAATTCTACTAAAAACTACAGGTTCGGTTTTGAACACCCATATTCAAAGAGCAGTATAGCTTTTGATACTACTTTTTAGTCAATTTATATAAATGTGAAAAACAGTATAGGCAGTGTGAATTACCAACGTACAGATAGAATTCGACTAATAATATATAACCAACGAAAATAGACAAAAATTGGAAAAAGATGGATTTGTAAATTTTAGTTGAATATCAGAGATTTACTATTGTTTATGATCTTTGAGTGAAAATCAGAAGAAAAAAAATTCAAATTTAATTAAAATTTAAGTTAAGGCAAATTGAAATGATAAAAACTATATACAATCAAAGTTTCCAGTAATTATTGTTCTAGGCACTTCTATTATTTCCTTCCAAGTGTTTGCGAGAAAATATTTAATAATTTGAAGATAAATTATCTGTTCTATGATATTTATTTTCTCGAAAAAATTGGCGTCAAAATAAGATACCATGAGAAGAACAGTCATCATGTGCACGTTACAGGATGAGATTGTATTATTAGTTTATTCATTATTTTGTATTCAAACATTGTTTGAGAAGTACATGTTATTTACTTTGAAAGCACATTACAAACTTCGAGTTACATGAATATTGTAAGCGCATTAAACTTGAATATGTAAATATTAGTTTAATAGTTGGCTGCTGCTAACATTAAACGACTCACTGAACACATGGCAAATTGTTATTTAATATTGATAAGTAATATTACATAAATTTAATATAAATATATCAAAATGTAACAATCAATGAATATGATAAATGTTATACTTGTAATACAATTAATTATAGAAAATATACATTAATTTCATGCATACTGAATATTACGCCATTGCTTGAACATTTGGTCACTGTCCCATAAAAAATGCTGAATTATGATGATTAATGTATATTGTTTTTCATTTTTCCGTTAAGGCTTACATCTGTACATTCATTTATAAGTATATTTTCCATGCTGTTAGGCACAATTATTTAGTATTTTAACTTTCCAATAAATCGAATTTATGTATTTGTTCTTTTGACAAATAACCTTGGTTTTTTTTAGTAATTCAAGTTGTTCATAAATTTAGAGATATATTCAAATTAAATCCATACACCTTTTTTTTTTTTTTTTTTTTTTTTTTTTTTTTGATAAATATGTACCAATTTTATTTCAGCTGAATGGGTAGGCGACTTGTTTAAAATAAGGGGAAACATAAGATAGTTCTAAAAATATTTGATTGAAATTGGCAGACCACGAATAAATTTCTCACAAATTTGTGCTTTATTTCCTTTATCATGCAACAGACAACAACTCATAATGAAAGCAGTTACATTAAATTGGCATATGGGTTCAATGTATGTGGGTAGGGACAGTGATATTTTTCTCCAATTTTTATTTAAAACTATATAACACATTATTTTTAACTGATTTTTATTTTTTATTAAATATATTTATAATACAAACATGTTGACTGATTTGTTTAAATATATTACTATCGTTTTCCTTTACCGACAAAGAAGTGTTGGTCATAATGATTAAATAGAATAGAGACTAATTGTTGAACTGAACTACTTCCAGACCCTTCAAGTCAATTATAACCAGCAATGTTAGTATGAAACGTAATAGAAATGAACCTCTGAAAGTCTATTGTCTTGTCAAGAATAGGAGTTTTACGAGTGGAAGGTCATTATTTTTTAACCAAATGAATTCATTTATAAATATGTAAATTCAGCAATTATTAAAGTAGCTTTGTAACAAAAAGTTTGTGAATCATATTGAAAATAATTTTTAATTAAGTCCATTATAGTTCATAATAATAGAAATTAAAATATTACCCTCATTATTAATAATTAAATATTATAAACCTTTATAGAATGAATCGCTATGCATTACTAAATACATTATTCCATTAATATAATTTATCTACATCTCTTTACATATTCTATACCAGTAAAATCTCTGACGTAGCTAACCCCTAGCTGTTGCCATAGGTCAACGTTAATATAGCACACTTCATCGATCGTTATATTCATGCCTTGGGGATAATATTGGCACCATAATTGTGATGCCATCATAAAAATTAGTGTACACTGCGTCAGAACAAACAATTTAAAAAATATATATTATCTTTAGTAAATCAATAAGTCATTTGATTTTCCATAATTTTCTTGGTAATAAATTCTACTCGAAATATAACTTAAAACATAAGGAGATCGCTCATCATAATTAAATAACAAACAGATACTTTCATTAGTGTTTGTAGAGTTTGCATCAAAAGAAAATCGTAAATTTAACAACTGAAATTATTTTGTTATAATATAAGTGCATGTCTTTAAGAAGTTAGTTTTCAATCAGTTTTGATTTTTTTTTTAAGAATTATGTAATAGTATTAATATTTGTTTTATTTCTTTGAAATCTAAACCGAAAGTTTTTGACATATTTTCAGAAATGCTGTAGTATCAAATATAATGATGGTAAAAGATTCAAGCAGTAATTGTAACTGCAAAAGGGCTTTATCATCTGATAAGCAGTTTTCGAATTATAATCATTATATTAACTCAAAAAATAAGAAATTTATATCTGTTAGCCAATTTATTTTATATTTTGAGAAAAACTAACATTTTATAAGTTACCAATTGGTAAATATTTAACGTTAATAATTGAACAAACACGTGGTTTAAATTGTTGAAATAGATTTATTTTAGTTTGCTGGCGATTGTAACAAAATCATTAATGATAACCAATTTGAATTACAAAGTGATATTCAATCGATGATTTATTAAACCTGTGTCACAGCGTTTAAAGTTATAGGTGGTTCTAGTTTTGAAATCATCGTGGAAAGCAACAATTGAGATTGTTACAAGGCGATCGACGAACCACGTGATCTAAATTTTGTCTTCGACTGTTGCATCTGACTGACGTGTTAACCGATTGCCTTATTTATACCGTATTGTAATTTATTTTTTTCCAACGTTTAAAAGTTGAAAGCCTACCTATTTCACGTTTGATTAACAAACGGAGATAATGCTATTCCTTTATACATTATAAATTATAATTACAGTATGTATTTTGCGTTATACAAAATTACATAAATGAACAATAAATAAAGTCCCTTTAGCTCTGAAATACTCAAAAATGCCTGGTGGGAATAAAAATCAGTTGGTAAAGAGAGACGTAATAGGAATGATAAAAGAGGTATATTTATTTTATTCAAGACTTCATGAAGAAAAGTGTACATCAAAAAATATTCTAAGACTTTATTCAAAAATTATACTCATGTATTTACAAATTTATTTACTCTGAAGTAAAGAATTTACGATAAAGTGAATATCTAAGAATTCCTTGCCTACGTTTTCCCCTTCACCTGGAATAGATACTAAAAGCTTTTTGTAGGCTTAAGTAGTTGATTAGACACTTCATGCTGACAATTCATATGAGAATCCTGTTCAAATGGAAAGGTTTTATGTATAGAACACTGGAAATACAGTGATCAGTGAAATTATTACACGCAAATGTTTTGCGCAACCTTAACCCTAAAACCAAACACAAATCATTATTTCTATTTGCTAAAAAAGCATTTTCTACATTTTAATACTAGTTTATTTTTCGATAGTTCTTGAGTTTTTATTGCACATTATGTTTTCATTTCATATTATAAAAGGGTATTTACTTGTTAAATAATTCCATTGGAAAAAAATGCTTGTTTCTTTTAGTTATTCAATTTTATACACAAGACCCAAAGTTCATTAATTTAACTGTTACGTTAAAGTGTGAAGTAAAAGTTGTACGCAGGTTACTTGTTTGAAGAAATTTGGTTTATTCCTGTTTTGACATATTTTGCTAAATTCAGGAATTCCAAAAGTAGCCTTTGTCATACTGTACCATATATAATATTCCACTTCATAAGCAATGTCTTTCTCTCTCTTTAACATTCAGTATTCCATAACTTAACTTGTGTCAAGTAACAAATAAGTTATAACACCACCTAACAAACTCACTCGTACATCAGAACGACACTGTCACAACACCAACTAATAACAAGTAATAATATCTAACAAGCACCAAATAACTTATTGACTATGTCTGTATAATTATTTGAGAGATTGTCATTTCTTATGAAATGGAAATATGAAAATCGTGTACGCTCTATGATCAAGTTGCTGATTTTTGATCAAACATTACCCACCAAAAGAACGATACCTTAATCATTAACATTTAAAACGTTTTGAGGAAATTGGCAATGTACAAGACCACAAGGAAGACCACAAAAATCCACACATGAGTAACAAAAGCTGCACTACAACTCAGTTAAGATTTAAGTACGTTGACAACAATCTATACATATTCAACTCCCTTATAATTTTCGTCTTGCTCATGAACTGTCTGAGAAAGATTATGATTAATAATGCAATGAAGACCACAATTTTGTTTAATCTAGACTCTTATGGGATAAAGCTATCAAGTGTTCAGCATAAATATGTTGATATTTGGTTGATAGTGCGTTTCGTTAGATTTTCCTTACATCTGTCTTAGAATGAACTAGCTGTTTGTCCGATATAAAACTTTTTTGAATTTGCCTCAATTTTGCTTGTATATAAAATTGTCCTAAAATTTCTAGCTGTTGGCATTTTAATTCCTTAAGATAGATTTCACACTGTTGTGATATTTTGTAAAAACGGTGTAATCATATTTTTTTGCAAGGTGTGGAATGGTGAAAGTTTACATTGTATTCTATTAGGACATATTTGGTTTATTTTTCTCTCGATTGAATTTTATTGTTGTTTATATATATATATATATATATATATATATATATATATATATATATATATATATATATATATATATATATATATATATATATATATATATATATATATATATATATATTCATCATTAAGTAATCACGTCATGATTATATCAATATTTTGAAGTGTTTATATTGTGTTTTATGGTGTTTAGTTCGACCCCATAATCGTGAGGTGTCATAAAATTCTCAGAAGTCATTGTGTATTTTAAAGGAATGATGAATTTGTATAGGGAAATGAATGGTTTGAACCATTGTGTATGGTTGGTTAGGTCTGTTTTCCTTGATTTTCAGTAAACGTTGAACTGGTGGGTGGCTTTAATATTGGATATGGAAAGTTTGAAATAAATCAATGTGCTTTTTTTAATGGTAAAATTTAAGTTATTATGTAATTTATAAGTACTTATTGAATATATCCATTGGTCTAACGTCTGAATTATAATTCCTTCTTACGAGTCATCCACCGTAGTATTTTTGATGTAATATGGTAATTTTAAAATTAAACTTCCTTTTCTTACATGTCTGAACTATATTTAAACACACTTTGTTACTTGATAATCATCAACTTTTCATGAAAGGTATTCAACAATCATGGCTTTGCTACTATCTAATTTCTCCTGACTTGTAATTTACTTTTACTAGCCAATTGAAAACAATGTTCACTTTTTACTCTTACACATATTTCACCATCGTTTAATTGAGAATAGTCATTTTAAGAAACAAAGGCTTTTGTAATATTGTGCACTTATTTTTATTTTCAATTTAGTATTAGATGTAAAAAAGGATAATTTCCTTAAGAGAAGGTGATCTTGGAGGATTAGGAGGTTATTTAAAGGCCTAATTTCAAAAAATATTTCACACCTTTCTTTAGGCGTCAAAAATCTACAATGCTTTACCCGTTATGAAGACAGTAATCTAGCCTTGATTACGTAATAAAAAACTTCATTAAATAAAATATCACAGAGAAAAATAAATAAAATCCTTCATTGTTTGTTGAGTGAGGATACATATTTAAAGAATAAAAAAAACTTCGCAGTGTGTTAATAAGTGGTAGAATCGAAACAGTGGGATGTTATTCATAACAACATATAAAATAAATGTATACAATTATTATTAACAGATCTAGAAGATTTTATGTGTCCTAGACAGGCTAACAAAAAGAAACATGACAACTTAAAGAGTTTTTCTAAAAAGATAGGTCATTTTAAACTAACTTTAATGTGAAAAGAAAAAAAAAAGTTATATTGACAGTTATTATTTATAATGTTTCATGATGCTGATGGTGACCTGTCATCCCAATCCAACAACGATTTCTTCTAAAAATATAAAATCATACAAAAATGAAGAATTACCATATAATAAAGTAAAGTAATTTTTGATCCTAGTTATTTGATCATTATTATTTTATATTAGTAGTTAAATTTGCTTTACATATTTATCTTTATATTATTAATTATTATAACGATCGCTTATTATAGTTGTATACTTTTATCCATTATTTATAATTTCTCTTTATCTTCATTATTTATTAACTAATAATACTTTCATTTAGATTATTTATCCGTATTTTCATCTGAAATTTAAAACAAAAAACCTTCTTTCATTCCTGTTGTCAGTAGATCAGGAGCTAGAAAATTCGAAAACAACTAAATATAATATTTCTCTAGTATTATAAAATAATTTTATAAATAATCAGATTTATTTTATGAAAACTGTAAATTAATTTCATATTTTTACGTTTTGTGTTTTATGAAGTATCCCCTGTAATTTAAAAAAAAATCAATTAATTTAAAATATATATATTTTAAATTTTATTTGTTTCTTTTCGAATTTTAAGTCAAGCAAACTTTATTTTTTCAAACCAACACTTTTATTTCATTAAATTCTTTAGTAAAATGTATTATTTTATAAATTATGTTAGGGCATAATGTTAATTACTATGTGTAAAGTTTTATAGCCCAAGTCGTGTTTTAAAACTAGTTATCATTATTGAGTATACCAATTTTTAGACACCTGCTTCTAATTAACACGAAACCACAAACCCATTTGTGCTGTGCTAACTGTATATTACGTATTCAAATCAACTGACCTCAATGTTTGTGTGTAGATTATTTAATTAAACACATTCAGATGTTTTAGGTTTCTTAATAGATTAAATGTTTAATGTAATGAATTGTTCTATAAACAGTCACAATACTTCTAAGCCTTTTTTCAGTACGTTTTCAAGTAATTATTTGTATTAAATTTAAATATTGTTTATGTTTATAGTACTCGTTTTATTACGTCTATACCATATGCTTTTTTCCCTTTCCTCTGTAGATACTGAATATATGTAAATATTTTATAATCTCAATTTCCCGTTTATAGTTCTATGGAATCTTACATACACAGCCTATATTCTATCCTAGTGTCATTTATAACTATTAACCTAGTTTTTATTGTCATTTTAAATTGCTATATAATACAGTTTTTTACATAAATCTCTTGAACTACTTGAATGCTATTCTTCTATAGGAAAATGTCATAGAGCTAACTTTTCTCTTGTATTCTGGGATTATCATCATTCCAACTATTGAATAACTGATACTTAAAAATATTATTTTGATTAAATGGATAATTATACCAATCAATGTTTCGACACAAGATTAGTCTCGAGCATTATTAACACATCAATTCCAATCTCTATAATAATAATGGAGAGATATTTTCTACCGAAATATCTTAATAGAACGTCGTTTCACAATGTAATGTATTGTGAAATAACTTACATTCTATTAAGTAAATTACCTTCTGTTCATTTCTACCCTCTCGGATAAGAGTGTCTAAACAAATCAACAACAATTGCTTTCAAATCTTCGTGATATTACGCTGAATTAGACACGGTCTCAAACGGTTATTTCAAAACATTGTAACTGTTAGTAGAAATAACCTGGCTTGAATATTATATATTTGCAAACAATTTAACATATTTTTATCAGTGTAATATTATGGATCTGTAATAAATTAAAGCTCTGCCCTTCACTGAGCTGAACTTGATAACAACTGCTAATCTTGATAACTTTCATAAAGGAATTATGCATATTCTGTGTTAATATAATATAGTACCGTCTGATTTGTAACATGTAGGTATTAATATGTTTTCACCGTCGTTGATAAACATGTACCTTTTTTTAAAAAAAAGAAAGGCAAAAACATTTACTTTATGTTAGAGTAACAATATTACATGATATTTTTCCTTCCAATATAAAATATCTATAGCCCGATTACCGATCCGTAATTGTATCCAGTCTAACAACTAGAATGCAATATAGATCAGAATTCACCTTTAAGCCCATTGATAATTTATATTTATAGATACGGACTTTAAGAGATAAGAGCATTTTAGTTTGATCAGCTGATGAGCAGACACCAATCTAAATCTTAGTTCGTTCAGCTATTGCAAGGCTTGTTACTTCAAAAATAACTCGTTATTATTGCAGTTTTCTATTTTGATGAAATGAAGGTCAAACACCCGTAGCATGTAAGGTATTCTCTATTTGTATAACGTTGTAATAACTTCTTGTTTTACAGTTATATATACAGTTATATACATACATAAATTGCATATAAAAGCAAATTAAAAGGGAATACTGATGAAAAACCAGTCGGGTAAGATTTCAATATATTTTTTTGAAGTTTTTTTTTTTTTTTTTTTTTTTTTTACATAGAGATATCAAATCTTATAAATTCAATCATTATTCTGTAATTTTCCAGAGATAGATAAATGAAGTTAGAATTAAATTAATATCGTTGTCTTAGTACTCTACAATTGCATATTTCAGCACAACACTTAACATTTGAAACTGTTTAAATGTAGATTATTTAATTGTAAAACATGTTGTCTTAAATATCCCATCTTACATCCTGTTATAAAAGTTTTAAAGAACTTTAAGTCATAACATCAGAAATCTTCAACTCAAAATTAAAATTTAAAAATTTTTTTTTATAAAACGATATGAATAATTCACACTTTTTAATGACGTTTCATTTTACAACTAAAAGATGGTGCAAGAATTTTGCAAGTATTGCGTATGTATTATGATAGTGCTATGCAAGTATAGCCCATACAATTGGCAACCAAAGATTTACATTAAAACAGATTCTGTTCACCTTCTTTAAATGTATATAATTGCAAAAAGGACAGATGAAACTTCTTCAATTTAAAACTTTGTTAATTGCTGAAATGTATTGAAAATGAATTTAGAATATAAATGGTGTGTGTTATTATATATTAATTTGGGGGGGATAACATGCATTTTTTGGCTTTTAATTACACATTGCCCTTATGGTAATTATTAAACCTATTTACATTTTGTTTTTGAATATATGGCATTTGTAAGTTTCTTTTAAATAAATTAATATTTGACGGCCAACTAATTTGCAATTTAATCATATTTTTAGGTATAACTATCATTAAAAATTAATCAAATCATCTTTTCTGAAAGTGTCAAATCTGAAACTAAAATATTTCAGACTAAGCTTTTATTATTAACAGTTTCAATTGTATAAAATATTTATAGTACAGTTTATCTCATGTAATCTACCTTAATGCATTGTTTCTTAGAAAATGAATAATAAATATAGATTTGTAAATGGTGCAAACTATTCAAAGCTTTATGGGCATATGTAGGTTTGTGGTTTCTTTAGGACAACAGTATTTTTTCTCAACATTTCAGGTTGACAAAATTTATTGTTACACCTCTAGCCACGGGGTTTATAAAATGTTGTATGCACTGGCGTAATTTTAATAATTACGTACCCTACTTAACTTATTGTATTAAAATAAAGGCTTTTGAATCATTTTGACCTATGGAATTACCATAAAATAGACACAGACAAAAAATATATCTCTCGCTGATTACTTGCAATAGGCAATAACATATTTAGTCAACACACAACCTGATTTAAGTAATAATAGTTAAATTGTGGAAAAAAGTACTATCATTGATTATCTGTGCACATAAAAAACTGAATTGCGTGCTATTAGTTATTATAAATAATATGAAGACTATTCAACCACGCAACATGGAGAGGTTAATAACTATAATGATATGGATGATTGATCTATTTCCATTTGTGAGTGATATATTGCAAGATTTTTAATATTACCACATACTTTAGCTACTGGAAATATTAAAGGTTTTTACATTTAAGTTGGTGTACTCTGCTAAATATCTATTTTGTATATAAATATAATTAAAAAACTTCCATTAAATATGTATTATCAAAACTCAAAATAATTGGCTAAAATAGTCAATTATATAGTGAATAAACAAAAAAATGGTAAACGATTCAAAATATAATATTCAATATTTATTTATTGAAGTGATAATTATATTTCTATATTTTTTTATAAACATGTCCGTAAACATACTGACTAAACATAGTTTTCAACGAATGTTATCAGAAAATGTATAAATATAATGCAATCATTTAATAATTTATTTGTGATGACAAATATTATTACTAAATCCAATAATGTAAATTATTTAAAAAATAATAAGGTATCTGTAGATAAATATAACCTGCGTAAATATCGACCAGTAGTCCTTGAGTTGTAAGCTGAATAACTGATAGGAAGACAGAAATACGATAAATTTATAATACATAGAAACACACATATACGTTCGTCATTATTTGTAGATCCCTCCATTAAACAAACAATGACATTGATGCTTTCATCAAATAAACACGAATTAAATTAAAGAGACAGCTTTGTTACTTAACGCAAAGTTTATGACATGCCTTAAATCTAACGGACTAAGCGCCACTTAAAATTGATTTACTGTTACCAAATTGAAACATTTATTACATTTTTTAACATTATTTTTACAATGTTAAATAATCCTTACGTGTAATAATATAAATTATTAATGTAGTACATCATAATTAAAACTATCCTTGTTATTTTAAAGTGTTGAAATTGTAAATTAAATTACCAATGTGACTTTTCAAAGTTTAAAAATGATTGTACAATAATATCGGTCATATAATAATTATTATAGTTTACAAATCTACTGATATTTGTACTAGAGAGACATCTCTTTTTAAAATATTGTTGGCGGAGAGAAAAATGAATTTTCTATGTATATCAAACGATAGTTTTACTTTTCCTTAATATCTTTTCAGTCTGCAAGTCCCAACTGAGGTCGACACATGGATTATTGTGCTAGAGATCTAGGTGTGATGAAAAACGACGGTATAAGGTATAGATTATGCAACAGGACCTCGGTTAGAGGAAAAAATACACATCACAAAATACAATAATACATTTGACATGTACATTTTTTACATAAGCAAATATATATAATTTTATTGTATTGTGTTATTATAGAATATCATTTCGAATAAAAGAAGAATAACCGCAAGTCTACCCTTTATTGTTGTTGTAGAATAAGAAATTCATGTAAAGCAGAGTAATTTAATACAGTAGTTATATTTACAAAAAATAAGGCTGGTATATTTATTAAAAACTATTTTTATCAAACCTGACTCTAAATAAAGCATGTATTTTGGATTTTTTTTAAAATGATTACAAATATGTTTTTAAAGCACTTCAAAATATCTTCTTCAGTATTATATTCCTTGAACCCCCATACTTGACTCGTAACACATCGTAGATATTTTCCACTTAACAGCAATTTATTATGGCACAATAAATTATGACATCGGAAATCGTAGAAAAGTTTGCTGTTTGAGATTTTTCATTGAAATGTCACTCCTTGGATAATGTTGGCGTGAGTACTGCTGCCACGAGTTATTTATATTTATTTACCACTTCTATCACGTTTCTTTTTAACCCTTATTTATCCGCATGTTTTAACCTACCGCCTATTCTAATAAATAATATTTTTTATTTATATAAACTGACCCTATATTGCAATTGTTACAATATTTTTTCTAATTTATTGATTATAAATTGAAGCACATTATTTGTTGTAGTGCAATACTATGTCATCAGTGTACAACAAAACATTTACAAAAGAAAATAACGAAGGACTAAGTAAATACCATTGTTAATCAGAGAGTTAAAAGTTGTCTAAGATTTATTCTTTCTTAGTTTAAAAATGGAAATTATCTTTAAAATTTTAGGTAGACCACTGTGGAATATTAAAAAATATATCACCAAAATAGTTTGCGATATTACATTGTCTGTGAACTTGTGTAATTCATTTGTCATATTTTTCTCAATATATTTTAATTATTTTAAAAATGCAAATGATATCTTCTATTTGTAAACAATTGGTTTAAATTAATACACCACGTGAAAGAACACTCAAAATTCGCATGTTATAGGAAGAGATGGTTGTATAATTTTACTAATTTTTTTATCAAAACTTTTCAGAAAAGTACGCCTTATTAACTTTCTATACATATTACATAGTTAGAGTTATATGAGTAACGGAACCTGTTTAAACCTAAACATGTAAATATTAGTTCAGTAATCGGCTGCTAACATTACCCACTCACTGAATATATTCTGTATCATTACATTATTGTCAAATATCAAGGAACGAACTATAATTTCATGCTAGTTGATATTGCAAAGGAAGCGAACTTCAATAATATCTGATTTTAACATCATTATTTAAATATTACTTGCCTTTTCGTAAGAAATGGTAATTTGCGAACGATCAACCAAGGAAAAAAATTATACTCTGAATGTTGTTTTGCATATTGTTGTTTAGGTGCGTATTGGTGAATTTAATTTATTAAGGACAGTATGTATGTTTTGCTAGCTGTTTGGTAAATGTATTATGTAATATTACCTTAAAATTATTCGAATTTATAGGTTTGTTCTGTAAGATTTTACTTAGTATGATTCCACCATGAAATATATTTCATGTTGAAACATTATAATGTAAAATATTATTATATGAGGCTAAGGTGTGCACGATGTCACTTTTGGGAGACTCCCTTTTTGTTGTATTTTAATTTACTTTATCTGGGGTTCAACCAGATTCGATTCCTCCAATCAATATCGCTTTTTAATAAGAGATATTTTATACTAGATTATTAAAATAAGTACAGAATCGAGATTGAATTGCGAAAAGATAATAATATATTGTTAAAACAAACGTAAGTATATAGCCAATGTTGTTATAATAAATAAATTGATTCATCTATACCCTTTTTTTCTTACTATGTATTTAAAAAATCTCATATACGTGAATCTCATATATGTATTTAATAAATCTTTATGGAACTACGTGTTAAATTGTGTACACCTCTCACGACATTAAATTTTATAAAATTATCCTTTGCTAAATATATTTTAAATATTCTCATATATTCGTACTTTAAAAAAAAATTAATTTTATTTTAACTTAATCATAGTTTCAAGCTCTTTAAAATTTCCTGGTAGTTATCATATATACTTATTTCAGGTAATTTATAGTAATGGAAATTTGATATATTTTAATAATCATACAAAATTATATATATATATATATATATATATATATATATATATATATATATATATATATATATATATATTTAATATAATAACAAAGCTTACAAATATTACCCACAATAAGAGTTTAGTTATAGTAGTTCGTAAATAAATGAGGATGGCTACTATATAGTTATAAGGCGATTGATTAAAAAATTTGTGTTCAAATTACATTTTATTAAGTTCACCGTTTCACAACTCAAGCTTAATTTTTATTTAATATCTGATTCAGAATAACGAAAATAAACTTAATTATGTGTATTTGTAAAATATAGTATTATTGAATTTAATAAATTTTAATTTTATTATATATATATATATATATATATATATATATATATATATATATATATATATATATCATATACATATAAAATATACACATACATACATATAAAATAAATAAATAAGCATATACAGTATAACAAATAAACAGAACACAATTCTCACAAAAAATACGCCTAAGTATCATACGCGTTTCAACGACAAGGTCGTCCTCTTCAGTGATACACGAGCTACACCAATCATTGATGTAAAATGTCATTTATAGTTAGATTGGTGTAGCTCGTGTATCACTGAAGATGACGACCTTGTCCTTAAAAAGCGTATGAAGGCGTATTTTTTTTGTAATAATTGCATATATATTTATATTTATATAATTTGAGACGAATTTTCAAATTGATCAACACAGTCGAATTTCATCAGCGAGACCCTTCTAAATAAATTATAAGTCGCCGCAAAAGTGAGAGGAGAGCTTAATAAAATCGAACCTCGGTATAGGCATCACATGTCTGCTAGACAACACGGGTTTTACGCGACAACATAAGTAATAACAACAGAAAATATTGTAATTACGCAATAAGTAAAACAGATGTGGCACAAAACATATGTGAATTTTTTGTAATAGGTTATATTGCCGGTATTAATAGTACGTAATCAATAAAATAGTAAATATTTAATTTATTCTAAATATAGTACACACTCTTTATAAAATGAATATCCATTCTTACACAGTGACTTTTTACATATTGCAAACTTTAAAAGTCTCTGACGTAACTAATCAATAGTTTGTTGTTATAGGTCAACTTTAATAAGGCACAATTCATTGAGCGTTGACGTCATAAGACGGGGTTAATATTCTCACCATAATTGCAGTTCTGTCATAAAAATTAGTATACACAGCGTCAAAACAAACAGTTTCTAGAAATAATAACGTAAACAAAATATAAGTAGTTTGAATTTCTCAAGAATATCTTGGGCTGATATTACTCACTGTAGGGTTAATCGAAATATAACTTTAAGACATAATCCTAAAAGACATAGTCTCTAAATCGTCCGTTATGGAGTGTAGCGCTTACATAAAAAGAATATTGTAATTTTAACAATTATTTGAAATTCAATTGTTATATTAATATATATAGTGTATGTACTGAATAAATTATTATTTTTTTTTTTTTTCATTTATTTTTTTGTATTAAGAAATATGAAATGGCCCTTTGTGTCATTTAATTTGTTGTGAATAAAAAACATTATAGGTATATATATTTCACACACACGCGCGCGCGCACACACACACACACACACACACACACACACACACACACACACACACACACACACACACACTATTAATTATTTATTAAGTACTAAATTATTAGAATACATAGTAAAACCATTCTTGAAGTTATTAATGAAAACATTTACCGGGAGTGCGACATAATAGCTCTTCCACTTTGTTTTACAGCCTTGAAACTTATACTATAATTTAATATCAATTTACTTATATTTTTTTTAAATTTGTTAATAGCGAAATAATATACATCTTATACCACATTAGCGATATAATAGGGTAGTATGTAGTTAATCATTATAATATGAGAGATTATTTTATTATGTCACTATCTATGAAGCTTAAGATCACATTTACAGTTCGATCATTGTCTTTGGTGATGTAAATTTTACAATAGGGAGCGGAGATCAAGTGAAGTTATCTCCGAAGTGGTGATCGATTTATTGATTGAAGATCAGAACTTGTGTAATTGTGAGTGGAAAACCTGTTGACTCTGTTATTAGTGTTTACGAATACATAAGTCAAGACAATTACTTATCACTATTTAAGAGTAAACATAGGGATTCCTATGCTAAATATGTTGAAAATTAAAAGAAATTAGTTATGAGGGGCTACATTTGTAAAATTTAGCTTGAACATGAACAACGCAATTCAACAAAGTAAAAATGTTTCAATATTCAAATTTATTTCATTTGTTACCCTTCTATAATAAAATAGAGATGGCAGTGGAAAATAAAAAAATTACATTTGTAATCTGATTAGCTCGAAACGTTATATTAACTATTTTGACCCTTAATTCTAATATTACACAACAAATGCTAATATATATATATATATATATATATATATATATATATATATATATATATAATTTGTTTTTTAATAATCAGTATTGTGTAATATCACTACGTGGCAAAACGGTATCTTCGCTTTATAATCGCCAGCTTCCACTGAAAATGAGTCGGAAGAACGTAATTTTCTTTCAAGACTTTGGAAACTCCCTACCGAGACATATTATTATCGGTTTCACCTGGAAACTGCTTCGTGCTCATTCCGGGATTTTTTTCCACTGTATTACGGACTTCTACAAAACAACATAAATTACACCTACCTATTTATTTTTGTTGTTTGCAATAAATCAATTTCTAACAATCGATGATGTTGTCTTGTAAACACATGTAAACTTGAAGTGTTGCTACCAGGATACTGAGCGACAGGGTATCTCTGGGTGTTTAGCACATTTCCTTTGCAAAACCATTTAACAATGTATTTATACATATTCACTACTGTTTAAAGATTTACCAAGATTTATCTTATCCATGTTTGGAGATAGATTTTGTAGTGGTGTTGTAAACATGAATTTTCATACTATCCTTAACATCAATTTGTGCAGGACAATGTTATAACAAGAGTCTAAAAGCTCATAATCGGTCAAAAACAGTTTTATTTTAAATTTTGTTAATTTGCCTCCCTTCTGAGCTTCGTACCCAAATTAAATAAATGACCTGCTGTCCAGTTGTTATAGACCGGTCCAAATGTTTCCTTAGGCTACCCAATCTTTCGTAAAAGTTTTTACCATTTTACGTTGTGAAATGTCTACATTAGGAATTTGTATGAAATTTTATTTAAAAGTTATATTCATTCTCAAGTTACAATTTACTAAGAAGTAAAGAACTCAGAATTATCTCGTAAGGTTTTCCCTTCACTTAGAACTGATACTAAAAAGCTTTATACAGACTCGAGTATTTGATTATCTACTTCACATTGACAATCCACTTTAGAACACGCTTTATATTGGGGTATTTTATTTGTAAAATATTCTAATTTTAATAATAAATCAAATTATTTCCTGTCTGATTTCAATATTCAATACTTAACCTCAAACATCCAAAAAATCTTATTTTTAGGAGTTGAAAAAAACATTTTATTATTTTTACTTCTTACTATATCATGTTCTCATCTTGCATTCTTATCATGTATTGGACATATATGATTTTATGGTATAAATGGGTGTTTACTTGTTGAAAACATTAAATTTAAAATGAAAAAGGGCTTTATTCTTTTCGTTAATCAATGATTAGGTTCAACATAACTTTTTAAGTCGAACAAAAATAGAGAGACATTTACAAATATTTGGTTTTCAAATTGATGTTAAATTGGATATTGTTTTTCCAAGATGTAATAATGACTTAAATTGTCTGTAAAACTTTATATCTCTCCTTAACATGTCTAGATAGTACATTAAAATGAGATATATCTTTAATATTTTATATCAGTTTAATTCCATATATAATTGGTTCATTCACATATTTAGTTAGTAAGTCTACTTTAGCTGTACAAGTTAACAACATAAATATACCCATGTCATGTAACCGTCATGTTAATTCAATAAAATATCAATAACATGTCATTTAATATCGGAAACTTTCTTTCTAGAACTCAACAATTTTTAACTATATTATTATTATTATTATTATTATTATTATTATTATTATTATTATTATTATTATTTGCATAATAAATAGTATATCCAAATAATATTTATTTATTTATTTGCAAGTTATTTGCGTTACCATAATTAATTTCAACAATCTTTAATTATTTAACCATGTCAATAAATAGAGACATATTACTATTTGATATTAATTTTAAAAACTTTAGAATTTTGAGTTTTAAATATATAAATAATACGTAACAAATAAAATACTCGTAATATTTATTATACGAAAATGAATACAGTTCTTGTAAATTTTAACTTTTAGATTTTCTTTTAAAAATATTTACTTTATAAATTATACTAAACAGCGGGGCTTATAATTGAAAGAAGCAGTTCATTTCTCACCAGATATCGAGATTAAAGTAGTAACGAAATGTTTTTACATGAAGTATGATATAAATTCAGTACCTTCTAAGCTCTGCGATCACAAAAATTAAATGTGTTTATTTAACAGCAGGAGCGGCACCACAAATAACTCTGTCTAAACTCTTTGATATTTTGCTTGACAATCAAACTGTGAAGATAATTTTACTTCACACTCAAAACCAATGGAAGCATAGAACATATTTTTGTTAATATCATTTATTTGGTATTGTTTGTGAAAAAAAAAATATATAATAATAAAATTAAAAAATTAAAAAAATAAATATAGTTAGATTGTCAAACGAAAATGAGTAAAAAAAATTAATGCAGATCCAGCAATAAAGAAACACGTTTGTTTTATGTGATCTAATGCACTTCCACATTGTAAATAGTTAATAAACTAAATCACGTTAAAAAGAAATGTTTTAAAAACAAGCTTTGTAACTACTATAATTTATGACAATGCTTTAGTTCAAATCAATTTAAATGAAAGTACTAAATTTGTGACAAGAAGTATGGTACTTAACCCTTTGACCGCCAGTCAAAATCGATGGGAGAGTGGCCAAGAGAGTATCATCACAAGTACTACCGTCGTCACACCCAGGTCTATGTGCCCGTGAGTGATGCTGAAACGCCGGGGTCATTTTGACAGTTTTGTTAATTTACACGTAAACCATTCATAGTATTTTCCTTAGTTTTTGTGTTACTACAGTACTTCGCTTTTGGTCAATTTTTTTCGAAATTAAATGTGCTACATTTCTCTACAAAAACTTTTTTTTTAAACTTAAATATGAAATAAAAACAAAAGTTTTTTAAACAAATTTAAAACTACTTTTAGAAGGCAAAAAGTCTTTAATTTTTTTTTTGCAATAAAAATGAATGTTATTTTAATAAAAACAAAAATTTTATAAGTTTTAAACTGTAGTTTTACGTGTATAATTTTTCACAATAATATAGAACAGAGATTGTTATACGATTTAATAAAACCTCGACGATAAAAACATTATTATTTAAATATATGTGCTTGTTGTTTATATGGGACTCTTCAATCCACAACCCTAAATAATTATAGTCATTTTTAAATATATATATATATATATATATATATATATATATATATATATATATATATCACAAGTAATTGTAATTTCTGATATTAATTACATAAAAGTTGCGTATAACCTAAAAAAAAAGCAAAAAGTTTGGTTGTAATATCACGGATCTTTCCATGATATGTTTAAGAGTTTAATAATGTCAAATCTTTACGGTAAAATATTCTGACAAAGGAAAACTTTAGTTTTCTTCTTTATTGTGTGCAAAATACCTTTTTATTTTGGCCATCTTATTGTTAAGGGACATTTCCTGTGATTAAAATAAAGTTTAGGGTAAGATTTTCATTAGTTGCAGGGGATAGATAGTGAGAAAATAATAGCTATACTTATCTACATTTAAAAATAATTTTGAATTTTTACAGTTACTGAATACGTGACGTACATAAAAAAAACCAATGATAAACTATTTTGTATGATTTCTTTTTTTGTTTTTAACAATTGATGATTAGTAACCTTCCGTAATCAACAAGTATGTCTGAATAAAAATTTATAATAATATTATTATATTTTTTATGTAAATATATAGTAAAATTTAAACTGTATTAAATATCTAAATAATTATTCACGTATTGAGTTATTTCTGAAGAATTTATTTGTGGTTGTAAGACCATTCATAATTCTATTTCTGACAAAACTGCTTTAAGCTACACATGAAAACTTGTTTATTTGTTGTTCTTGTAAAACCACGTGTAGGGTTATATATGTTACTTATAAAGTATTTATACATTTACATAAACATATAGTTATGGCTAAGGAACCAATATGTACATCAGTATTGGCAAAGATATTATAAACAAAATTAGGAGACTGTTATTAAGAATATGCATTACATAAGCCAAAGAATTAGGTATTGGAAGTTAAATCTACTAAAAATGCCGATTCTAGCGTAAATTGTTAAATGGAGTTACAGATGTCTCCTAAACTTTAAAGTATAAATTATTTTATTGGATTTAGTTGAAAATTATGTCAAAACCAAAGTGATATACAATCAGCAAAAGACAATTTTTGTTCAAGATTTATTTGTACAGTTCAGAAAGAACCCAGATTAAGGACTAAATTATTATTAAATTATTTATAAACTATTATATTAAAAGTAATAATTCAATAATTTATCACATTTTGTGTCTCATGAAATATTTTTATATATCACCTGAATATATTTGAATAATGTATTTACTTCTAACAGTGTTAAGTAAAATACACACAATTGTTTAATATTAATATCTTTATAAACTCTCTGCTTATTTATTAATACTTTTAATCAATTCTTACTTAAAATACCTGCATGTATAATGATAAACATTAGGAATGTTTTAAAACCAGATAGATATAACTGAAACCCATAAAAAAGATACTTATTTTGTAGTACATTATAGGGATATAATGATTGATTTATTTATAAATATTATTTCGTTAATATCATACAAATGTATAATTAAATATTGTTGAAAAAATACATCAAATTGTATACAGTAGTATACAATTGTTTTAAAACAATTTAGTTCATGTTTGTTATGTATTTATAAACTGAAAGCAAATTCATTTAAAAAAAAGTGCTTTATTTCAAGATAATAGATATTATTTTGAAAGGAAAAGTAGGGTTTATAACTATTCGAACTTTTTACGATTACAATATTTTATCACTTCTGTTGATATTTAATATGATATATACAATAAATCTTTTGAAAATTCAAAAAAAAAATTTTTTTCAAACAAACCAAAAGCCTCAACACATCATTAAAAACAGACATTACACTAAATTAAAAACAAAAATAGATACATTGGTACAATTTTAGAATGAACATAATATGTTGAATATACAAAATGACAATAAAATTAATATTTGTGTTTATTAATGTTTCAAAATACACAGGAAACTCTGTATATTACTTAGGTGATTAAGAAGATTGTTAATAGTAATTTTATTTTCAACTATTAGATGACCCAATAATTTAATAGTAATAGCTAATAATCATAAAGTGAAAAATAAAATCCGCAAGGAAAATGTGTATTGTAATCTATATTAAATTTAATTTAAGCTACAGTAAATTAAGTGAGAGATTGGCAACCGACCTAAGGAAAATCAGTTTAAACAATATACATATTTCAAAATAATATTAAAATCATATACTGCTACAATGCTTTGTGAGCTTTTTTTCTCCCTTTTCCAATAATTCAAAAGGTCTTTATTCATATCAGTTTGTGCATTTATTATTGCTCTGAATACTTGGTGTATTTAAACCGGATATGCTTCTATTTCTTGGTCAATATATCATTCAAAACAGCTTACGTTAACTGTAACATCAATCATAATTAATCCGTATTAATCGAAGTGGATGATTGTATTTGACGGGATGAGTAATAGCTTATTCGTTGGTTATTATGAGGAACTTTGTGATAAACATGAAGAGTACCAAAGTACCATCAAACACAGAAAATTCATTTGTAAAATTTTCTTTTATTCTAGTTACTCACGGGCAACATTAAATGTTTGTCCACATAATATTATGTACTTTAATAACGTATTAATATATTTGTACATGGGGTTTTTACGGGAACTAAAAACTTTAAGCGAATGAGTACTTAGTAAGAGGATTTATGTTTTAATTCCTAAGGTTTAAAAGTAGGTTCATTTATCCATCAATTTCTTTGTTTCTTAATGTTGCGTGTATAGTCATGTAGTTAGACCTAATGATTTTAAATATTTTTCGGAAATATAAATACAGAAGTAATAATAATAATAAATAAACATTTTAAACAAATAATGTTGTACATAAATATTTATTATATATTTTTCCTTACATATTATTTATTGATGATATTTTAACTTGTGTGATTGTTCGTAAATTAAAGCTAAACTTATAATTTGATTGATTTTAAATTATTTGTTTAAGCGAAGCAATCAAAATGAAGCAATGCTTACAATGTCAAGGAGCGAAACCTGAAGTTCATATGAATTATAAATTGTTCATAATAAAATATTATCGGAGATATATTTATATATTTCACCCTATTTTATTTTATTTCGTCAATCGTAATTAAACAGTAGTTGTTGTTAGATAAGCGTTAAAAAAATTGTCTATTATCATTGCATATATCCGTTATGCTATGTCCAGAGTACACAGTGATTTTTCCATTACTGTATATTTAAAAAATATAAGACCAATTATTATTTTGAAAATTGTTTTTATAACATGTAAACTGTTAATCCGTAAATAGTTACTATAATAAATCAAACCTAGGGGACTAACTCAAGAAAGACGACAACAACAAAATTATAGGAATTATTTAGTATCAAAAGTAACTGTTTAGTAAAAAATCAAATATAATTTACTATTAAAGCCGTTTTAGTAAAATTGATTAGGAAGTAGGTAATATTCTTTGTTTCCGACATTATCAAAATATTTTAACGACTTAACCTTGTATTACTATTTATTGAGAAACCCCTTAGAATATCGAGAAACGTTTATAAGTTTTATTACTATGAAGTCAGTTAGCAGCAAACCAATAACCTAAAAATTAAAACATACATAATTGATGTTCAGCAAGTTCTGATTTGTTATGCATGAGGGATACTTGTTGAGCAACCATTTAGTTTCTCAAAGACACAAATATGTTGCTAATACAAGTTTTGTATTTCAAAACTATCATCTTGCTCAATTTTATTAATCTTCATATACCTATCTATTTTTATTTTTTTATCAACAAACGTTCACTAACTTCATATGAGAGAACTTTTCACTATCACAAAAGTTTTCGACGTTCATTTTTGTCTGTATACAATAAGAAATATATAATATATAGTAACTAGAATGTTTATGATATATCTTTAAAGTTAAGTAGTGGATATTTTATTATTAGGATAAGTTTGTTTTGAATATGTAAATACATAAAGTTGTGAAATTTGTGTTTTACCTTCATGAATTTATTATTTATATCTCTGGATTTATTATATTGGTAAATATTTTGAAATAAAATAGATTGTTTTGTATTTGTTATTGTTTTCATGTGCGACATTATCAGATATTAATTTAATTAAAAGCGTACATTAATAAGATAAGGAGTAAATAATTATTTATAAGATTTCACATCTATAGTTATTTTATGAAAATATTCTGTTTCACAGAAAAATAAAAAGCCATACTTATTTATATTTTAAAAACAAATATTCTGGTAAAATATTGAAAAAAGTAATGTACAATTTTGTTGGCTGAAAATAATAGAATTATTACAAAAGGGATGAATTGCTGTTATGTTCTATCTATATTAAAAAAAACAACTGTTTTTTAGGCATCTGTACACAAAGTTTACATTACACGGTTTCCAAGATCTATTAATAAACGCCGTTATGTTAAAACGTTTTACTGTCCGTTTATTGTGAATATTCTGATTTCACGTTGCATTACCTTTTGGTTAGTGCTATGAAATAATGAAATAATTAGAAATATTAAGGTAATTTGTACAATTCCTTTTAGTTTGAAAATTATCAAATTTCATAGCTTTTGAGGTATTGTTTACAAATGTGAATTATCGATTGTTTTCACTCTAGAAGATATTTAAGCTAGGGTATAAACGCACATTGATTAGACGTAATGACGTAATAGACGTACATAATTAATTAATTTCTATTTTTAAGTTTCATATCAAATAGACAAAATGAATTAATTGTTCTTGGTAGACAAAATAGGATCGTGAAAATCATTAACTTTTTTAAATGTTTGTAAACAAGCAACAGTTTCAAGTCATGATAATTAGGAGTGTGAAGTATAATTAAGGTGTGGAAGGTATACATCAATCTCTTTTTATATTGCTGATATCTTTTTACTCATAAAATAATTTATTTAATTCAGGAGTTAAGCAACAATTATTTTCCGTATGGATGAAAGGGGGTGTTAATATTAGATTCTTTAAAATGAATATATTTATAATGTATATTTATAAATATAAAGGCATTGAATAAACACAATATTTTTTTACAAAAAGCTACAAATATATTTCGGATGAAAACTATTTACTGTAATTGATCTTTAAGGAAATCGATGTGAAAAGAAGGAAGTTTGTCTGTAAGTAAAATGGAAGGAAATAAATAAAAGTATAAAGTTAAATTACATAGGATATAGAGGGAAAAAACTTTATATGGGAATGGAAAGAAATGAGGATATTATTGAAAGATATTGAACAACCCGGCATGTATATGGTATATTAGTTTTTGTAGTAGTAGTTTAGATTTATAAATTAAATTGTATTATTATTTAGCTTCTAAAATGTGCAGCAGAATTATCTTGAAAAAGAAATTGATATATTATCTAAGATATTCACCAAAATAAAAAATAATTCTATTTCACGATTCAGAACGAAATTTAATATTGTTAGTAACTCATAGAAAAGGCCTACAGCATTTCAACATTATTGTTTATATTTCCACGTATTTGTGATATGGTAAATATTGAACTATATATGTAATACTTATTTCAATATTGGTAACTAGGTAAATAAAACAATATGCCTCTAACGGTTAGTATAGGAGTTTAATTTATAAAATAATAATATAAACATGCCGTCTTTTTTATCTGGAGAAATGATTTTTTCTCTCAACTGCAATCATATATTAAGTTAAAAATAACGAACAATTTCTTCGTAAAATTTTTGTTCTTAATTTTTAAATGAAAAGAATTGATTTGTTAAAAAAACTTTTTTTAAAGTATGTTTCTTAAATGTGTTTTAAAATGAATATTTCTTAAATATATAGTATTTTATTGTTGTACCTTTATGGTAAAACTGTCTAATTAGATAATAAATGCACTACGTCTTAAATACCAAATATTTTACTGTCGTAATTTTCTGGTAAAAACTATCTGTTTATATAGGAATGATTTGGTTAAACGTTTTACTAAATCTGTTGAAAAACTAGTAAGATAATACGACATCTAATAACAAAATTCATATGTTATATATCAAGAGACTGGACATCTTCATGATAAATTATTCGGTATGTATAAAACTAGAATAAATATTTCAAGACTATAACACTTAAATTGTATATATGAGTTGAGTTTTTTTGCTGAGTATATCTTGTAAAAAAATTATTATTATTATTACTTTTTCTTTTACTGAGAAATCTTACATAGAAAAATAATATTAACGACATTTATTGTTTTCAATATACTAAACATATTCCAAAATGTAGCAGATAATTTTTCTTAAAGAATTAGATAATATTTATGATATTTCTGAGAAAATGGTGTCTTTCAATTTAATTTTTTCATAAAATTACTATATTTTATGAATTATTTTCAAAACCATGAAAATGTGTCTACCAGGTCTAGCTAGGATTAATACAGTGATAAAGGGTTACGCACCATATAGGTATACATAGTTTGAGCTCAATAACTTTTTATTTTAGAAAATATTAAGTGTTTTGTAAATAAAATGGCGGATAATTCTAAATAAAGTATTTCGGGACCTATGTATATATGTACTTTTTTCAATATTTTTGCTACTAGAATTATCTCAGAAAGTGCTCGGAACCGTATGTGAATCACTCTGTATATTTTACTATTCTAATTAATATTCCTTCACACAAATATTTACACTCAATATTTTGGTAAAAACATTAGGGTATATCTAAGCAAAACTTTAGAGACTTGCGTGTTTTGTTTATTAATGAAAACGAAGTAAGTAAAAGGCGATGGTTGTAGAGATGTATTGTTTACTCATTCGGTTTGATATTGAAACTTCTCACTGGCATTTGGCTTTTACATACTACAATTTGGCCTATATTAAAATAGTAACAATGGAATGGAACAAAGTTAAATTTAAAAGCGTTAGCTGTTAAATCATTTTAAAAAAAATAATATTTTGTTTTATTACTTTAGAGAATTAATTTCCAAACAAAAATAACCTAATCAACATATTATATTATGGCTAAAGTAACTTAAATGAATTTTATGAATGCCGTAATTAAAACGATACAAAATCCAAACTAAAAGCGTTACAATGTAATAATAACTTATAGTTATTTCAAACAATCTTTAGTTTCGTGTATTTTAAACATTTTTATTAGAAAATGAACACAATTTTTTTTTTTAAATCTGCTTTTATTAAAAAATATATTGACAAATATTTATTCTGTGTGTATTTTTTAGTTTATCTAAATTACCATTTTTTCCATGCACAAATTATTACGCCGAACATTTTCAAGTTATGCTCCTTCTTCAATAGTCAATAATCGCCATTAACGTCTTAGTATTTCCTAACATATTGTAAACTTACATTCTTTATGTGTATAAATAAATGAATAAATAATTCTCAGCGCTTTGATCATTGATTTCAAGAAAACGAGGCTGCGTCGATCGACTTATTTGTCAGAAGCTCAAATAACTAGTGATATTCTTCACCCAAATTTTGGGCTAATAAATGTTTAACTAAATAAATTAAAATATATCATATTAGGAATCATTCCAGTGAATATTGTTTCATTTATATAATAAACTGTATAAAATGTAATTTTAAACTTACACACTCTTATTGTTCACCATGAACCAATTCTTATTCACAAAAACAATTATTTTCGTTAAAAGATTGCAAAAGTTTTAGTCGGTTTATATATATTCTGAATATGAATTTCTATTTTAAAGTAAGACCTTCTCAGAATATTATTTAATTATGAGTACAGAAATAAGTATTTTATTGCAAATATTTTATAAAAGTAATCAAATGAATTCAACAATTTTCCGGTTTTTAAAAAAAGTGCTGATTTTGTAATATAGCCCGAACTGTGTAAAATAATTAATAATTTAATAGCCTCTATTAAACATTTGAATGATAAGTGAAGATTTTGCCCTAACACTATCTTTGTATTCACAAAATGTTACTTACCAAATTGGTTAGTTTAACCCAACATACATTTATTATGAAGTTATTTTATCTTTTCTAAAATAAATGCCTCATATGTATGAGCATATATATATATATATATATATATATATATATATATATATATATATATGAATAATACTTGTATCTGCTTGAGAATTATTTTACCGTAATATGTATTGTAATATTTATATTAAAAATAGTGACTTTATATTGATGTAAAATAAATTTATATATGGAAAATAGCATAATAATATTTTAATAATTATATAAATTACTAAAAAAACTTAGATCATTTGTTAACTTATTATAATTTAGAAATTGCTTAAGTTGGTTTAGGACACGAACCTCCACTTCCCTTCGTATAAAAACGGTTTGTGATAAAGTGCAATTTCAAGTTGTATCTAGATTGAAACATCTTAAAAGTCAAACTCAATATATTTATATATAAAAGTATCTAAAGATTAATCTATTACTGTAACCATCACTAGTTAAAAAGATAACCTGAATTTTCTAAACAACATTTTGTAATTTAATTTGGCTGCCATGTAAAAAACTCAATGTATGAAAAATATCATTTGTTTAATTTCTCATTCGTATATAGGGAACAAATTCTAAAATATATTTCTCCAGTCTCTACAAATTTAGCCTTAGAGTTTAATATAGTTTCCTTTCATTTTTAAAATTGAAACATATAGTTAACTATCAGTATGGGAGAATTTATTAAAAACAATACATTGCAATATTTAAATCGTTGCCTTCCTAGTTTCATTTTATTTTATTATTATATTTAAAAACCCGACTCGAATATTAAAATGCACCCGAACATTTTGTTGTTAAAAATCCGTCTTTGCATCTATCGCGTGGGTTTTATACTACTTCGATTGTGCTGGTATGTTGTTATATATATATATATATATATATATATATATATATATATATATATATATATATATATATATATATATATATAACGGGTTAACAATTTATAGTTTGTGAGGTCAACGGTGTTGAAAAAATAGCGGTCGCTACATATACAAGTAAGACTTACAGTTGACGTAATCAACATAAAATAGTGTATTGTGAAATAATTACGTTAAATAAACAAGCGAAAACGAACGGAATATCTGTTTGTCAAAGGGTATATACTTTTACGACATATTATAAATAATTGAGTGCTTACACAATGGTTGATAATAAATTATCACAAGCTATTATTCATCCAGTCAGATTTAATGATCAAAATGGCCAAGTATGGGTTAATTATGATTGATGTGTTAGTTAATTGAGCTACTTTAAGTAATAGATTTTCAAGAAACTATGGGTTAATTATGATTGATGTGTTGGTTAATTTTAGTTACTTTAAGTGATAGATGCACCAAGAAACTAGCCCATATCCGGTTTAGATTATGTGACATTCAGTTCAACATATTTTTTGAACTTGTTCTCAAAACTCTAAATTTTAATTATATCATATAAATCAGCATAGCTAACCGTTAGTTATAAAAAAAAATTTATTAATGTTTGGAAAAGTTTCAAAAAAATACGATTTTTTATATTAATTTCATTGTTTCAGTAAGTCGAATTGATTGGTACACATAAGTAAATCAAATTACAATCCCAGATAAGATGAAAAAGGAAGAGTATAATTTTACATTCTTTAAATTTACATATATTGTCAACAGGTTCGATATGTATAAAAATGATTTCAGAATTCATTTGTTCTTAACTGTGATTTTATTCTCAGTCTATAATAAATTAACAAAAACTTTTTATTGTCTTCTATGTACGTTCATTCAACATACCATAAAATAGACTGCAATGTAAAGGAATGTTAAACATTATTTTGCGATACGTTACTTATACAAAAATTCAATAAAATCTATAAGCAATATAAATTCTTGGAAGTTATTCTAATGTCAGATATGTGTATTTTATTAAATAACGGAGAGTTTACTTTACATAGGAATACACGATTTTTAATACCACATGCAATATTCAAAATTGACGTCCACTAAAGAGACATTTTTTACAAATAGAGATATGCTTAAATTTCAAAGTTATATATTTGAAAAAACAAAACAAAAATATACAACACAATTTTATTCAAACATCACTGTTCTTTATAAATTTTGTAGTGTATACAACCCCTTAGCGTTATAGGTTTTTTTTTTTTTTTTTTTTTTTTTTTTTTTTTTTTTTTTTTTTTTTTTTTTTTTTTTCCTTTCTTTCTAAATTTCGTTAATTTTTGAAAATAACTATATAAATAGAGAACTCAACTTTCCAAATTCATGTCTTTGTAATGTTTTTAACTATAAATATATAAAATTCAAAATCCTAACTTAATTGCATACAATGATCTGTTAAAATAACAGTGTTTCTCCCAAAGACAATAGAGCCAGTAAATTAAATGACATTGTAATCCAAATATATATATATATATATATAAATAACACATTCCATCATTCAATGGGCGTAAAAGGAAATACTTTCAAGAGAAATCTGATCGATAATATTTACCACAAACTTTCTACATAAAGAAAATTTATGGCTTATTTTTAAAAGATAATCCTTCAGAGAAAGTTTTGTATAAAATATTTTTAATACATGTTTTAAAAGGGTATTACAATATACTCGATCAGATACTTACACTATATGTGACAAGAATTTAGTACAGGCTCCGTGTCTTAATATAGATATTGAAAATTCTAAAATTGTAGTTCTTGAAATAAATTAGACAATTTGAATATCAAGTTAAATTGCACATAATAAAATGAAGTGTTTATTAGGAAGTAAAATATGAAATTAAAACCATTTTCAAACGAATTACATGATCTCCCGTAAACATTTACAAATTCTAAATCTTAATATTAATAATATTTACTAGGAGGGACAACTCTCCTTTTATTATCCACATCATATCAGACAACAGAGTTATGAATACAGTTATACATACATAGAATCAGAAAGCCAGAAGGGAGCGTTTGTAGTTACTTCAATTCCTCACCACTTTATTCGCACACATCTTAATAGGGAGTTAGGAGAGCTTCAGATATTCTGTAATTACTGTGGAGGATAGAACAAGAACTACACAGTTTTTAGATTCATACGTTTTGCTGTTGTGAATTAATGCTTTGATTCACTAATATCTTTCCTATAAGATTACATTCGTATATGCAAAGTGATACAGATATTTTACATGGTGAATAAAATTTTTAAAAAACAGCTGGAATTCCAAGTATTTAGGATTAAAGAGTTCAAAACCCCAAGAAATAAACCATCTCCGTATGATGTTTTTGACATGAACCATGGTATGTGTAAGTGACTGGACTGACTTTCTTGCTCCACCATTTGTTGTAAAATGCCCTCCCCAATTAGGCCTATACCGCAATTAATATAGCGGTCAGCTTTGCTAATTGTATATTTTAAATTAGGTAAACAATTCACTTGTTTAGCAGATTTTCTGAAGGCGAACTTTATTTAAATAAATTTATAGAATCCACATTCATTGTCAAATTAATGAACACTAGCTTTACTGCCGAATCTGTTAAATCACTTTTATAACGTAACATTATTAACAAACAGGAAAAGTTTAATTTCAATAAACATTATTTTTGTATACGTATTTGTTCTATTTTATTTATCAAATAGATAAAATGTTGCCTAATTTATGTTTAAATATTAAATGTTTCTTATGACTACAAATTAAGCAAGAGTTACTGCTTAAACTGGACGCACTGAATAATAAGAGGTATATGAATGAGCGTTAATTTTTTCAACTGTGCTAAAGTGTTAATTTTAAAATATGTGTTCATGAGTAGTTTCAATAGTCCACAATTTAGGTGTTATATAACTGTATGTGATTAGGCTTGTGAGTGGTTGTGTTTTTAATAGTAGGAATTTGTTCAAATAATCGTGTATAAACCCGTGTACATCGGTCATACATATCTGATAAAAATAAAACCCTCAAACACATAAAACCATAACATACATATGATATTAAAATTTCTATTTAAGAAGAGAATGGAATGATGAAACTAATGTATAAATACATCTATTTAGAAAGCTAAATAATTGTAGATATTTTGTAGAATCTCAGATAATATATTTTGCTTAGATTAAATTGTAAAGTAAAAAATAATTGCCCATTATCGCGATTGGTATTTTATTTCAATAACAAACCAGAATGTTCTAAATACCTGGTTCTAAACAACTTTATTTAATATTTCATTAAATGTAATTTATTAGATAATAAAAAAAACATTCAGAATACATCAATTAATGAACAACATAGTTTGATATGTAGCCTACATAATAGCGGAACTAGATACTCACTCTATAACCGTGTTTATACAACTTTATAAATCGGGCTACTCGTGTTAATCTATATTTAATGTTTTACCGACAAAGTTAAATTTTGATGTGAGGAAGGGAGTTGGTTCTTCTATTTTAGACTCCTTCTAAATTGCCTTCTAAAATGTCAATATAACTTACTTCTCATTTTCTTCTTTTTTTATTGATACAAAAGATTCGCAGTACCACATTCCGAACATTTTTTATGTTATTAAATGAAAACCTAAAAGATGCAAGCTCATACAATGCAATTATTTCAATGAACGTTTGGCCTAGTTTCAACAAAACCAGCACAAGTTTGTTTCTCAGTAAATACATTACTCAAAACCAAACCAGCTAAAATTAACAAATACATCAATCATATTTAATTTGTACTTGTTCATGTGGAACATAGCGTCTGACTGTAGGAGTAATAATATATTTTACATAGTTTTTTATCAACCATCTGGTAAACAATAAAGTATTATAAAAAGTTGCACAAAAGTCACAATCACTAAACAAAAAGCAAAATCACTTTTTTTTATATTCCGCATCGATACTATTTATTATTCCCGGTGAAATTATATAACAATAATATTTTTTTACTCTTATAGGTTGACAATATTTGTTTATTATAACATACTTTTTTATTATAGAAATTCATTTAAGCAGTAAAAGTAAAATTATATTTTATTTTTTAATAATATAATATATAATATTATATTATTAAATTATTATTCTATATTAGCACTGGTAACTTCTAAAACAAGTCTTATTTTTAAATAGAATTTTGGTTTAAATACTAATTAAATATAACATCTTTATTTTGTCACTTAATACAGATGACGGATGAGTCTATCATTCGCGTTTATACGTATGTATTGTAATATAAATATTTTATAACACCTACCTGTTTTGCAAGTTGGTTTAGAAAAGTAAAACATGAAAGTTGCTCCTTACATTGTAAAATGGTATATCTTTATATATTTTATTTTTAAGTGCTAATATTAAATGAGCATTTAATAATTTTGCTAAGAGGTGTTTTTCATTTATATTGTTTTAAATACTAATATTTCAAAACTTTCAAAAAACCAGGAATGTTACATTTTTTTTTAGTTTTTAAGCTACAACACATTAGTTACTGCCTCCTTAACACACGGTTTCAGAAACGTATTTCGGTAAATCCAAAACCTATACAGCCTTAAGGTTAGCATAGACACATCTCTTTAAGTAACTAAAAAATAATGGCTTTTACCCTTCTGTAACATTGTGTTTGTTTAAAACAAACCAAGTACAGTATTTCAAGCACTTAAGCTGGTTTATCTGTGTTTTAAGTACTTTTATGTTATATGTATGCCTTGATATAATGAAATCATGTGATAGTACTGAATTTGGCGACTAATATTTACAGTACTGTTAAAAAAATAAAAACAGTACAGCAGCAAAAGCCATTACTGTTACCATGTTTTTATTTATTTTCTTTTCATAATATATGGCCAAAATATTTGATTACGTATTTTTATTTATTTGCATTATAGAAGTAAGAAGATTCAATTTCATAATAAAACTATTATCAGAATCACATAACATTACATCAAATATTGATGTGCTCTATTTATCACAAAGCAACTGTATATCACACGCAATAACAACAGATAAATAATTATCATAAGTTATAGATTGTATTGTGGTAATACAATCTTATCGTACTGTAATTTTGTAATTTTCTGATAGATAAATATTCTTTAAATATCTATTGGTACAAAGTATAGGCCTTTAGTGAATTATATTTAAGTATATAGCATGATTTTTTTAAATCTGATGTTTGTTGTTTCAAAGGATAACAAAACTGTTGAAAATCTACTTCTCAATTTAATAGACGTGTTTGATGTATGAAATCTCTCATCTCAAGATGAAAATCATGTTTCAGAATATGTATCTTATATATCCATGTAATATACGCAAAAACTTGGATTTAACAAAGATATACCATAATATTTTAGAGTATTTAATGACATGGAAGAGTTATAAACCCTTATGGTCATTGAAATCTGGTATAAATTTAGTAATAAATAGGGTAATAGAATAATTGAATATAGATCGATATTATTATTTATACCTACAAAACTATCACATAACTTGGAAATGATGTACCTCGTAAAACCAATATTATTCGTAGAAACAGGTTTTACCGCCTAGACACTTCAGCCTTTAAGACTTTTTTTTATTATTCCTGGCTATCTTAATTCATGTCCCTGGTTAGGGTCAATATTTTCCTATTCAAGTTGCTTATTGTTTTAATGGTCACATGTGGACGTAAGATCATATCTATTCTACGAGCTAATGTTTCGAACTGAAGATTTATATGTTCTGCGTTCCTAGATTCTAGTTGCATCCTCTGTATTTCAGGGTTTCTTAATAATAATAATACCATGATATTAGGTTTGTTTTTGAAGGCTGATACAAAGCTTCATAATTTTCTCTGATTTCGTTTACTTTGTGAATTGACGAACTTAGAGCATTTCATATCTGGTTGGACCTGTGAACAAGTAAAGTATTTCAATAGAGTAATTTGTCTATACCTCCTAATTTATAAGGTTAGCCATTGTTTAAGATTAACAGTTTCTACGGCTTAAGTCTTTCTGCATACGGGTTCTATACCCATGTGGGATTTAAATTTGTTTTCAGTTTATCCGTCTTTTTGTTGCTTTCGTATTCTCGCTCCCATATCTTCTCAAAGAGTAGACAAAATTCCAAATGATATAGCTCTAGCTTTTAATCCATCATCAATAACTACTGTGAACTCAACATTTACCTCTGTAATCAGCAATTTCCGTGATAAACTTTCCATATGAATCAAAGCGTGTGTCTAGAATCCTCTACAGTGTCCTTCTTCACAACTGCTTGTAAACTGTTATATATACCAGATATGGCTTGAGATTCATGGTAATATTTTCAGCACAACCCATCCAATGCAATTTTTCTTTACCAAAATCAGCATTTGAAACTCTAATCAACTTGATGGCAGTTGCTCTTCCTTCTATAATTCCTTCCTAGCAAAATTGAAGCTCCATGAGAGAATCTGATAGAGGAAATCAAATGGGTATAGTTATTGTTGTCTTTTGCTTCAACAAGTTGTTACAACAATCTAAGTATCAAGTTGTTGCTGAACATTAAGAGATATATCGATAAATAATTGACATATTGTATCACTTGACTGAGGAAAATTCTCTAGTTGTTTAGAATAGTTGTACGAAACTTTATTTTAGCTATTATTATGAACGATGACAAAATGAGTGTTTATGCGGTTTTTAAATTTGGCTATTTTAAAAGTCAGTTTTTTACAATTTTTAATGAAGTAGAATTTGTCTAAAGTTTGAATTAAAATATCCATATTTATTACAAACGTACATTAGCGTTGGAACCCCAAGTGATATTCCAACTCACTCGTAATGGTAAATTAACAATTCACGCAAAGACGCACTGCTTTTATAATCGCATCATTTTAATCCTGAAAGTTCGGGACTCATCAATATCAGACGCCAACATTCGGGTTAAAATATATGATGTAATTTTAGAGCGCGACTGCATTACTACCGCAGCGGTAGTCGTTGTTGCCAAATAAAGTTTAAACTACCGTGCATTGGGTTATTCTCATCTATATTATTATCATATATTATTAACCAGGGGGGGGGGGTCGGATGAAGGTTTCACAATTATCCAAGGAAAAGGTTTTGATAAATACGAAAGTTTGAGTACCGCTGTTATAGACGAAGATATGTCTTGGTTCAAGAAAGCGAGTGTTTTGGTGACTCTTTTGAGATTCGCAGATTTCTAAAAAGTTTTATATCAGGAATGAGTCGCCTGTATATAACAAATTCGTAGACATATTGTAATAAAATTTAATTTGACGCCAATTATGGGCATATTTTGGTACTTTTGTTTAAAGATTTAAGTTTAAAATATGATGATTCCTATCATAAGAAAAATAAATAAAACTATAAGTTTTTCTCAATCTCGTCTCACATGTAGCTTTTAAAAGTACTAGCGTTACTTGGTGGTTGATATTATCTTATAAAATGCTAGTTTTTAACGTTTAGTATTTTTTATTTCTCTTATGTTGATTTTATAAAAAAGTAAATATCTCAAAATCGGCTGCGACAATTGATTCAAATATTTGTGAATTATCAAAATTAAAAACTCAAACCTGTGTGGAAAATTACAAATAAGACAATTATTTCGTTTAAGGTGAAGTAGAAGAAAAAATCAAGTTTATCATACTAAAATGATTTTAATACGGATAACGTTCCAATTATATTTAAAAAAATATATTACAATAGGGTCTCCATAGTTAATTTAATTTTTTTGAGGGAAAGTTACGGAAATTAATATTTTGGCTTCATATAAATTAGGTGTAATTTATTTGTTTTTAAGGATCGGTTTGTGTGAAAATGAGTTCAATTTTTTATTCAGTTCATGTCATAATTCGCTTATTTGTTGAATAAATTTCCTTTGATGTTTTAAAAAATATCTTGAATAGGTCATATTTAATATAATTTTTAATTTGATATTTATCCCCTAACTTAAGTGTTTTTATGTGAATAAATTGGGAACCTACAAATTTAAAGGTTTGTTTTTATTGAAAACAAATAAAGTTTTAAAAATATATTCTACTTAAATAACTCTATAAAACATCAAAGCTCTACGTTCTAATGAAGTTAAAAACTATGCTTTGTGTTATTTGGAGATGGCAGACACAGAGACTTTCATAACATTTAATAAAAATGCATTTTACAATTTTGTAAATAGACAATTTTTAACACTTAGGTAAATTCGTTGTTGTCGCAACAGTTGTTACCTTTTCCCTTATATACACTTTTATGTTTGTTTAAATACTTACTACTTACCTTTTTATATTTCTACGTTGCTAAAACATTTGTGAACGTTTTTGTTTTTTTTTTTTTTTTTTTTTTTTTTTTTTTTTTTTTTTTTTTTTTTTTCCATAGGTGTTGTAATATCTATTCTTTTGTAGAGGGAGAAAATTGTTTATTTATGTAAAATATGCAGTAGTTAATCATATTTGATTGGCCACATTATAAATTGGTTCGTGTGCAGAGTGTTCTGCTTGAAAAAAGTAAAGATTCAGTTAAACCAGTATATTTACAACTAATTTCTAAATAGAATCATTTTAAAAAAATACAAATTAGAAATGAGACTAAATTTTGAAATTGTGAAAAATTATGGATATTTTATTAATCAGAGCATTAATTTGGATGTGTTCATTTTTAATTGTTAAAACAATTAAAAAAAATAATAAATAAATAAAAAGTAATAATATTAATAATAAATCTAAAATCAGTTTTGTGAGATAAAAATAATCTGTTTTGACCAATCCAACATACCTTAATAAAGTAAAATGTTAATTATATCTTACTGGTACTCCGGTATATGGCCTACTTTTCCAGACCGAGTAATGCAGATAATCCGAAAAAGAAAATCAAAAATACCTGCTAGTGTATTGTTTTGAAGATAAAATGTCATAAATAAATAGTAATAAATCTCCAACCCTGGAAGTTGACTTTTCTTCTATTTTTGCAGGTAAGTACAGATTTGGTTATCCCAAATGTGTTACGCAGTTTAGGTATCCCTTTGCGACTGGAGTAATTGCATCTTCCTGGTATACTGCAAAGGCGGAATTCGTTCCTAAAACGGGAAAACAAATTTTGAAGTGGCAAACGCCTGTCGATCATTAGGTTTCCTACTTAAGGTATTGAAGATAAGATAAGGTGTTCTACGTATTTAGATAAGAGATAAGGGTTTGGAAAAGCTACCTCTACACACAAGTACACCCACTTATCAAAGCGGTATTTCTTACTAATCGGGTAACGCTTGGGAAAGTAAAGATTAACAAGCAATCTCATACAAAGAATACGCTCTTAGAGTTTTAAAAGGGGCTTTGATAAAAACGACCACTAGTTCGATAGTGTCAAAGCTAATATCCAGATGTGCTGAGCGAACTGTTCTGAGACGGATAAATAATATGCTAAGCAGACTTCATATAATACAATCTCACCTCGTTTAGAAATGGCGGCAAAAAACTGACCAAATTTGAAACACATGAGGTTGTACAACGGACAGGGTTCTAAGTAATTTACGCAAACAAATTTCCCATTTTTGATGTTAACTTCAATTGAATTGCAAATGTACATGAACCGTGATATTTTATTTTTGAACCTTTTTTCGGAAGGGGGATTATTTTAAGAAAATGATGTCAAGTAACGTATCATGTAAAACGTCCACAGGAAAAAAAATATCGCCATAAAACTTTCCATAACAAAATTCAAACTGAGCCGATATTTTTTACGTGTTTTAGGTAATTAATGGTACTGATAGCTATATGATGCAAAGGCTTTGTAGCGACACCTACAAAGTATTTCTAGTGACTGAGTAGTTTCTAATATAATTGGACATTCTCCTCATATACTGGTAAAAAACAACGAGATAACAGTCCAATGTTTGTTGTTACTGATAAGGCAGTACTATGGTTGAAGGATAACAATTTCAGGTATTTCCTTGTGAAAGCTCCTAGAGAGGATTTAATAATGCCTAGTCAGCTGCCAATCATCTTGTTTTTAATTTATCTTTAAATAGAGGTGTCACAAGACCCACTTTTCTTTAAATAATTTTATCAACTCAAACTACATGTTTCGTGCAATTGTTTTGTGATTTTCAAAATTGTAATTCACATCAAAAACTGTATTAAAAAAGAAATTACTTAGAACACTGTACGTTGTAACATCTCGTTTATTTCTAATTTGATACGTTTTTGAAGACATTTATAATTAGGTGAGATTTTTACCTCTATTTTCACCACTCAGTTCATTGCAATAGATCTTTAAAATGAGGTGTCACTAGACCCCCTTTACCATTTGAACATTTTTACCTACCCTCTCTGTTGTCCCCTTAGTTGTCTATTTGATAACTTACTATAGTCAAATAGGTGTCCCACACATTCAATATTGTGTTTATCAATTGAGTGAACATGTTTTGTAATATTTATGTATTCCCCATATTGTTTATTAAAGTAGTTTAAAAGGTAGGCTAAAACAAAGTAGTTTGATTTCTTGTTCAACGTTTTCTTGCATGTGGCTTTCGATTCTATTGTTTACTAAAAACACTATTTACTTCGAGACAGTTTTCGCATAGTTTTTGCATTGACAGTTTTGATTGGGATATGAAATGAGGCACATATTTTAGGAGTTATTTAGGCAAGCAACACTATTTATTTGTTATTACTTCCTATTCTATTGTTTTATTTATTTTACTATCAAAAAAATAATAATAATTTAAAATTGAGTCCATTAAAGTCATATATGTGAGTGCTGTTAACATTGAACAGTGTAAACATTTCGATACACAAAAGTACCATAATTCAAAGGTAAATCTTTTAGTATTTTAAAACATATGTAACTTCTTCCAACATACAATTCTAACGAATAAAGAGTCTTATTGATCCTCTTTACGTCTATCGTTTTGTTTAATAAGAGTTCTTTACGTAACCATTTGCTTGATATTTTCAGCTTCAATGTGCTTATAATTAGGGTTTTAGACTAAACAGTACGTCTGCCAATCTTCTTATTACTGTAGTTATCTTGAGCGCGGTAACTACAGTTTATTGGCTCTTAACTTTAAATAAACGTTTTGTGTTATTTCCTGAGCTATTCTGGTAAAGTAATAGTTTGTTGTTATACGTATTGGGGTATTTTATGTCATTAGGTTCAATTATATGTTTACATCTGTTCCAAACAAATGGGTTTATATTTATACGATTGCTAATCTATTTCTGAAATGTGAGTTTGTATATCAAAAACCACTGACAACGATTCTATTTCTACATGAATTGTATTTATATTTGCAGCGATTGTATCAAAAATAGTATATTATTATGTAGAGCATATGTCATTAGTAATATTTAAAAAAAACGTTTTCCCCTTAATTTTCGAGATTATCATGACAATATAAAGCATTTAACTAACTATAGTAAAGAAGTACACGTATATATTTATAAATATAATGTTTAATATTTATATATTTTATGATTAGTATATATTTATGAAGTTAGGTATTAATATATTATATAGAGTAGTTTTAATTTTAACTACGGGTATAGTGAAAACTTACAAAAAATTCCCAATAAGAATTGCAATAATTTGTGTAGTAGAATAAAAAAAAATCATTTGCTTTAGTAAAATTATAAAGTAATGGCAATAATAATATAAATTATCTAAAATACGTAATTGTAAATAAAGCTTTTTTTATTTATATTTTTCTATTTAAACAAGTGATTTATACTTATTAACTTTTGTTATTAATTATATGGTTATCTTTTGGTGTAATCACATCTGTTGAAGCTGTATGAAATATTCAGGTCTAAAATTAAAAACCTTACCGTATTTGAAATTTTCAGAGAATTGTTTCAAATAAATAGTTCTATTTCAAAACTTTCCAGGCATAATACTTTAATGATAACATTCATTAAAAATAATTTTATTTTCACATATTTGAATTAAATTCCCGCTTACATTTAAAGTATTATATATGTCTACTTTAAATGCATTAAATTCAATATGTAATCATGACGGTGGTACCTACCAATTAATTTTATTTCGTTGATATTAGGAATTAAATCCAACAATAATATAAATTATTTTTGAATCGATTATTTCACAGATATGCATCTAGGGTGGTAAGAGTAGTTACCTTAAGCGAAAAAAAGTAATCTGAGAAGAGTACAATGGTAACATTTATTGTATTGTATGTGCAGACATTAAATAATATATTCTCAAGTTGGTGTTATTTCTATATTATTCTTTAGACACTTGCATTTAAGTGGAACTTTTGAATAAAATAATTTAGTTCTAAATTATGTAGTTCATTTTTACTTAGTCCTAAGAAGTATCCTTGCTTCTTGATAAATCAATTAAATAACCTTTTTCACTTTCATATTATTTTTAAAATATTAACGCGGTTTAAATCTATATTACTGATTATCTAGAATCTTTAAAAAGAGAAGGGGATATCTAATATATTCATTATTTATACAATTAATCAAAATTGTATAATTATGATACTGTTATAATACATGATCAATTTATGATCAATCTTTTTATAATCAAGGTATTATGAAACAAATGTTTACAATAATGATTCAACTTTTCATACTATTGATGCAATAATAATAAGTAAAAACTATCATAAAGTATCAAATTATATATGACATGATACATTTTTTTTATAATTGTTGTAAACTATCTATTATGTTCGTTAACACTTAATTTTGTTGAATTAGTTTTTGTAATTTATGTTATCTATTTTTCTTATCAATATTTTTGAATTTGTTATTAGTAAGAGTTGTTGTTTTAAATGTATATTTTTTAACAACGCCTAGTTCTGAGTAACAAAAATATTATATCATAACTACATTAAGTAGGTAGGCCTTTTGGATTTCAACTTATAGAGACTGAATTTGTTACACCTTGCATATTAAAATGATTACCAATATTTTTTAATATAACTTTTACATTAGACGTCGTTGAGTGTGTTGACTAAACAAATTAATATGTGAACCACATAAATGTTTTGATATTGAGATTAAATTTTTAATATACATTCCAATGTATAACTTAGTACAGTAGACTCTCATAAATCCGGACTATTGTGGCGGACGGTGTTTTGTGAAAATTGAAGGCGCTAAAGCTGCAAATTGTTATTTAAAACAATTTACCGCCCGGTCCGGATTTTCCGGAGTCCGGATTTTGGTGAACCGAATTTATGAGAGTCTACTGTCTACATATGTGATATATTTAATTTTTTTTGTTTATTGTTTACATTTAAGGTATTGTAAAACAGTACATCCTAGAAAATCAATCACTTGAACTGTCATTTTATAATTTCGGCTTAGAATTACAATGGTTTGTAATTTATCAATATATTAATGATGTATTGTTTTTGACTAATGAATTGTGATTTATATGTATAGTTACCTTTTGTATGAGTTCTGCTCACAGTTAAGTTCTTGTTTCGTAATAGTTTTTATTTATTATAGTGTACGATCGTTTCGTCTATTTCATTCAGACATTAGCAAGCCGTTTTAGTTTTTTTTCCTTTGCATTTGTATAAATGCGTGTAAAATTTTAGTATTGGTATAGATTTAGTATTGGCTAGATAATGAACGAGAGAACACGTAAATTATTTTTAAAAAATAACCAGTGCAATGTGTCTTTTGTGTTTATGTGTTGTGTAATGATATGATTTAAAATTTGACACGTATTTATAAAAATGAAAAAGAGAGAACAAAAATCGGTTCTATAATACCTGAATGAAAAAGGCGAAACGATCGTCACCAAATAGAAAAAAAAAACTGGATTTGGTGTAGAACTCACACAAAAGGTAACTACATTTTGTATATTGTCATCAAATGTCCAACATAATATGTTACCAAAGTATCGATTTATATTCCTAAAAGCTATTCCAGAATAGAAATGATCCAAGTCTATAAAAAATTACCTTTTTACCTTTTTACATTAGCAATGTTGTCTTCACTTATAATAGCTTAAAACACTACTGATTTTTAAATATTATTATTTTTTGTTCTTGAGGTTTAAACTTATATTAATATAATAACTTATAAATCCACCAGTGAAAACAGTGAAATTTTATTGTAATTCTCTCCTAAATACTTTTTTTACAGACACATTTCGTCCCATGATTGAAAACATTAGAATATAAATAAGCGATGTCCTAGTAATAAGTCGCTAGTAATTTTAAGAAATATAGTCTTTGTTGGAAATGAATATTGAACAAATTTACAGACATTTTAAATAGAATGGTATTAAAATATTCATAAAAAATCGTCTTTTATAAAAGAAAATTTGTGTATTATTGCACAATAAATGTTTTTATATTATGATTTATGCACTTATTATCGAAATTGTTGACTAAACAACAATATCATCCAAAATCTTTTATTAGGTTGAGAGTGCTTTTTATATTAAATAACATAACAAATTTATCTAATACCTATAATGTTATAAATAACTTTATATAAGTTGTACCACAATGATCGGGGAATGGTTAATAAATAAACAACATTCCTATATTTTTTTAATTACTGCATAGTTTTATCTTTTTTCTGTATTACTATAATTGTACAGAGTGCCAAATACTACATTTCAACTTAAAATTTTAATTATTGAATTCATGAGTACTAATAAAATAAAGTCATAGCCAAATTATCAATACAATGTGTATATAGGATGCAAGTATTATATCAATTATAAAAGAGAAAGAGATTTTAGTACGACTTAATTTTTAAAATAGAAGGAACTCATTTGTATGTTGATAAATTCTCAACTTATTTATTTAAACTATTGTTTATATTTTATTTATTTGCAATAATAATGTAACCAAATCTCATAGTATTACAAATACAAAAATAACTATCAAACTAAACACCAATATTTTACATCACATACCCTGTAACCAGAGAAAAATATTATACTATTTTTAAATACTTTCTTAAATAATAAAAACTTCTGTATTTACATAAAATCATATATTTACAATATTAACAATTATGTTTCAATAAATTTAAGGACATATAAATATATTTTTTTTATTTACATTAAATTACAATAAGGAATTACACAGCATTAATTTTCCCCAATTATACAACTGCTCTATAATAATAATAATATATTGCGTATATTACAAAGCTGTAAGTACAATTTTATGTTATTGTTTGGTAAGCAAATTGTTAGAATATGTGAAATAGTAAGATCGATCTTGATGTATTGTAATTATTAATTTATATGTTCCTTTTTAAATTTCATTAAGTACGTTTAAGTTATTTTATTGTTGTATTTGTGATTTTCATTATTATAAAAGAGGAGTATATTGTTTTATATTATATTATATATATATATATATATATATATATATATATATATATATATTTAATGTTTGAATTAAAAATTACATACTGTAATAATTAAACACGAAATAAAATATAATTAATATTTTGTATTCAAATTACAATATTAAGGAATTAATTTAATAACGGATAAATACGAAGATAAAATGTACAAAATGACATTTATAAAATTTCATTTGTTTACAAGTCTCCAGAACTATTTTCATCAAGGTTTTATTTTTCATCAAAAAGCTGATCTCAACATTTGTTTTATGATTTTTATCTTTAATTTGTGTTCATAACTTCAAACGAAACGTTCGTATCAGTATAATATCGGTTTTACCGTTTAATGAAACATAATTTATATCATGTTACTTAGTCTGAAAACGGGAAGATATTGCGAACTATAGCCAACAATAGTAGTGGCACGACTCACACAAATATATATTTTCAAAAGAGAAACATTTAACAGTATTTTCAAATACTATTTATTTACAAGTAATTAGCTATTAATATTACATAAATTATAAGCATTTGCTCTAAGAATATTTACACTTCATATTTATATACATATATTATTTTTGGTAGTATGGTAATAAATTTTAATTTTAGCTGCTCTTTTATATGCTAGTGTATTAAATGAAATTAGAATATTAATGCTAATCAACTGTTTTTATCATTACAAAAACAATTTGAAATTAAGTTGTAATAATATCTAACAAAATTTGTATTTTAAAAAGTAAAGTAAAATATATAAAATTTAATAATTATAGTATATCTTGCATGAATTATAAAACTAATTGAAGAACTAAAATATTACTTAGTAAAAAACATATAATCAAATTTATTATACTTTTTTAAAAGGTATGATTAGGATTTCCCGAAATAATATGTATAATTTTTACACCTAAGTATAATTTCTATAATGACATTGTGACCAAAGAATCAAAAATTATGTATGTTAAATTTAATATTATGATTATTATTGAAAACTCCTCTGATTATTATAAAAGTCCCATTATTATTCCAATGTAAATTTATTATGCGCAGGGATTAATGGAGATTTAATTTTATTTTTAACATACCTAACAACATCAACGATTAGAGTCGATTACATTTTTTCTACAACTAAAATATTTTTGTGAATGCATAAATTTATATCAACAATACTAAAATAGTTTGTAATAATACTTTTTATTTAAAATTATATAAAGATGAAGAAGTTTAATAATATAATTAATTATAAACATATAATTATTTTTCAAAGAAGTAATAAATTTAATTATATAAAACACAGTTCACGAATAGATAAACAAATCCAACTTTAATATTTATATAACTGATCCTTATGTAAGATTACAATATGAATCATGTTTATATATTTATTTTTAATTTAAATTTCTGATATAACTAAATATACACTAATTATTATAATAATAGAATTCAATTTGAAATGAATATAAAAATTTAACGTTTTATTTGTTATCCATATTAATAAAAATAAGCAACGAATATTGAAATATTGTATAGATGGAATGAAGACTATTTCATAGCTGTATTAACAAAAAAAAACAAAAAAACAGGACTTCGAATTTTAAAAATATTTATGAAAAATAATAAATTAAGATTATTATTGCATTTGAAACTAACTGAGTATACTTCTTTGGAACTACGATGAAATATTTAAAACAAAACAAATGTTTAATTTAACAGTATATGGATATTATGTTCTAAATCATCGGCATAATTTCTGTTACGATTTATAATATATTTCCAATACCATCTTCTAGCATTATTATTTATTTGTAATACCGGTAGGCGTTGAGTTAATGTAGACATTTTAACTTATAAAATTGTATTCCATATCTTATTTAAATATTTAATTTCGACGATTTTTTTTAAAAATACAGTGTTACTTCGAACAGATCCTAATGAAAAAACCAAAACAAAAATTAACATAATCGAATGTGCGAAAATGTAAATCCCAAATAGTTTTAGGTTATTAATATATTCTAAAACTTTAAAAGAACACTTTATAAACAACAAAATATTATAAATACGAGTACTTACAATAAGTAGATTAAATGTTACATTTACTTATTATAAATTTGGAATTTCTGATGACCCTAACATTAGGTTTTATAGTTGATTCAGTGTACTCGTTGTTGTTTCGTTGTCCCAATTATCGGGAGCTGTTGTAGTTGTGGTCACACTCCTAGCAGGATAGTAAACACATGGACCTGGAGAGAACGCTCGAGGGACTCTCATACTTCGGTGAAAACTTTTCTTCCCTGTCGAAGCTCTTCCATTTCGAACTATTGTAGTTCCAGATCTGTGCAATTGGCAGAGATGTGCTCCACGAACAGAATAGTTCCTCATCTCACCGTTTGATATAAGGCTGTCCTCATGAGTGGCACCGTCTGGCGAGTCTCTACCACCCAAAGCACCTCCACAAAACCACATATTTTGAGAACAAAACAGTTTTAGGAACAATCTTTTAAACTTCTCACCAAATATTACATATATAACAAAATTTACAGACGAGTTTATCGTCACTAATAGGTTGCTTGTTTTCACAAGTTGGTCGATTATAATGCCGTAAAAGTTTTCTAGCACGTTTGTAACTAGCGCTAAAATGTTACAAAGTACGAACACCACTACAACACATAGAAGCATTGTTGCCAACCCAATCTCTTTCTTTTGTAGGCGGGACAATCTTTGTCTTTCTTGATTTGCTCGTCTCACCTGAAAATTTCAACATTTAATCTAAGTATAATTTTTGTATTATTTTTTTTTATGGCAAGTGATAATTATTTTTGTCCCCATATGGACTATGATTTATTTTAAATTGCAGTAATATGTATTAACACTAAAAGCTATATTCCCAAATCCACATTATCAAAAATTGCGTTGCTAATATTAATTAGAACACAACAAAATGAAAATGTATTTATTCCAGTAATAATCGATGTACAAAATATTGCAGATATTTTACAAACATGAATAACATTATGCATCATCCAAGCTAAATGTAATATTTACTATTTCCCCAATTAGTTTTTATTTGAAGTTGCTTGATTAGAAATATGATAAATATGTAGTCTTAGGAGGTAGAATGTCTCAATCTGAAATAATATAAATTGAATATTAAATATATATATATATATATATATATATATATATATATATATATATATATATATATATAAGAAAATTTTACATGAAACCAAAGTGTCTATACCTCCTGAAAAAAGTAGTCTTGTTTGTACCCGAGACTTTTGTACCTTTATCAACTGAAGATAATGTTTTGTCATTTTAAAGCTTCTTTATTTTGGTGACTGACATTTCCATAAATTTTGCTCAGTCTAAGTAAAAAGGTGTGCTATTTTATAATTATTGGTATATTTCAACAATTGCATGACATAAGAATATCGACAGTTGACCTGACATTCTAAATGTAATTAGAGTGTCAGACATAATCATAACATATGTTTCAAACAATACTTTTTACCATTAAGATGGATGAGATATACCATAAATTTTATTTTTCCACTACTAGAGAAATCCTAAAATATAGATAATATAAGGTGAAACACTGTACTTCCAAAATATCGTTAAAAACAGCTAGACTATGAATTTATAATTGCATTTTCATTAAATAACCTTAACTTATTATTTATGTATTAACGCTTGTTACTGGCATGAATTTAGCAATGGTTCTCTCCCATTAACACAAGATTACATTGAATTGAACTCTCTCGGACAGCGCAATTCCATTAGTTTTATGTACGATACACATTTTTCATTTTCATTCCCTTAATTAAAAGGCAATTCCTATTACATGCATTTCTTATTATTAATATATGCTCCATGCTGTGAAAATACCACCACACCTCACATACTCTCCAGCCGTAAATATACAATGTATCAGTGATAAGTGTATTTTGTTGCAAAATTCTATTATATATATATATATATATATATATATATATATATATATATATATATATATATATATATATATATATATTTATATTATGAGTGTATATAAATTAAAACGTGTGTAAATATTGTAAATATATAGGGAGATAATGTACATAAAATTTGTTTGTTATTTAACACGTTTAATGTCACAATAGAAATGATTTCCCCCCTCCCGTCCATGCCAAAGACCATTGTATTGTTGAGTGTGTCTATTGTTAATTTGCACTGAATACGTTTAAAACTAACTACTTCATTTTTCTGGCATTTCGTATTTTTGGCATTCGGTTTTTTGTCGTAGGCTTACTTGACGCACTGTATGATTGACAGAAGGTAATTCCCCCCAGAAGTGACCAACAAGATAAAAAGGAATAATTCCTAACCAAAGAAGCTGAGAGGGTTGTTTTACCGTGGAGGGATAAGAGAGACGTAACTCTCCTTTCAATGTCACAAACGGCGCGGTGAATGTATACCCAAATCATGAGGCTTTGGTAACAAAATCAAAAGATGTTGTTTAATACAACGGGGAAGTATCCTATAGATATAAACGACCATAGGAACTGTTCATAGAAGCTGTACCAAATAGTACCGAAAGTTTGTAACAGATATCAAATGCGGAATTACAATATTAATGAATAATTTGTTGTATTATCAGAACTCCAGTGAAAAGATCTCCATCGATATGCTTAGAGAAAGTACTCTCACAGCAGTTTTGTTAAAAGGAACACATTTAACACTTTCTCGAACGTTGTAAAGCAATGGAGTACACCACCTGATCGAGAACATCTAAGGTGACTAAGGAAAAAGGCTGAATATAAAACTAGGAAGGACAAGTGTGGCAGACAGTGTAAGACGGCACAAGATTGCAAGACTAAGTTAACGAAATAAGTGTTAACTATTTGTGATACCTTTGAGGACCAACATTTATGTCCAAAGCCATGGTAAAAAAAAAAAGTTACGTTTGTTTCTTTAATAAAATTTATACTATGCCATTTTTTGTTTACAAAAATTAATGCCTACCTGTATATTTACCACATGCATAAGATATTAATCCAATACATGAGGTGTAATGTAATTATATCTCATTACTTTTGATGTTCTTTTTACCATTTGTAACTCGTTTGAAGGGTGGCCATTTTATGTGTAGGAAGATGGTTTAGTGGTCCTGTTTGATTTAATTTTGTATTAAATAATTAATTATTTACATTTGGAAAAGAATATTATTTGTCATTGATTTTCCGAATGAAAACCAATAAATAGTTTTAAATTGGTACGATGTTTTCTAGTGAAAAATACATATACATTTGGAAAACTTGTGAATAGCTCTAAGATAATGTTATGAATGTTAACATATCTACCATAATATTAAAATTATAGTACTCTAAGTGTGATCACCGGTGATACACATAACGTAGAACAACAATCAACTTGTATATCATAAACGATACAAATGGCCCATTTGTAATGCACGGTATGTTTCATATTGATACACATGACACTGAATGTGTTAAAATATATTTTAATTATTTTATTTTTTATAGTCCTTACATATCAAAGGTAAATATAACATAACTTAAATCATAAATTACATTTATTAATAGATATCAAAATTATTGATTGAATATTTATTTATTGTTTTATATAAATACGTATTGTATAAAAATCAAATTTCTTTTTAGTTATTTATTTAAAGTGGGCTTACATATTGTATTTGACTTAATGTTTAATATAGGTCCGGTGTATTGTTATTCCTGGTAGAGATTTTTGATGATTCTTTATAGTCTGTGGTCATTCATTCATTAATTACAATGATTTTCATTGTTACGTAATAATATAGGGAATGCAAAAATTAACGCGAATGTCTTTTAATCAAGTAACAAACTTATAAAAACAGTAAAACATTTTATAATATTAATCCAAGTTCAAGTGCATTCTTATTATGTTATTAATTGGTAATTATAAGTTTTTTATACAATTGAAATTCATTTGTCTATAAAAACCAAAATTTCTGCCTCCTCTCTCTTCTTTAAGTGTGGAATGTTTCATAAAATAAAAAATATCAGGTTACTGCCATCATCCATTTCATTACAGGTTGTCGTTCACTCACTGGAAATGAGTAGAGAGAATCTTATCAATTAGAAAAAAAATTAACTTGAAGTAAAACAAAATTTCAATGGCATTTTTGGTATTAATTATATATTTTAAATCAATGAAATTGTTAAAATAGTCTAAATACATACTTATTTGTTTAATAAAAGTAAGTGTATGTATAGCGGCGTTTATATTATATTATTGGAATATTCTAATAGCGTCATAGTAGGTTGGGAACAAGGGTTTGGGTTAAAAAAAAAACTATGACTAAAAATAGAAAAGGTAAGGATCTTGCTTGGTTCCCCACGGGATGACGTTGTCGAGTGATCCTATTTTAAGGTAATAAAATCGCTGTACCACACCACTAAAAGGTAGTGTAGCTTTGAACATTATCGCAGGATCACGTTGTGTGAGGTTTCTTTTGATTCGTCGCAGTATATTATAAGTTAATGAAAAACAAAGATCAAATAAAATTAGGACCGCTGAGAAAATTGTACAGATTAACAAACAATTAACTTTTTTTGTAAGTTGTAACATACTCTTAAGAATGAAATACAACGGCTGCTAAATTATTTATAATCCTTTTGAGATATAGAGCGGCAGAAGTCAAAAGCCTTTTTGATAGAGTCCTAAAGTTAGGACGGGCAAGCATTAGGAGGCGTCTTCCTCGCTATATTACTTCTCATATCACAGACCCATTATACATAGACTTTGTTTTGAAGATGTGTAAATTTAGTTAGACTTAAATAAAATGTGAAAAATAATATATTTCAGACCAATGATGACTACATTTATTATTACAATATCAATCAAGTTCCTCATATTCCACGCCCCCAAAAAAATATAGTAAAATAACATTGTGATATTAATCTTTATTAAAACCACAATTTTTTAGTATCAACCCCAATATTTTAATAGAAACTCGCCGACCATGGTTTCGCTAGTTAAAGCATTGTCAAGGACTTATACAAGAATGAAACAATAAGGTTCAGTACACAATATATACACATTATAACAATAGCTGGGTTTTCCCTTATAACCTAGATGAGAAAGGTAGAGGAAGGGAGTGGAGAGGAGGGTCAATGACTTGACTTGGTTAATGGTTTCAAAAGTGGGGAATTACCTTAATCTAATTGTTCTATTAAAATATTGTGGTTGATACTAAACAATTGTTGTTTTAATTTTATTTAAAATGGAATACCACCAAGTACCTACGGTCTTTAGCATAAATAGATTAATCTTTATTGTTTTATTACAATATACATTATGTCTAAATCTTGATATAGTATTTTACTAAGGCTTTCATTATTTGTAAAATATTAGTCATAAAATATTAATATACTGCACCTTATAAATTTAAAGAAGTGTTTATTTTTCCTTCAACAACGATCCTACAACAGTTATTATAACATCATTTTCAAAAATAACTATTATAACATATCACTATAATATTTACGTTAATTAAACGGTTGTAATGGGTCACATTTTTGACACACTGTATAATAAAAATATTTTAAGTAGTACATAAACGATTTCTATATTAGACAACATGCACTGTTGATATTTCTTTTCAGATACAAGTATTAAAATATATTTAATAAACACATTTACTCGTAAACTAATTACAAGCAGTCAAATGATATACTTACGTATTGAAGTAAACTATGTTATGGTTAAATTATCAGTCTTTAATAAACGTAAACAATTGTAAATAATCATGGAACGAAATGTTACACTATTTTAAAGCTTTTAAATTTGTAGATGTTGTTTAAAATGTACTACTGCGGTATGTAATCACCGATTAATATTAAAACATATATTAAGTATAAAAGTAAAACAAACTTACCTGTCTATATATTGCTGCGTTTAAGACTGCCAAGCAACTAAACGGTAGAAAGTATATGAAGAGCATGTACAACCAATGTATGTAAACTGAGATGTATATTCTATTATTTCTCAAAGACGATGCAACAGGGACATAAACAGTGGTATTGTACTCAGTGTGGCACTGCTCTATCAGAGTAACTTCCCAGAACCGAGATAAATTATATAGCGTTGAAAATATAATTATGAGGATAACGTACAGCCTCGCTCTACCATATGTACACAATGACCGAGCTTGTAAAGGGTGACAAACGGCTACAAATCTTTCCAAAGTAACAGTTAGCGTTAGATAAACAGATACTGTTTGTGCTATAATCGCTACTGGAAACACAACAGGAGCAAGAAACGGATATATTATATATTGATAAGTGAAAAGAAACTTCGTTTTTGTGTACTGATAAATGGCAGGAAGGCCAAACAAAAACATGGATGTGACTATCAGAACTGTATCACAACGAGCTAAGCCTATCAATAAGTAATTGATTGATGACTTCATTTGAGGTCGGGATAAAATAATCATTGAAATGATATTTCCAACAATTCCCATTACTCCAACGAAATTTAAGAGAATGCCATTGGTTATAAACTCGAAAAGCACTGCATCCTGGTCCTCTAGTATGTTATCAGGCTCGTCTGAATAGGTGTCACTGTTCTCGTTCATTGTGCAATTTTTACACATCGCCTCCATTGGAGTGAAGGGTTTTAGGTCTCATTGACGTCCCAGGTTGAGTAGAATGTATTTGTGTCAATTTTGATAAAAAAACATAGAAGTATTTCTAACATATACATTGTAAAATGTATTTGAAAAATGTACTAGTTAATTATTGGTTAAATATTTTGATCAAATTGAAAACAATGTTCTTGTAATTGGATCAGATCGCATATACATATTTCCTGAAAGCATAGTGTCTTTCCCATTTTCCATCATTGTATATTTTAAACACAGGTGTGTATGCCACATTTACTCAAAGTTGATTATTGTAATCTTATTGTCTCTTTGTTTTTTCAATAATGGTATATTGATTTTTTTTTTTTAACTGTAAATAACTCCTTGAATCTCCACACACTTTATCTGAAAAAGGAAACAAAAAAAATATTAGTTTTTATATTATTTTTGTTTTAAAAATTAGATTTGTAGATGTTGTCTTCCTGTATGAGATATTTAATAATTACAAATCAAAACAATGCACAACGAAAGTATACTAAAAACAAAGCATTCATTTGATATTTCCATTAACAGTATCATAAATTAATAATGACAATTTTTGGTATAGAATTATTATATCGTATTTTAATGAGGTAAATTAATACTTTAAATTTTATTGTCACAAATATGTTGTGGAACATGTGGAAAATAGTATTCTTTCTACGTTCAATAATAAAATAAAAGTTAAAACATTTTGAAAAATAAGTTCTCTATTTACTCAAGAAGATATTTCAGTGAGAAATATGCTATCCGCACTAATAATATGTATAAAAACCTTCTCGGCACTGAACTACGAATGGTAAACATTACATCCGTGTCAGGTACAGCTTTGTATACACATGGTTTGGTGCATGTAAAAACAAAATAGGAAGACGACTCTTTCATAGAAGTGTACTTTAGTAAATAAAGTGTTTGTGGTGGGAAATTGTGTTTTCTATAATCTTTTTATATACTATTCAACCAATGTTTTTTCAAATATCTTCGTTATATTTTAATCCATTCTATTACAATTTAAAACAGAATATTTTATATAATAAACTAATATTGGACTTTATAAAGTGCAGAAGAACACTTGATATATAAAACACGTTTAAAAAAACTTAACACTATACACGTCCAATAAAAGGGACCTAAGAACAAACATTTGTTTTGTGTCTCCTAGTCTAAAACATCCTATAAAATTTACCAATATTTGTAATGTTTGTGTAACTATTTCAATAATAAAAATAATCAAATCATCGAATTTTGTGGACATGCTGAAAAGTTTTGTTTAATACTGTATAGTAAAATACATTTATTACCTATTTAAGAACTAGTATGAAATCCTCATTACAATTTTACTTTGTATTAAATTGAATAAATTGTTACAATACATTGAGATATCTTTAATTTGTGATATTTGTTTAGTTAGGTTTTAAAAATATATAATCTGTGAATTTAGAAAATTGTAAAGAGTACAATGATTGTAGTAAACATTTAAGGATATCTATTATCTTTCTCTATGTTCCATTAGTTTCCAACAATTATACGTTAGAGATTCAATGTTGTTTCAGACCACATAAAATGTGATATATAATGTTTTTTAATGTAATTATTTAATATAAACAACTAAAGATGATGTAGTAAATGTTATCAAAATGGAAAATATCTATAACTGGAAATTATTAAATCCTTAGTAGTTTCCTTGTTTTAACGCTATCAAAAGAACGGTTGTATAGATTGGAGCAGGTTTGTGCTAAAGAAACAATTTTATTGTTTGAAAGCAATGACCTTGAAAATATGTAAATCGTCTAAGAAGAAAATGTACAAAAATCATTGATCGAAATTTGTGTTTTTGAGTCGTCTTCGTCATTTGTCAAATTAATACACTTTTGATCCTAAATACATTTTCAAAAAACTTTTCAGACATAATTTGAAAATATCATAATTTTAATTTATTTTCCATTCTGCTGAATTGTTATAACTTTTTTTTTATTTGATAGGAAACAAACAGTTTCTTAACATGTTCTTTTAAGATCTTCCTAGTTTATAAACTATCTAAAATAAATTCTATAACTTTATCAAAGTCATAATTCTGCTTTCACATGGAAGTCAATTAATATTGTTAAATGTCTTTTCCATTTACAAACGCACATGTGTATTTCCCTGCAACAATGTCAAATATTAACGTTTATGTTAAACTATATATTAATTTCCGACTTAAGTTCAATTGTTTACTTTTGCTATCTATGGTACTATCTGTTTCATAACAAGTCATATATTTCAGAAAAATGTTAGTATAAATAAATAATTTAACATAAAAAAAAAAAAAAAAAAAAGATTGCACAATGTCAATAATTACTCGGTATGAATACGTAATTTCCTAACAAACAATGCAGCAACACGATAAGAATAATTTTACAAATTATTGAATGAACCAAATAAATGGGGTTTTCATAAAATATTTGGGTTATATCTAATGGGATTAAGATACTGTAGTTTTCCTAAATTCATCTTATCAAATTTTCAGAAGGTCGATAAACTCACAACGAACAACAAACTTAGATTAATAGTAGTTAAGAACCATTTGATGGTGGTAACTTGGTTACAGAAATGTATATCAGGAAACTGTAATAACATTGCGTAATCAATTTTTGCCAATAGCTCATAATATATGTGTTGTGTTTTGTACCTAACATTTGGTCGGCAACTTAGTTTGACCAGCGTATGATTCATATGTACAGTAGCTTAAAGTCATAATAATCTTTGACTTCACGGGTGTAATTAAAACAATTATTTTCGCTAAACATCAACCTTTTTTTAAATTGTCAACAACATGGTAGCCTTAGATCAACGAAGGCTAAGTGGTTAATACTTTCATTAAATATTTAAGAAAATATAACTGCCATAATGCGGTAAGGTTCTCAACAGAGAATGACCAACCTGTTAACAGAACCACGATACACAACTGTAAGTAAAGTGAGATTTAACAGCTATGAACAACTATGCACTCACGAGAACATCTATCATATTGACGTATCCACTTTTTATACTGGGACTAAGCAACAAAATTTAATGTCATCTAAAAGGAAGTCCTATAGAATCCAGAAGCCAAAACTAAAGTGATGTACTCGGGTCCGTCTACACATGGCGATACAATATATTTACACGTTATAAGAGGCCTAACTGTCTGCGAGAGTTTAAGCCTGGCTGACGGAGAGAGGCATCAAACATAATCCATGTAAAACTTGTAACTTATTACAATAATAATAATTGACTTTGTTGATCTGCCGTCACAATACACGAAAATTATTTTAAATGTGTAACGATATAGTAGTTTAGGAACATTACTTCATAAAAGATTATATAACAAACAAGTACATGTAAATTCTTTAATAAAATGCGTCGTAGATGAAATCAATAGATTGGTTACGTTAGAGGTGATAAGCTAATAATCACGTGAACACGGACAATCTGTATTTTTTAACATTTACTTTTCAACATAAACGCATTAAATTTTATTTTAAATTACATGAGTATGGATGTAACTTTATTATTGTTATGTTAGTGTGTGTTCTAATAATTAGTACATGCTGGTATCGAATGAAATTTATATTAAAATATTTAGTGCGAAAAGAGATGGTATATAATTTAAGAGCTATTAGAACTCAAAACGTTTGCTATTCATAAACAACATAACTATTGTCTAAGATGATATTACTATACAATTTAAGTGTTAAATGAAACTAAAAACATTTTTAAGATCTGTGAAGGGGTAGTTCGGTGTAAGTAAAATTTAACTAGTTAACACGTAAAAATTCTTGATATCCAGTATATTTTTGACGACTCAGCGACAACATATATTTTATGAATAAGACTGTACTTATTAAGTAATCGTTTATTATTGTCGCTCTACTACATTTAATTCGACGGATCCGTTTATTAAATTAAATATCAAAATTTAATTTTATATGTAGCAGAAAAGGTTTTGAAATAATACGACACTCGCTAGGTCTCTCCTGTAAACCGAAATCTATCCGCTCGTCAAAAAAAATGGCGTTAAATCTGCGTTTAAAAAACCTATGTCTGTCAAGTTACAACTACAGACGCAATGGTCCAATTTTCATACAGCTGATTTAGATATGTGTTCCTGTCAAGTCTCAATCTATGTCTGATTAAATGTGGGTAATGTAAATATGTTTTTATTAATTTGAAAGTTGGTACAGAATTACATTGTTATTTCATATTTAATTATTATTTTTTTTATGTTTCAGAAACTATAAATAGTGCGATCGCCGCAAGGCTTTAATTTTGTATGAAGAATTACAACCTTTCATTAAAATGAAAAAGGGGATGATTAACAGATATCGATTCTGTTGTTAAGTCTCGCGATTAGTCGATAGCTATTCTGTTCCTAACGGTATCGATTAACAAATGGAAATTGTGTTGCTACCCGTTGCCATCATCAATTAGAAATTCTGTTGTTTACGACATAAATTAACAAATATGATTATGTTGCTAACTACAGCGACACACAGATAAGTATTCTGTTGCTAACTGTAGTGACTTACAGGTAGGTATTCTGTTGTAACTTGCGAAGATCAACAGAGAGTCATTATTTTGATAACTACTTCGAATAACAGAATACTCGCAATCATGTCCTTATTAGAAAGTTATTAATATATCGTTATATCTTTGTGTTTGTCGTTATTAGGAACTTATATATTTTCTGCGTTGACTTATACACATATATTTAAAATAACTTAGTAAGTGTTAGTAAATTTAACTTTACTTGTTTGTAGTGTAAAAAGCCCGAATTTCAAGTGGCAGAAGACGCCAACACATCTGGTAAAATAAAAGTAATAAGTAATGTATATAAAGTAACGCAGATATAATCGCGGGTGAACGAAGTTAAAATAAGAAAAATAATTTCAACGTCACAACAAGCAGTTTATTAATTTATTTGAAAATGTTTAAATGTACAGTGAAAACATATAACAGGATGTTATTGGATTACGGATGCCACGTTGTTTGGAGGGCTACGTGATTTACGTTATATTAAATGGGCAGTTCTATTTACAGATAAAACAACTCGGTCAGAGTTAGCTCTCGACCTCCTGTCTTGGAAATTTTCCACTGCAGAGTTGTTTGTTTTATTATAAAATACAAAGTTTAAAAAAAAACAAAAATATTAGTCTTATATATTTAATTGAATAAACATATGTAACAATTTTTTCAATGTTACCTTCATGCTTTTCTGTTATATTTGTTAATTTTAATTATATTAGGTATTTTAGGTATATGATGTAGTTTATCATATATTATTAAAACATGTTATTATTTAAAGAATTATGTTCTTTCATAATTCCCGATTTATAAATTAACAAAGTAACACCCTATGTATAATTTAATTTAAAATTATATATTAATTATAACTACATTCATTGAATTTAGGTACAGTTAAGCCGTTAAATAACATAACTTATGTTTAAATTATGGTAGAAAAAAGACTTATGATACTTTATTTAAACATAAATACGAACAAATTGGTTAATTAATTATCTTTAGTTCGCCATAATTAATTGTTGTTGTTGTTTATTAAAACCGAAGAACTCTTCTAAAAATTCTCGAAACGATTATTGGTTGGTTCAGTTTAAGAGCGCTCTTTTTTTTAAGATTGGACTAGAATTTGTAATTTACTGTTAATATAAAATTGTATTTAATTAGTGTTTATTATGTTTCTAATATTTTTATTTTAATGTATTAATAATTTAGTACTGTTTACACATGTTTAATAAATCTGTTGTTTTCCTTACGTATATATAAGTTTTTTCTTGACAATTATGTGTTAGATAACTCATGTTGACTATTTACCAACTTCAACTGTATCATCTACTTCTGACCAATTATTTAGAAAATATAAGTATTTTTAAATATCTTTTGGATATCCTGGTATTTGCAATAAATCTAAGAATGAAATACAAATATATAAATATATTACACAAACAAACATGTATGGTAATAAAAAAACACTCGAATTACAACACCACATTAAAACAAATTATTGTATAAATAACAATTCCTCATTACAGTTCACTTCTGAAGAACTATTCATCATGGAAAATCAATGATATGGTTTTACTTATACATAATTTATTTTGCCAGATTTAATGCAATTTCCAGATTGTCCAAAGAAATCCATAAAATATCCAACCAATTTTTTTACATTTATAATTAGAAATAAACTTGGCTCTATTTCTACACCCCTATTAAAATGTGACTATAATTCAAATTAAATATGTTTTAAATCTAGTGTGTCATTTTTTTTTTTTAATTTACAATTTGTCTTGATCTACCAAGAAATACTCTGATTAAATGTTTGTATGGAGAACTCCAGACAATTCTTTAGAAGTGAAGTACTTCAGAAGATATAAAAACAATTTCCAAATCAAAATAGTTTTGGTAATAATTGCGACCCTTCAATCCAATTCAGCCAATGAATACAGATTCACCTTTTTAAAACCATGGTGAATATATTTTCAAATATTTAAATTTTAAAAGAAATATGTACTGTTTCTAAAGCTGCTAAAACAATTATATATTTCATAATTTATTATTTTTTAGATTGCTTACTCGTTAAATAAAATTCAGAATAACATATGGGTTGAAAAATACATTATTCACGATTACTAAATCATTATCTCTTTGGTAAAAAAATCATATATTTTTAAACCTTAATCGCCGTTGTCAAAAAAAAAAGAATAGTTGCAACTAAATTGCACGCATTTATATACAAAGATGATTTCATAATTAAAGTACATAACATTTATAAAGAATACAATCATATATAAGAAATAACGTTTAATATTCAACACGAACATAAAATAAGGATTTTACTTAATTTCTACCTGAGCTCTAGTAGAAAGTAAACTGAATCTACCTTGGAAAAAACGTCATTTAACCTGTAATCAGGTGAAGTGTTTATTTACGTTTGATTAAAATTCGGTTATTTTTCTGAAGTTATAAGAATATTTTTCTCCTGGTAATACTAAAACTAAAACTTTCTACTTATTTAAGACGATTTCTTAAAATAATTACCGACAACATGTAATTGATAGAATATAATTTGTTCGAAATCATCACAATAGCTACTGAGATAAAGCCTTAATAATTCTGATGACAAAAAAATACAGATTTTTAAAAGTATTTTACACATATAAACAAAAATATAATTAATTATAATTAAGCTATTAAGAGGTATTAGTGACTAAGTTTACACTCTATGATTTAAAAGCTGTGTAAGCACAATACAACTATAAACTCTTTATATCATAATGTATTTGGCGAATATAAGAAAATCCATGTCGTCCTATATATTTTTAGTCAGCTACATCTTCATATCATTATTAGAATGGTATAATTTAAAGAATTAAACAAATAGTAGCAGGGGTTTCGATGATATGGAGTTTTTATTTTTAACGTTGAAGTGGGATGATAATTACGAGTGTATATACATCACCCTGATCCTATTATCAATCTGTTGTCAACTGCAACGCCCGACGAACATGTTATCCAATCACATTCAAGTATTAGTTTGGCAATGTTCCTTGAAATGTATTTTGTAATTTTATCATTGTTCACTTAAGGAAAACTTATTCTTTACAATGATAAAATAAATATATGTTATATATGTCTTAGTAAGTGACGTCATAGTAAATATATTTTTAAAGTCTTTGATTTACAGTGAAAGAACTTAAAATTTAGAAGGCGACACAGTAATGTTGTCAGGAAACGTTTGTTAAGCTTTAATCTTTACATTTCACTTTATATTTACTAATGAAACTGAAACCCACTTAAAGCAGTTGTATTTTGTGAAGCAACAATAAAAATCGTTCTTTTTTATTAACCTGCACGTCCGTCGAAAAAAATACATTAGCACAATATTTGTATATTTTCTTCATAATAATGAATTAGAGGAATACATCAAATAAAGTAGAACTATCTCTTGATATTTTACAATCTTATTCAAAAGAATGTGAAACCTTTAATTAATTTTATCCGTAATATATTTATAGTTTATTCTATTTTAATTACTTTAACGCTCTTAGCATTATCGTTGAAAAATGAAACAGTTTAAAACATTAATGAAATATTCCTGAGACGTACCAATTGACGCTCCCTGACTTATTAATTGAACCTTGTCTATTTATACGGTCGGAGATGATCGATATGACACTAATTAACAGGGTGAATATCACATAATTCTCAACTCTGCGAGGTAACTTTCGATATACTTACTGTAAATTAGCAGCAACGTTAGTGGTGTTGCTAAACTTTCAAGAGTTTAGGACAATAGACCCGATAAATGAGTCATTGCTAAACACAGCATAAGAGAGTTTTTTTTAAGAAGAAAGTGAAGTACTTTTATAGGAATTAAAAAAACTTAAAAACTTATCTTTTGAAAGCATGAAAATGTCTATACAACCATAGATATTAAACTAATTATTTAGTTATTGAATAATGGGGGGAAAATATAAATTACTCGTAATGTAAAAGAATATCATTTTCAATTTAAGAATGTTCGCCATTAATTACCATGTTCCATTATTTCATCTACTTTTTTTATTGTTACGTAATATTACAGTATTTACGTCCAGCACACTGTGGTATTACATATTATTAATTACAAATAAATTATTGGGTTCTAAATGTATACATTATATTATGTTTTGTGTCCGGGCCTTTCTGTTTTTTAAGTAACATCGCTTAAAAGTAAATATTACTAATAATAAATTACAATTCCGTTAGTTACCATGATGTTTTAGTGTTTTTTGAAGTTTGTAATAAATACGAAGCATATCATAGTTTATACATTTGGGATAATTTCTTTATCAATTATTAATGATATGCCGCTGTAAAAGCGTGAAAACATACTATTTTATATTTGAGGATTTGTTTATGATTACTTATACTGCATAAACCATGTTTCAACGTAAAATTGCTTGCTCCACGGCTTTTAGAAAATAATCGTTTGAGTTTGTATTTCAAAATGTAATAATAAAACAAATATTTCACAGTCGAAGTGAAAATTAAAATTGAATTCCACGACAATTATGTAATTTTAGAAATTATGCACTGTTATTTTATGTATTTTACTTTATTATAACGCAGTTTTAACACCTTAGCATGTTTCAAATGTTTAAGAAATAAAGATAGTATGCAAGTAGAACTAAATAATTGAGGAATAATAGTAGAAAATAAAATACAATACTGAGACTAGAAAATATGTTGTTTTAGCCATATCAAGACATTTTTACAATACAGGCATGACTGCATTCAATTAGAACTTATTAATTTATTAATACAGAATGAGGACAACTGACAATTACAATAAGCTGAATTATCCGACAACGGGTTCAACCTATTAAGGACGATTATTCTTTGACGTAGTAATTCCTTTACAAATAAAGCAGAACAATAAATTGAAAACATTTATAAACGAGAAACAATTGCAGAATACTAAACAGTATTGTTTATAATAGCTCCATGTAGTCTAGTTGACAAACGTGTGGCGTCGAATGTCCTTTGTGGTCGACCCATTTTACAAATAGACTTGATGTTAATGTTTATAAGCAAATGTGCAGACTGACGGACACCTGAAAGTATTTAGATAATTGGGTCGTAGACTTTTATAGTTGAGGCAGTAATATGTTTTGAATGTGTTCCTTTTATGTGAAGCTAGTGACGCAGATGAGTTTAAGGATTTTTTAATGAACACTTTACTTCAAACGTAGTGTTCAGTGCTAATAGCATTCTTCATATTTATTATATAAACGAATGTGTTATTAAATTGATGGAATATTTTAATTTATGGAAGGCATAATATTATTAAAGATATTAAATATCTTCAAATGAAATTGTTATCTTAATATTTTGGAATTATTCAAACACGGAATATTTCCTTTGGGATACAAATAGATGGGCCATTCTCTAGAAACCTTACAATTTCAAGTCCCGACCAAACAATCATAAACCAGGAAACCCTTTTAAATGACTCAAAATATCAATAGGTTGACTAAAATTATCCTCTTGTTCATCAAACAAAGATTTTTGTATATATTCTCATTTTTGCCTTCAAAAAAATATGCAAGGTAGGTTTCATCATTCCTCTGGCATGTCCCCACCATAAAAGTTTAAGATAAACTTTAGTTAGTTTCAGCTGTATGAATTATAAATTTCATATAATTTTATTTTCTGCTTTAAAATTAATCTAAAGGTGTGCTCATTTAGTTAAAACTTACTACATTGTACAAAAGTACAAATATTAGTATAAAAATTAACAAAGTAAAAGTATTAACAAAGTATTTTGTTACCCAAAATATGCCCTAACATTACCTCTTTCACATGGAACTATCTAGAAACTGGGCATGGAAAGGGGGCCGTAGATGGGATAGGAGCTGTCTGTAAACGAACTGCCGACAGAATGGTCCGCGAAGGAAAAGATGTAGGCAATTTGAATGATTTAGAGTTGAATCTAAAAATTAATGTCAAGGGCGTTACATTATTTTTGTTGTAATTATTAAAAAACAAAAGTATTTTCAATTTAATAATGTCCCTCTATTTTGACTGTCATTCTTCTGGCAAACTTTTAATGTTTGAAATGAAAAAAGGGAAATTTCGTTCTGCTGGGAAATATGAGGAAAATTTAGTGGCAGCAATGAGCATTCTGCTTCCTTCAAAGCACATGGCCAGTAGCAACCACGAGGTGATTGAGGTTAGATGTTTTGTGTTTCATGAGCTTGGTCACGCATGGCTTAGTCATTCCTCTGGTAAGCATTTTAAAATTTTTGTGTGATCATTTTATGATTACAACTATACCTATCTTTAAGTAACCTTACATAGTACATAGCCACTATAGCAAATAACCTGTTTTATAATAATTTAAGCAATAATATTAAAATATTATTGAAAACATCATTCCTCAGGCTATTGGCAGCCAGAGGAATGACGCTTAGGCCAGAGGAATGATTGTTTTTCATGTTCTCATTTATTTATTAGAATTTGAGTGTTTATAGTGGCTTGTTTTTTGAATATAAGCATATAAACATAAAATTAGTTGTAGGTTTTCGTGAAAAGGGTTTAGTATAATTTTTAATTGATTTTGTAGTGATAGGCAGAGGAATGACGCGATTACCAGAGAAATGGCCTCTTGCATGTAAACGATGATGAAAAACTAAAAGTATTTGGGGTTTCAGTTTGAAGATGGCTCAATCTCGAGAAGAAAGATTAAGAAAGAAGAGGGAGGCAGAAAAACGTACATACGAAAGGCTGAAGCTAGATCCGGAAGGGGCCCTTAGGTTGAAAGAAAAAGAAAAAGCGCAATATGCTGCGAAGAAAAGTAAAGGAATCATAAAACCAATAGATAAATGTACCCCCAGACAGCAAAGACTAAAGCGGAAACAGTGGCGTCAATGTTCTCAGACTTATAGAACTAATAGTAAAATTAAGATACAGCAAAGAACTTTACTGGAACTCAACTCTCCCCCGGATACAGAAACAGAATCTCTTCCAGATGCTGAAACATTGAAGCGAAGTGCGAGTAAAAGAAGGGCTAACAAATTAAGGAAGCAGAGAAGTAAGGAGTCCGCAATAAAAGATAAAACTGTCTCTAAACTCAAGAGAAAATTAGAAAAATACAAAAAACGTAATCAACGCCTGAAGAAGAAAATTGAAAACAGTAAAGAAGATTTAACGCCCAACAAGCGAGTTGACCTTATTATGAAAGATCAAGCAGCAAATGAAATAAGAAAAAAAACTACGTTTTTAGAGGTTATTAAGGACCAAATAACAGAAGCACACAAGAGTATGAAATCAAAGAGAGATAAACAAATTTTAAGAATCTCCATACAGAATTTTTACGAACACACTATACAATGGTTATCGGCTATTCTACATTTTGTAGATTAAGGCCATTTTGGGTACAAGCCAAGAATGTTACTGATAGAGACACTTGCAAATGCATGATATGTGGGAACATGGAGTTTGGCTGATTGTTTGCACAGAATAGGTGTATTGGCGCAAAAATCGTTGAACTACTGTAAAGAAATATTTTGCTGTATACCTCAAACCGAAAAATGCCTTTTTACGAAATGTAACAAGTGTCCATATCCAGATTTGACGACAAAATCGCCATCTGACTGTTCTATGGTCAGGTATTTCAAATGGGTGAATCTGAAAGAGAAAATAAAAATTAAGAAAACTGGAAAGGAAAAGGTTATCACAAAAGTAGCTAAAATCCCAGTATCTCAGCCTCCCAACAAAGTCTTTGATGAGTTTTTGTACAGACTTGGACTGTTTCTAATGCATCAGGGAAGAATCAAGCACCAGTACTGCAACATCAAAACCCTAAAAAAAAACCTTAAGGAAGATGAATCTGTTATTCACATGGACTTCAGTGAAAATTACAACTTGAAACATTCAGAAGAAGTCCAATCTTTTCACTTTGGGGGGTCAAGAAAACAAATTTACCTCCATACTGTAGTAGCGTATGTAAAAGAAACTGGAAAAGAGAAAACATCGTCGATATCTTTCTGTACAATGTCGGGATCTCTTAACCACGAGGTTTCAATCATATGGGCACACCTAACCCCTGTGTTGAGGTTTTAACAAGACAAATTTCAACTCAAGACTTTGCATTTTGTCAGTGACTCACCCTCTGGACAGTACAGAAATAAAACAATGTTTTATTTCTTAGCAAACCATCTATGCAAAATATGCCCTAATGTTACCTCTTTCACATGGAACTATCTAGAAGCTGGGCATGGAAAGGGGGCCGTAGATGGGATAGGAGCTGTCTGTAAACGAACTGCCGACAGAATGGTCCGTGAAGGAAAAGATGTAGGCAATTTGAATGATTTAGAGTTGTATCTAAAAATTAATGTCAAGGGCGTTACATTATTTGTGATAAGTGAAGATGACGTTGACGATGTGTCTAAAATCATTTCATTGGAAAACATACAGAAGTTGAAGGGGACCATGAAAGTTCACCAAGTGTTGAGCAAACAATCGCTTTTTCATTTTGGAATTCAGGCATCTAAGTTATTTTGGTGGTGAAAAACATCCCACAATTGGTGTTCTAAACTATGTTGAAACCAAGTCTCCCAAAACCCGGGTGAGATACAACGAGGTGTATTCGGATGAGGAAAGCCTATCTGAACCACACATATTTGTTGAATCTCCAGAATCCATTGAAAATTTTACATTCACTGCTAAAGACATAAAAATCAAACTTATGTAATGGTAGAACTCGAGGATGAAAGAAACAAAAAACAAAAAAATAGGTTTAGGTATGCAGCCATTACAACAGAGAATATGGATGAGGATGGAGACGTGAACGTTTGTTTTTTTTTAGAATTGTTGACAACAAAGGAGCTCAACTCTTCAGATTGAATGAAAAGGACAGATCATCAATACATTTCAATGAAATCAAAAGTATATTAAAAGAGCCATCATTGGAAATGCGAGGGAAAAGAGTTTTCTATAAGTTCGGATCCCAACTGGATATTTTTGAAATATAAGTTCTTACTCAACTCTGCTCAAAACTTAAAGTTTTTTTTTTTTAACTTTATTGTCAAGACTGTAAAATGTAAAAAGACTGAATGTAACAGAAGACTGTTTTATTAGACTAGTTCTGTTTGTATTACTACTTTGTAAAGTAGTACTAGTTTCTATTACTAGTTTGTGGTTTGTATTATCAAAATGTCACTTAAATGAACAAAAAACACTTTTAAAACAAGGAAGACAGATTTTGTTAAATTTAAACATCCTATTACAATTTTTTCTCATTTAGTTATCCTATACTTTCTTAGTACAATTAATTGACTGTATTTCAAGTTATGATTGTCCAATTATACATGTTTGATTCATGAAATATGTATTAATGAGTTAAATGCCTTCAAAATCCCCTCTAGTTTTAGCATTTCATCATTCCTCTGGTACATAGTCATTCCTCTGGTCTAAGTTATTGCACTAATATCTTAATATATTGCAATTTAACATAACTAAGTGTTTAAAAAGGAGACCATTATAATATGTTTATAAAAATAAGGCAGATGAGTTGAGTTTAATCTAGAAATCATTCCTCTGGCACGGGTCATCAGTCCTATGGTAAGTGAAAAAAGTTTTTCATTAAAAAAAATAAAAAAATACTGGATCATTTATTGAGTGTTCCTTTTTGGAGCACTATTTATACTCAAATGTTCACCCAAAAATGTTAAAAAAGTTGTGTTTTAATAAAAATTTTGATTTGCCAATTATATGATCAAATATGTCCACATTTTGGAGAATGACCCAGATAGGTGACACAAATCATAAATTAAATTGTCATTACTCATATCATTACGTTTCGTTTAAAAGATATGCGTAAAACAACAATTTCTATGCGTAAAAGAGAACATTGAAGCAAATTTCATATTTTGAAAATTACTTTGTTTTAATAGTTTAAATTAAGGTTGTTTATAAAACCAAATATGTATTTGGTACAATTATGGAAAATAATCTAGCCACTAGTGCATATAATTGGTAAATATCAAATGAATTCTATTTTCTTTCTATTTGTCCGTAACTGTAAATAAAATATATAATCCACTTAATAATATGAACCCAAGTACATTACACCCACACCGAGTCATCCGTACCCCAAAATAGTGTACATAACATTTCCAATAGTCTTTCGAAACAAGACGTATATTATACACCTTCAACAAGACATGCGTACACACAAATATAATATACATCCACACCATGTCACTCATACCCACCTCACCTACACTTCATCTTATGACCCAATTGATATTATGTCATAATATACCGCATACACAGTCATGCGTACCCACACATATATGACTCACATACACTTCTTCTTACGTACACATATTTATATTATGGATCCACACACAGTCATGAGTACCCACACGTATATAACTCACCTACACTTCTTCTTAAGTTATCACATTTATATTATAGATCCACACACAGTCGTGCGTACCTACACATATATGACTCACCTACAGTTCTTCTTACGTACACATATTTATATTATGGATCCACACACAGTCATGAGTACCCACACGTATATAACTCACCTACACTTCTTCTTAAGTTATCACATTTATATTATAGATCCACACACAGTCGTGCGTACCTACACATATATGACTCACCTACAGTTCTTCTTACGTACACATATTTTTATTACGGATCCACACACAGTCATGCGTACCCACACATATATATCACTTACCTACACTTAATCTTACGTACACATATTTAAATTATGGATCCACACACAGTCATGAGTACCCACACGTATATAACTCACCTACACTTCTTCTTAAGTTATCACATTTATATTATAGATCCACACACAGTCGTGCGTACCTACACATATATGACTCACCTACAGTTCTTCTTACGTACACATATTTTTATTACGGATCCACACACAGTCATGCGTATCCACACATATATATCACTTACCTACACTTAATCTTAAGTACACATATTTAAATTATGGATCCACACCCAATCATGCGTACCCACACATAGATTAAAACACAAGTTTCGATCCGGTCGGTTGATTACCTTGTCTACGGCAAGTAAATAGTAGACAAAAATATTTAAGTATTGAATACTGAAGACAAACATTTACTACGCTTCATTTGGTAAATAAAATTTATTTAATGAAATGGTACCTAAAACACAAATGGACGTAAGGCAAATAACGCTACAGTCATTTTATCAAAATGAAGGAATATTTATTTAATTGTTATATTCTATAAATACAATTTTGTCATTAGCCTACCAGGTGAAAACGAAATAACTCTAAAATAATTTATTGTGCCACTTATCGCCGATATTTCTTTAGGAGAGGACCTATTAATTTAGACTGTAGACAAAATGTTTCAATCATTGTGTTAAAAATAACTAATACAGGTAAGGTTATAACTTACCAGGTTTAAATCAAATACTTGCTGAAAATTATTTATATATATTTATATTTATATTATCTTTGGATCTAGAGACAGACCAGTTTTCGTAAAGTAATCTAGATATAAATTTGTTTGTGTATGTCTGTGAAAACTTATATCTGTGGATATTTCATCATATTAGTGTAGAGTATATAAGGTTGATAATAAACTAAAAGATTACAAGGTAACCTTATTTGTTATCTGATTTTAAATGTTGACATAAACCAAAAAAAAATTTTAGTGAGCCCTCGCTTTTTCATTCTTTAAGTTTAAACTATAGGATAATCACCACAATAATTTGAAAAAAAAACACTTTGTGTTTTATGAACAAACTGTAATTAGGCAAAACAGAATGCTACTGTAATTTATAACTATGATAAATAATACAGCATAAATGAAGATTATTAAGAGAGTTGTTCCTTAGTCTTGTGACACATTTTGCAAATAACACACCAAATTAAGTTATTAAGTATTTAAATAATTTGTTTATGAATAACATATAATTCAAAAAAAGTCGGATAATACGAATTTAAAATTATTATTATTATATCCGTATCAGACCTCTCAATAGTTTTTATTTTACACTTAGTTATCAAACCGAACGTAAGTAAAACTATAGATGAAATATATATTTCCTGTAGTAAACATTAACAATTATCCAAATTTCAATAAATAGTTTTATATTATGCATTTTGCTGTTTTAACATATTTTGTTTCGATTTGGGTCAGAAATTACAATGATGCATCAATTATCTACATAATTTACAGAGATTATTAACATCAAATATCAGAACAACGGTGTTGATTTTGTCTTATTATTACTAAATAATTAATAAAAACATGGTTCCGTGACTCATTTGGAAATGAAAACAATTTGTCTCACTTCCCTGAATATGCGTTAATAAATAATATCACACAATGTAGTAATAACTAAATATGTCCATACATTATAAATACTCAAGCTTTCATATTATTACCTTTTATAAAACATAACATAAAGTGGGTCCTAAAAAATAAAACCACTTTCTCATTTCATTCCAAGCTCACAAAATAAAGTATGTTAGTATTATAAGAATAATAAGTTATTCATTTAAATTTCAAATGAATTGGAGTTAACATAGAAATTACACATTGCAGATTAACGTGTATTAGATATTTAAAAAAAAATAATAAATGACCTATGATTCTATTGATTGACTAAAAAATGTGGTGTCATGGTATCATTTAAAAATTTTAGTGTAAAAAAATATTATAATATAGCCTAAATATGATAAATGAAATTTGTTTTAATAACGATAGCATTAAAAGTATTACATTTTGAGAAAAACATATATTGATTGAAAAAACAATATTTATTAGTATCAAAATATAAATTATCATGTAATTTAAAAGAAAATACAAATTAAAACGTACGATTTAAATATATTTATTTTTAAGAAATATCCAATTGAATAAAAAATTTTCGGGGGTAATATGTTGTAATGTAAAACTTACTATTTCGGAAAATAAATTAGTAGTATATTGATAAAATTGTATCGGTAACTATATTTATAAACAATGAAATGGGCATTATGCTACACAAACTTGGCAATCGAATAGTAAGGATCGACTTTATTTATATAACGAATTGCATATACAAGAGTGTTTACACCTTACTTCCGACTAGTGTTACTTTTTCATGTAAAACACCATGCAATTAATGTAACTCATTTTACTCTCTGAGGTCAGTGGTATGATTATATTCAAAATATCAATATTGATAAAATAAACAACAAAAGACCCTTTGACAAATGTTATTTTAACATCCCAATGAACCTTTGTGAAACGATTTGATTATTTTGTGTGTGCTAATTAATTATTTTTAGTCATATATTACAGAAAAAAGTAATAAGCTTTATTAGAATTTATTCAGTAATAATTTCTAAAAATTAAACTAAAATTAAATATACAAACGACACCGATGGTAAAATGCTTTCCTAAAAATGTATGAACAACAATATGTTTAATAAAATAACTTCAGTTCAGTTTGTTCTTAACTAGTGGTATGAAGATTTACTCTTCGCCCTATTGCAGTTACAAAAATTAAATCAATAATCCCCCTCCAAAGCTATGTCTCATGAGTAAACCAAACTCCTCCCAATTCGCACAACTCATAGCTGACGATGGACGAATTAAAATCATCTGACATTTATTAAACTCAATGCGTCTCGATTTGATAGTCGTTTTCATCCTGCGTTTGTTTTCATTTTGTAGGAATGTTATATATATATATATATATATATATATATATATATATATATATATATATATATATATATTCCTACTCGTTTGATTTAATTGGTTAATGCAGTTATTTAGGAATATTTTATATTGTTTTCCTTCAACTTTTTGTTTAAACCTTTTAGGTAGAAGTTCTCAACCTGCAACTACATTAAACAAAATTGTTGTTTAGAGACAATAAAAATCTTATGCATCGTCTCTTTTTTTATAAAAAAGTTTGTAAATAATATAAAATAAAGACCATTATTACTAGAAAATTTTAATAACATCAGGGTTGGAGAAAAACTGTAGTTGTTCAATAAAGACCTGATATGTAAGTTAAATAAGATAAATCTAACAAAAGAATAAGTAAAGAAGGTATATATAGGGCTGTTCTATGGGATTCGAAGCCCTATTTACAATAAATGATTTCAAGAGTGTACGTGCAAACACAAATTTCTATCAACAATTTTAAAGTATTTTTCTCAAAACCATTTAGTTTTATGTGGCACATTACAATACAATTAGTATTTATAAAATTTCATATCGTTGAGAAAAAGATAATTACTCCCACAAAGTTAAACTTTTACTTTTCCGAACTAAATTTGTTTATACTAAATAATCACATCCAATTTATAACGCGTTTAACATTTTCTAAGATAATCGATGTTGAAACAATACCTAATTCTACAAAATCAATAATATTTTAAATATGTTAACATAGGCAGATTAAAATCAAACTGTTGTCCACTTGTATTTGATAATCCCTATTTAAAATATAAAAGTTGTTTCGTCCATAAGAATATCTTCTGTTCATACTATATTTTAAATCACATATTGATCGGTAAATGTTCAGTCTATATTTGTTTTTCGGGAGAAAAAAAAAGTACTTTGGTATTTTTTTATAATGGATAAGATAAAATGGTATGGTTTCTTTAATGAAGATATCACATATATTACCTTATTTTTCAATTATTAAATAATTAAAGTTATAGTGCTAACATTTCGATATGACATAGCAGTCATAATTCCACAACTTTAATGGTTTATTGGCTTCCGACTTTTTAATCCCTTTGAAACAAATTTAGACCACTGTCTGATTATGTATGTTTGTCTATGTGTATATGTCTTATTCCAAGTCATACTATCTGTTTAGCAGTGTGGCATTTTAAACGCAAAACGGGAAGTCCAATTACCTTTCAATATTATATTTTGATTTCTATTTAATTACCTTGTATTGAGTTGTTACCGTTGAACAATCCCTACTTGTACTTTAAACTATCTTATACGACGCGTTTCGACTATTTGTCAGTCATTTTCAAATATAAAAACACATAGATACACTTATTAATACATATTTTAAAAAACACGATTGAAAACGACGTGCGTTGTCAGTGACCGTTCTCGTTGACTCACGATCGTCAATTCAATTAATCTCTGGTCAGCTGATAGTGATCTTCGTTATTGAGAGGGGGCAATTAAACAGTCTGTACATCGTGAATCACAGGTAACGTTTCTATATTATCGATTAAGTCAAAGATGGTATGGGAATGAAATTGAAGCTTGTTGTTAAGTAAGTGGACGGAGTTATGTTTCTGCACTTTGTAAATGTGGAATTCCTCTAATGCACTCATTAACGGACCCTTCTTACCGTGGTGTAATATTTTTAAATTCTTGTTAATATCTGTGCAACTATGTTTTGCAATAATAAAATGTTCGGTTTACTTGGAATCTATTTTCTTGTTGGCGGATACTTTGGAAGATGGGTATGTATGTTTTTAATCGTGTTTATTAAATGTAAATGACTGAAACTTTTTTTTTAATATTTGAAAATGACTGACAAATTGTCGAAACGCGTCATATATGTAAGTGTAAACTACAAGTAAGGATTGTTCGACGGTAACACCTCAATACAAGGTAATTAAATAGTAATTAATTATTAACAATCCAGTTGGGCTATAAGCAAACATAATAGATTATATTTTTGATTCAATTATCTAAAAAAGATAAGTCGGATAAGTTTTTTTTTATGTCATCTACAGTTTAATTAAAAAACAAAATATTTTAAATGATTAAATTTCGACAGAGACGTGTGCAGCATAGTTGTTATTATTTTTATTGTTTCAGTTGGAATTTGTATGTGTCTTTGCTTATTTATCATTTCTACGCTCCAACTCCATTAAGCTTGAAGCTGTTAACAAATAATATTAATTTTTAATATTCATGTAATCAATTATAAGCCTATTCATGAGTATTACACTAAAGCAATTGTTTAATCATTTTATTAACTAAATCTGTACTAGATCGTGCGTTGCTAAGGTATAGACAAAGTACTTTACAACGTGTATTTACTATATATTTACATCATGTGTTGACCAAATCAATATAATATTTACTCTGAAATTTGCCGCTTAATAATTTTTATATATTTTTTTCATTGTAAGTAATCAGCCTGTTAAAATGTATGAATAGCTCAAGTTATCGTTTACTAATGTGGTTGGATTCAAACTAATCCACCTTTTTATTTTAAACAACGTTTTGTTGTCATTAACTTACCGGCATGGACACAAATATTAAGAATGGAAAACAAAAATGATGAGGATATCACACCTCTAGGATGTTGTAAATAAAATCTCTTTGGAGATTGGTGACGAAAATATCGGCGACAAATGTCAAACTCCTAAAACAACGAAGTCATTCACTTTTGTATTTGTAAAATCGTAAATTACATTTTATAATAAATCTAAAGAGTTATTGAAAACTTATTTAATTTATTTGAAAATAAACAACAATAAAGAACATATTATGTCTAGCAGTTCAATCTAATATAATAATTCTTAGCGAAACTACAGATCCAATAATATAAAACATTTCAGTGTTCTATTCAGTTTCCGCAGCACTAATTCTATTTCACTCGTTCAACATCTGAAGCAAACAAAACACCGTTCATTCTCTACACTACCCAGACAGAACTTTAGCGAAATAACACATCTGGTGAATAGGAATGTGGTAATGAAAATTTCATCACATTGCAACGACATATCTGCGCAATATGGTAATTAATAATTTCTCAATTGGAAATAATTGTAAAACTGAATTTAAGTACACAACACAACTTCTACTCCAGTGGTATTTTAATTTAAGTTACAAGTATTAAAATTATTTGATCTTTCAGGAAATTACAAAAACAATCCATTTGATTAAACCTTGATATTCATAAACCAAAAATGAACATACAATTAATTATGATACTAATAATTCAATAGCAATATGAACTAAATTAAACTCAACTAAATGAAAGAAAGTACGATTATGGTTTTTTAAGGTTTACCATTTATTGTGAAAATAAACTTATTATTATTGTTTATCAAACGTATTACTTGTTAAAAAATATTTTATTTACCACTTAATATTTATTGATTAGCAATATTAGTTTTCTTTAATAACATTATTTTTCTACACAAATAACTAGTTATTTTTATGTCAAGAAAAGAACTATTTTGGACCTCATCTTAAATGATACCAAATAAAGGACAAAATGAATGTAGTGAACGAAACTCTGTAATTAATTGTTGCTTAATGTGGAAATAAGAGTAAGTTTCTTAGAAAAGAAAGAATTATTTGAATTAGTTTACATATTTTGTTTTTTATTTATTTAATATTATCCACCATTTATTCATATCTCATTTAGAAATCGGCTATTTATTTTTAGTCTTATTTTGCTAATAAAACCTACAATAACTGACTCAGAGTTACTAAAATTTATTTTAATTAGATCTATTTGTAATTTATTTTAGATTTAATTTACATGAAACACACCCACTAACTATTGTCATTTAACTCATTTTTATTATAAATCAACTAACAGCTATGTGAAAAATCAATTTCAGTACAAAGTCGTAAATGTAAAACAATACATTTACGCAGACAATAAAGTTCCCCTGTGGCGTTTAACAACAGATATCAGCTGATTAAACTCCGGTTTATGACTCTAGGGATGTGTTGAACGTATTATTAAGGAGCAATAAATCGATTTATAGCTCTATGGAAATACTTCGAGTAAAAAATTCTAAATGGTCTGGTTGAACATTTTTAGTTTGTTTTTGTTTAATTGTAAAAAACAAGATTTTAATAATTTAATTATTTAAATAGACGAAAGAATTTATTTTGCACTATGGGATTTGGAGGTTGAATCTTAAATTCTTTCCTAAGCAGAACTTGCTATTTATATTACCAATTTAATATGTTTGACTTTCTTCGTTTCAAATTGGAGCAAGATGTTATAGGTGGCTTGAACTGCTTTGTCACGTTTGGTAGATGTTCAGGTAGAGACAATTAATTTAATAAGCACCACACGTGTTCTGGAGATATATTACAATCAGACTTTTTTTTCTTAATTCAATATAGCAAAATATATTGTGTTCATATTAAATTATAATTATAGTAAAAAAAGGCAATAACTTTTGTTATTTATATAATTCGTACTAAATTGGATTTTTGAGCAAAGATACAAATTTCATGGATGTACCTAGTTCGTCCTTTATCGCATTAAAATAAAAATAATTTTGTAAATCCTTCAAGGTTTTTGATAAAAAGAAGTTATAATTATGTTTGGTTGTTATTGTCTTACTAAACTGTTTAACGGAATTTATTGACTATATGAATTATAAATCCTACTGAAGTGTTATGATTGGCTAGTATATTGTCAAATATACCAATAATATTGTATTAGTTGGAAAGATTAATATTATTATAATATTAGTATTTTTATCAGTATTATATAAACTCCCGTATTGCATCACAACGAAACTATTATTGTTAGTCTATATATTGTATTACAGTATATTATAAACTATTTAATCCTTAACTAGAATTCAAGCTTCAAAATATACCTGAATATTTAATAAGCCCTAAAGGTATATTTTAAGGATAATCTCAACATTGGTTTAAGCATGAAGGGCCAAGGTAACTCAATTCAGCAGGAAGCGGATCTAGAGTCTACAAAGCACAGCGTCTGTTTACTTTGTATTATTGTTATGTTGTCTAACCTGTCAGCAGTCTTATCTTTACAATGTTTGTTAAGTAAACTGAGTACACTATTGTATATCAAGTATATGTACTGATTACTTTAGTGTTGTAAAATTATAATACCCGACAAGGTATAAAATTTAAAGTCAAGATTGTAAAACTGTTCTTCAGCTGTAGTAAATAATCAACTACGGTAGTTATAATAACATATTTAGTTTAAAAAAAATTAATTTAATTAATTATTCCAATTAAGGTACTAATTATTAGAATATATTACCTCGTGTAAAACAGGTTGATTATTTATCTGCAATGAAATTTATTTCGATTTAATTGAGCATAATGTGATAACAAAATTATAGAACCTATTTTACAAATTGTAACTACGAATGATGATAATTCCCAGTTATGAAACATGTAATTGAAAATTCGGTTTTTTTTTTAATTTTTTTTTTTTTTAAATAAATCGAAATATATTGATATAATTATGTATTATGTTTTATGTTTACAATTTTGCAAATTACCAAATTAAATAAACGTATGAAGGAATATATATAAATATATATATATATATATATATATATATATATATATATATATATATATATATATATATATATATGAACAATTAAACACAGAAATATAGTTTGTAAATGGTAATCGAACAAAGTTAACTGTTATAAGAGGGGAACTATTTTAATCTCTATTAAACCTACTTGCAAAAATTGTTTAAAAAAGTGAATATTATTAACATATAACTTATAACTTATAACTTATAGAAACTACTAACATGCGTGAAAAACACAAACATAATTCTCAAGTACGTTGATAGATGTAAAAACAAACAAAACTATTATGTTAATATGATGTTATTTCTATATTTTGCTCTGAAACCGATATTTCCTTTTACATACGATTGGAAAGATTAAATTTGTTTTAAACCTAAATATATGAGTTTTTAATAACTTTACATAATATCAATTTTAAACATTATACAAATATATATATATATATATATATATATATACTCATAATACATATATGTGTCCTAGAAATAAAAATATGCTGAATTGTTATCATTATAATACCAATTTTTAAATTGTCCTAGTATCCTGGTGCTCCTATCTTGTTATCATAAAAACTTCTAGCCATTTTGATCTTAGAAAATATAACAATGATTTTGGTAATATAGAATAAATTTCAGAATATTTGGGTTGAAATATGTACTAATAAACACAATTGTCGAGAGAAAAAAAGAGTCTTAATTAATATAACAGTCATAATGTAATGATTAGGTAAGTCTACATTATATTTATTTGACAATATCTTAAGAGGATAGAACGTGTTTCCATATTTATCATTAATTTTAATTGAATCCTGACATATGTAATTACTCAGAAAAATACAGATACTCAGAAAAATATTTTGTAAAAAGTTCTTTTTTGAATTAGATTAACTAATACTAAACTATTTAGTAAATATTTTAAATATATTTTGAAGTTCAAAATCATTAGAATCAAATTTAGTTTTTAAAATGCAATATCTATTCTTTATTAACGAGTGCAAATACAATATTATTTCATGAAAAAAGAAAGATGTGTTGCAGGCATTCTCTGGTTAGGTTTTCCTATAAGCAATAGTTACCCCTCAAACAAAGTCAAAATTATTACAATCAATTATATAAAAATATACTTGAGAATTTAAAAATATCAATATAAGTAGCATTATATATTTTATTTATTTGGAATTAATTTTATAACATTTTACAATGTAAATTTTAGGGTAAATGCTTTGATAGATGAAGATGAATTATTTAAAACGTGTTAATAAATCACTTTTTCCTTACTTCCGTTTATCTTTTTTATAATGAGTTGTATTTACTTTCAGTATATTTTTCAAAAGGTAATATTTTGTATTTATATTTAATGTTATTGTCAATATGTTGACTACTTACATAGAATGGAAGCTTGGATAATATATGTTAGTAATATAGGTTACTGTAATTCAATACTAATTTCAAAGTTTCATCTTTCTCCAAAATTGTAACTTATTATTGAAATTACATAATATTTAACACAACAACATGTAAATTATTCTCTGGGTAAATTGTGCCAGTCTTAGAAAAACTAGTGTTTTTCAAATTATCTTAGTTTTAGTTGTTTCGTAGAAAAAAAAAAAATATATATATATATATATATATATAAAATAAAATAAAAAACAAAACGAAAACAATTAAATGTACGGTACATTATTTTTAAATGACCCGAAGTATTTTTTTCTCTTTTGTAAAAAGATATGTATGTTGTTAGTCACCTTGTTAGTCGAAATTTTGTCTACTTACATGAATTAATCCGTATAGGGATAATTCATTTCTAATAAATTTTGTAGTACTTATCATTATAAAAATAGACTTTTAAAATTACAAAATATGTAATTCAGGAGCAAAAACTCTTTTCTATTATGAAACCTAAATGTAACCAAAGATAAACGGTAATAAATACTTAAAATAATATAGTTGTAACACTTTAATTTTCTACATAGTATAAAACTACTATTGTATCTATTACAAAATTATAAAATTCAAAGCTTCATTTAAATTAAAATTATATCGATTGGTCAAAGTATATGATAATTCTCATAATGAAATAAACATTTAATACATTAATACAAGTACTACATATTATGAATACAGTAATACATTAATATCATGGATCTTCTTAGAAATTACAAATTTAAAAAAAATGATTAAATTATTGAGGGTTTCAATTGAATCCCATGATGAAACATATCAAATTTCTATTATTTGAAAAAAATTCCGGATAAATAAATAATAAAAAAATACGATTAGAAGGTAAATTCTAAGAATATTCGTTTTAAAAATAAAATTTCAAATAACATTCTATTTTTTTCAATGTTATATTCACATAACATTTTAACAAAGGCATTATCGGCCACTCTGTAATTGTAGAGTTGAACCTCAAATGTAAAGTCTTGACTTGTTTCCGAAATGTTATCTAAATAGTAGCAATGAATTGGTTACAAACTTTACCAAAACACCATATTTCAAAATAAATGTGAAATCTTTAAATCCGTTTTTTCGAAACATTGATACTTTTACATTCACATTATAATGTGTCAAGTGATTATGATCAAACTAAAGATAATGTTATACCAGACTTGTGACTGAAAATGAATACTAAAAGTTTTTTGACCTTGATAAAGCGATCTTGAAGTAATCACTTTATATGCTCAAACCAAGGAGTGCGTTATGTGTTAAAAATTAATCAGCAGTATTACGTTAATCATAATCATAATTTCATTGAACAGTATGTTTTATTCTTTAAATACTATTAACCGTATTAAAAAAAACTGTTTTAAATAACGATAACAATATTCTGAAAGATCAAATTTTTATTTTGTTTGATGTACAAGTTGGAAAAATATCATCAATTATATATTTTTTGCTATTTCTATTTAGTTTAGATAGTTGTATTTTATGTAATTTCTCTAAGCAATGTTATATTTATTTCTGCCATCGACATAAATGTTAAATTCTTCGTAACTATTACAAAACTACTTGACGATGAAATGTTACCAATTTATTATAAATCACCTTTATCTATAACAAACTACCAAATTAATACCGTTAATTTTCATTAATTTTTTACAAAGTCAAAGCATTTTTTATGTAACCTATTAAACCTCAACGGAAGGACTACTTTATAATAACATACCAAAAGCAAGATTCGCAAAATATATTCTCAAAAATGACTTGCTTTCATTTACTTACGTATAGGAAAAAGGTATTTACTAATAAATAGTCATATTTCACCAATACCGGATGCAATCACATTTTAAAATATTCATGTTTTTAAACTCTTACGACAGGGAATAAGGACGACGACGTCAAATAATTGTTTTATTCCACTTTAAAATACCAATCTTGAATCTCACATGTGAATATTTAGTCTCTAGATGAGATGTTTTCGAAATATTTCATCGAAATATTTAAACTCATTTTTAAATAAACTAAAATATTATTTTTTTTGCCTCATAGTAGTTAAATAGGAATGAAAATCCTCGAACTAAGGTTTATAACTAACACCTTTCGAAAAGTGATCAAAATTGAGCCAATTGATTTCCTTGTAAGCAAAACACTTAGTCCGATGATAAAAAAAATATTTGTTGTAGCTATTTGTCCTAGAATTTGTTGTATTTATTTTTTAAATGTGATAGCTATATATAAAATTAATATTCCTTTATAAATAAATTTTATTTTTAAAATGAGGAAGTGATAAAATTTATGTTTGTTATATGAATTTATTGATAATGTGAAAAAATCTTATTTAAAATAATGACGAAGCCTATTAGGAAAAGTTCACTGTTGAGCAAATGCATGGTATACTCAAATAAATACAATCTAACAACACAAGAAACCTAATTTCCTATGAAAAATCTTAAAATGTAATCACTATTGCACGCTACTCAACTGAATGAAATTTATCAATATTTCAAAGGAATTAACTAATTTGAACAAAAAATGGATTAGATTATAATGTTGTAGAAAGAAAATAAACAACTTTTTAACATTACAAAAGAAAATTAAAATTCTTTCATTGTTGTAAATTATTTCATTGTTTAAATTTACGGAGAAAGAGAATATATAAAGATTATTGATCAAGTGCAATAAAGAGAGCAGAATGTAGGCGAAAAGGGGCGAATTTTTAACTGAGAGAATATAATATATTACGGAACAATTAACCCCATAAATTTGCGGGTATTGTGATAAAACAAGTTTTAATGGTATGTCATGCTTTTGTTAAATGCATGAAAGTTATGAATGAGACACTTGGTAACTTCCTGCAGTCAAATAGTAAAATAAAGCGATTTTTTACAGTCAGTGATATTTTATGGGAAAATATAAATATCGTACAAAATTGTATACACTATTGCACATAAAAGTTTAACTTATTTTTATTTTTTTTGAACAATGCAAAATATAAATTCCAAACAAATAATGCCAAATCAAATACATAAGTAACATTTTAAATTTTCATCCACAAAAATATATATCGAATAGAATTTAGTCTATACGGAGGTTTTAAATTTCTATATGAATGTTAATATAACTTTTAATGTTTCGGCTACAACGTTATGTAGCTTCCTGCATTAAAATAATATAATACAACAATATATTAAGGGATACACTATTTTATGTGAAAATCTAAATCGCATTATATATATATATATATCATTACATCACTTACTGCAAATTAGTTTTATGTTTGTACTCTTACATTTAACACCATTATGACAAACAATATGAAATATGTGATAAACTATAAATTACTTACTTTAAAAGGATAGAAATTTTTTTTTGTAAAATTGTACTTTATTTTATGAAATCAAATTGTTTGAAAGAGTATAATTTGGTGATGAACGTTAAATTGAACTAAGTTCATAAAAGTTTTTTCTTCACAGCAGACAATAACTAAAAATTCTATACCGATCGGCAAATCGTGAATTTTTTCAAATCGCTGGAGCAAGGTTAAGAAGAATTTGTATTTACTCTCAATAATTGGAAAATAAACGCGAAACAAAGAAAAAATACTTATTCGAATCCTCAATATTATTTATCAAATATAATAGGAAACAACGTGTTGAAATTATTGTATGTTGAAACTACCGCCTGTGATAGTTTGTTGACTATATTTAGACAATTCTGAATTATTTTAATACCAGTTTGATTCAATACACTCACTATTGCCCAGCTAAATTTAAATTGAAGCCCTGCGTTTACATAGGAGTTGCGTTACGAGTGAAATCGCTTTTATTTTTTTTATATGTTTTTATCCAATAATAAAAAGTTTTATTCCACGATAAAATATATTATAATAGTGTTGGTGATTTAAATAAAACATACAGCTTCAAGTAGTTATTTGTTTGTGTTCTTTACATTATTTGTAAAGTTTGCAATATAAATATACGTTTTCTTTTGAATTACTTTTTTTTAATCAATGTTTAATTTAATTTGCTTATTTCGAATGTTCATTTTATGTAGTAAAATCTATTTAGTTATATATAATAAAAATTATAGAAGAACTTGTAATACCGTGATTTACAACTTAAAATAAGCTGTGGAGAGTAAATTATGTAATATTAAATGTAACTTTTATTTCATGTTAGACGTATAAAGTGTTTTGCAATTTCTTTTTAGGTGAAAATGTACGTAACACGGTTTTTGACGAATATTCTCAATTATCCACTACCTCTGAACTCACTCTTCTCATATTATTATATTGGTAATCTATAGTTTAGTTTATAATATCCATCAAGCATTGTTTATTGGTGGATACGAAATAATGAAGTTATCGTGCCAATAATTATACATAATACTGATATCCAATAGCCCTTGACTAATTTTGCCCGGTTCTGGAGGGTTGTTCTCAAACATTTTTTGAAATATCCTAAAATATTTCGCATATGTCACGAAAATTATTACTATTCGTTGACTAATACACGTTGACAAAACACAGTTAGCAAAACCAACTTGAACAAATTAGGTTTTAATTATTGAATTCCTAGAATTTAATACTATTTTCGACTTCGTCGCTTATACTTAAATAAAAAGTTTTTTCACAATTCAATTATAATTTTATTCCTTATTTTGTAGAGAAAAACAGATCTAAATTATTATAAATAAAAACCAACACATAATAATAAGATCTTTTAGTACATCCTGCACATTAGTTTTTAATTTTTTCATGCATTCATTTTGTATTTCCTAATAAAGTTTAAATAATATTACCAACATTAATAAAAATAGTGCATAGTTTTTATACAATATGTGGACGTCGTTCTACATTAATGTGATAGATTGTTAGAACAAATAAATGATTTTGTGTATTTAATGGTACAAAACATAAACTTTCAACCCTTGTTTTGTGTTATATTTAATAAGAGATAAAAGAAACAAATTTATTTAAACTTTGAGGGGTTAAAACAATTTAAATATAGCTTACTAATTACAATTAACTTTGTAAAATTTGAATTCACTTCAATAAATATAAAACTTTTTAAAGTATATATATATATATATATATATATATATATATATATATATATATATATATATATATATATATATATATATGTTACCTCTATTAGTAGTCAGAGCAATTCTTTTTTTTTTGTAGAAACACTAAGTACTTTTTAAAGTATTTGTGACCTTCTATAAACTTTATGAGCTAAAAGTCCTAAATTATTCTAGTCCTATTAGTTAAACAAAGTAAAATAACAGAGAAAAGAGACATTAATTTTAAATCTAAGAGAGTGAAAATTAAAAAAAATATATGTTAAATGTTTTACTCAGTATTTTATTGCAATCAATGAAAGTCGGGTATTATATTTTGTAATGATGAGGAATGAGATGTTTATTTAATAGTGTGAAGTAAAATCATAAACTCGTAAATCACGACACATTTTTTGTTCATAATTTTGGACTAGAACCAACAAACAAACATTATCTATTTATTTTGTGACAATATATTTAAATATTTACGTAGGTCGGAATTGCATTTATTATTTGTGCTGTAGACGTTACCTATTAATATTTATCATCGGAATGAAAAAAAAAAGAAAATAGAAAAAAAGAAAAAAAGATAGTGTTTTCTGAAAACAGAACGACATTGAGTACATACTACATTTCTCCCAATAATTTTTAACATACGTTACTCTGTAATAATATACAAATTCATACCATGACACTGAAAATTGTTATAAGTTTAATGGAGCCTGAGAATTTACATATATTGTATATTTTTACCTTATCACTAATAATTTACTTTAAAAAAAAATATTAGGAAATTTAAACTGTATAAAAAAGTATTTAATATTTTAAAGTGAATACCTTATATTTGCCATGAAATTATTTTAAACTGAAAATATATATTTTCCACACAAATTGTAAAAATAATCAGTTTTATTTTTAGCAATGTTATTGTTGTGCCATCATAAATTATAATATTTTAGTTTCGAATTTATTTAGGAATTGTTTGCAGTTTATTGGTTGTTATTATTTACCTTCCAAACAAATATTTCACTTAAGCTAAGAAAATATGTACATGAATTTTTTTTTTCCAACGTACTTAAATAGAAGTGGTGAAAAAGAAGAAGCTTTGGAGTATTTCTTCAGTAAAGTACCATAGATGGTTTAAATGTACGTATTGAGAAAAATATTGCAAAACTCCACCGTCAAATATGTGTATATTATTTTTGTATATATTTTACATTTTGTAGAGCTTATAAGTGGTTTCTTTTCGTAGGTACAAATTATAAATTTACGAATATTAATATTTACTTTCGAACAAAATTGAATAACAATATTTTACAGTATAAAATATCAGAACAAAGAACAGAAATAAGTGAAATGATACTAAAGCACACAGTCAATCGGCAAAAATTTAAGTCTTTATTTGTTGGTCCCATGATCTAAATATATTGACTTACGTCAATTACTAGATATTTATTTTGAATAGAACCTTTTTTAAAAAAGTGACTGTTTTGTTATCCCTCCGTATATGAATTGCGTAGTTTTGTAGCTTAGGTTAGAGGTTGTTATTGTATTTTTAGGTCTTTATATTGTTTAAATTTTATATTAAAAGATCTGATGTGTTTACTAATTTTTATACGTAAAACTTATTACTTTGTATGCAGTTGATCTATATGCAGTACGGTACAATTTTATGTGTTGATGATATATTGTAATCTCTCTTTAAAATGTTGTTTGTGTCATTACATGCGTATCAGCATAATTAATAAGAAATGTTAAAGTATGTAGATTATATAGTATGTTTGACAATTAAAAGTATTAATTACAATAACCTAGTTTGCCTACATGAAATAGATTGTCAGGAAATGAAAAAAAAATATATATATATAAATTAATAATAAGCCATAAAGAATATAAAATCATCATGAAATAAAATTTTCATATATTTATTTATTGTATCAACGACAGCATGACATATTGTAGAACTAGATAATATGGTATTCTAACAGTGATAACATAGCAAATAAAAATGAAATAATTCAACCAAACAACAACATCAACAAACAATTAATTAAACAACGTAAAAGCGGATTATACTAACTACTATTGACTAATAAACTAAATACATTTTTAATTTTTAATTTAAAAAAATATTTATTATGTCGCACCTCACAGAAAGCAGGCTTACTAGATCTGTCATTAAAAGTAGTTTGAATTGAATTTCCTCACCATTTTATCTATACTTTGCATCAACTCGTGAAGCTTATATCGCGAGACCTGTCACTATTGTCTTTAGTGAAGTACAATTTTGATTAATTCATCCACTAACATACCTATTATAGATACATATATTTAGATCGATTCGCTTACTTTGACCTCACCACTATGAAAGTCAACACTTATTGAGAAATTTCAGTACTATTAGTTTACTATTAGTATTTTATTAGTTATTAGTTTTTTTAATAAATATATTAATATATTAGTAGTTTTTGATGCTACAAAAATGTCATTTATTCTGTTAAAATTTAATGGAGATTTTGTGAAATTTAAAGACGATGAATATGTCAAATATGGATGACAGGCAGTGGATAATTTTACCATTATTAACTATTTTTTTTTTTTAACATACATATTTTTAAATTGCCTATTATGTTATAGACGACACATATTTCTTTCCTTAAAGTCAATTATGACGAGAAAACCCGTGATTGTTCAATTTAGGCCTAACCTTCACCCACACATTATTACAAGTTTGCTTGAGTGTTTTATATTTATATAGTTAAAGATTAAGTTTAAAACTAAATACGTCCATTGAGGAGGTTGAAAAATGAGCAATTTTATTTTTATTTACAATACGCACGATCACAATCTTATATAGTATAATAAGTGTTTTATTTGTTTTCAACTATCTGACTGCTATTTTAAAATAGGGATTTATCGTTTGTCTTTGAACAATATAAAGTTGAAGCTTCGTCAAAGTTACAAACAATATAATATAAATTTGTTTTGTTTTTTAACCAACAAAAATGATATTTTTAAGATTGTGTTCTGGTTTAAGATCGGCCGAGAGTTGCCAAATTTAAAAATACCTACTAGATCTTTCAGTCGCGGTCTATTTTTGTCACTTTACAAAGGTGTCACCAGAACCAAAGATAAATATGAGTTAAACGTCGTCGGAAACTAAGAGTGAACAGCTGTTCCTATGAAACTCTGTTGTAGGTCGTAATATGTTTTGAAGTAAAAGAATTAGATAAAAATACACAATGAGTAAACAGCTACTACCCAATAATAGAATTGTATAATCAACGTAAGTATCTACGTTTTTGAAAATTAACCAGCAACTATCTGTGTTCATTAGGTTTCTAGTTAAATGTATAATTAAGTATAAAGGAATGTTATTTGATATTGAATCCACTTAAAATTCCGTACACTGATAAATAAAAAGAATATTAATGTCCATTTCGTCACCGGAATGTGAATACTATTAATTAAGATATTGGTAACAATAATATTGATATTGATAATATTAATATTTTTGGTGATACAACTTTTATTTGTTGCATAATATTCAGTGATGTTTCTATACCGTTACAATTACTCCAGAAAATAAATAAATATTACAAATATTTTCTGTTAATTCCAAACCGTACACTGCATTGTGCATTGAGTATAGTGGAGAGAAAATATATTGATCTTTATGAAATAGTGTTTGAATATATAGTAACTAATAAGCATAACAATCTTCAAACTATACCGAAAATTGGCTAATACGGCAAATTATAAATATATACATCCAACGAAAATACCTTAAACAATTTATTGACTATATAAATAATTGCTGAATATTTCAGAATAACATAATATTTAATTTTCAAATGATTACGTAAAAATATATTTTATTAATTCAAAGAGTTAGACGGGTACGTTAAATAATAATATTAAAAATAATGCTGATTTTACACAACTTCCAAGAACCGGTACCGAATATTTCAAATAATGTGGAATATGCTCCGACTCTAGTGAAATGTACACGCAAATAAAAAATTTGTAAAGTAATTGATAAATGAATTTCAATTAAAATTTCTATAGATCGCTAATTTCAGACCCTTTTCAGTAATAACTAAATACATATAAATACACAATAATTCAATAATAATTGTCTACACAATGTATTTGATATACAATGTTACAGATATATTGGTCAAGTAAATTATTTATCAATAAATTTCCATTTAGATATATACATTTAAATTAAAAATGATTGTGCTTATATAGATTAACAAATTTAGAAGTGTTAAAATAATTGCAATAGACATGTTTATCTGTATATATTTGAATGTTGTTAAATGTTGTTTTATTCCTGCAAAGAACATTTTATTCAAATCTCTATATATACTTGTTTTTATGTCCTCTATACTGGCCAAATGTTTTAAAAATTTGTGATACATTTTTTTTAAAGATTTTTTTTTTTTTTTTTTTTTTTAATGGGTTGGATGGGTTTGTAAGCCCGATATGGAAAAAAAACCATAAAAACATTTCCCTCCCGCCCTCAGTCGCGATATTTTCAGTAACAGATATTTTGTGTTCCAATTTATAAAAAAAATCATTTTGTTAATAATAGATAACTTTTAAAAGACTTAAGGGTATTCACCACTGAAAATAGTGAAAAATCATGAAATTTTCAAAAACAATTTTTTGGTGTTATTTTGTCATTTGGAACCTACTGAACAAGCATACGCCTCAATGTCTAAAATTTCACATTTTTACTAGATACCTTTTTTTTTGCTAAAAACATCATAATCTTTATTTCTTTGATATATTTTCTTTATAAATATGTAAACCACATATTTAGATCTTGTTTCATACACATATTCAATAATTGTACTGTTTTATTTTCATTACTCTATGCTAAAGAAGATGAAGAAGTAGTAATAGAATAAACTTGTGTTCTGTCATCAGTCATTCTGCTGTTGAGTTTTAGGTTGTTTGTTTTGAGTAAAGTTTAGTTCAGTTTTATGCCATAATATATGGGAAGAGTCAAGAATACAAGAAAAAATGTTGCTAGAAGAAATAAGGACAATATTGCAAAGCGGTATGAGGTGCTACCTGCAAGTCTTGTAAATATTGACACAGACACAGGTATCAATAATGAAAGTGAGGTTATGTTACTACCCAATGATGATGTTACTGTACCAAGTACATCTGAACAAAGTACCTCATGTTCTAATAATGAGAATGAAGTTCCCGATAAACCTACAGGCTTCGCGATTTTCAATAGCTATAAAACAGAAGTCACATTTGACGATAATGCTCCTAACTATATTTTGGTAAATGGAAACAAACTATCAAGTTTTATGGAAACATTTCCTTGTCCTGAGTGTGCAGGGAACCTTCAAGTCCTTCAAATGCATTCAAAGGGATATGCACATGTTTTTAATATATGGTGTCAAGAATGCGATTACAAAAATAATTTTGAAACGTCTAACAAAACAGTCGAACATGAGGCGCGACTTCACGCTTATCGTACGATATATATATATATATATATATATATATATATATATATATATATATATATATATATATATATATATATATTTTTTTTTAAATTGAACAATGATATGATAATGTGACCTAATATTGATGTATAATACAAGCTTTTGACCTAATATATTGTGTAAATTTATTTCACAACCATGAACTGAAATATATACTTGAAATATTAGTGTTGAACATACGTTTACTTTCAAACGCAGTTTTCCGAAAGTTTGAATTTCGACAAATTTTCAGACAAAAATCGATATATCTTGAGAACCAATTGAGATAGAGAGTTCATATTTTCACCACATATTCAGTAGATCTTTTAAAAATATTTAGGTAGAATTAGATTTTTAGGAGTATATGTTGCTTGGAAACATAATTTTATATATATGCAAGTTTTTTTGAAAAAAAGTCTAAAGTTTACTCTATGATTTTTTGAAAACCACTAATGATACCATGATAAATCTACCTAAATATTTAGATTAGATCATTATGTTCAAAATGAGACCATAAGCAGTGCAATATGTTGGATAGTTTCTTAGATATATCACTTTGAAATATGGTCTGAAAAACGTGAAAAAAAACAGTTTTTATTCGCTGTAACCTGTATGTGACAACTTTTTGGCCATTTCATATTTTTGTATTTTTTGTTAGCCTACTACACACTAGAAAAAAAATAGTTAAGCCATTTTTATTATGTATTTCAAAAAAAGTATTGTTTCAGTGGTGAATCCCCTTAAATAAAAAATGTCATGAAACATTAAAACTTCAGTTTTTATTTGTTTGTTTTTTCTGATGTTCTCACTATTAGTTGTAGCCTAAAATATGCACTACATTCAAAATTATTAGTATTTTGTACATAACATTTCGTAAATCATAATATTAATTTTTTTTTAATATAAATTATATATTGTGTTTCAATATTATATAATTTTTAATTTGGTTGAATACGCAGAGGACATATTATTTAGTGTTTATATTGTTAAAAATGATATATACGATGTCGTAGAAAAACGTAAAGTTGGATAATTGGTGATGTTTATGAATTATATTTATTCATGTAATACATCGTTTTCCATTGTTTTGTTTGAAACAATGAAGAAAACAACTTATGTGCTGTAGTTACATAGATTTGTTTCTAATTATTATGATGTTAATATAATTTGTTAGTTAACTGAAAAAAAAAGTATTTATAATAATGTGATATGATTAAATTATTTTAAATATTATCTGCCTAATTTAAACCATTTCAAATTTATATATAATATTATTATTATAATATATATATATATATATATATATATATATATATATATATATATATATATATATATATATATATATTTATGTCGTAAATATTACAATTTTTTTAAGATGTGTTCTTAGTAAAACTTACATTCTAATTTGTCACAATGGAAATAATATCTGTTTATTTAAATTTTTTTTCTTTTGTATAAAAAACAATACAATATGGTTTTATTTAATTATTATATTTCGCGTTCATAGTCATGATTTTTTGTACCATAATGTGAAATTATAAGTTTATGAAATATCGTCGTCGTACCGTTTTATCAAAATATTTTGTTTTTTTTAGAAACAAATAAATTATAATATTAACACAAAAAAGGCTTGTGAAATATAATAATAAAATAGTTTCATGTATTTACAAATTAACATTATTGAATGTATTATGAATGTAAATGCAAATTAACTATATATTATTATTATATTCAGTGCAAATTGTGACCATGGACAAAAAAATGAAAGATTAATTTGATTGTAAATTCAATTTGTATATACACGATGAAATGTACGGATAAAAAAAAAGTTAGCCTTATTTTATAGCAACTATTTATTATAAACGCTCATAGGTTTTTTTTATATATAGATATTTGATCCTTGTTTGACGCGTCCTAACAAATAATTACTAAATACATATTCTATTAAAAAGTTATATATTTAAATTAAATAATAATTTATAAATCCAATTGATGTTTTAAATTATGAGGAATAAATCATATTCGTAAAATTGTATTATTTATTAAAAGAGATATGTATATAATAATTTATTTTGTAATATATTAATTAATATATTATATTTCAAAATATATTTTTACTTTAGAACATCAAAAAATATTTTTAATATGCATAATGTACAAGTTATTTATTTCTGTTAGTTTATGCATTTATTCCTCGTTATTTCATATTATTATTACATTTTAGTGCCTGATGCAAAATATTATATAGTTTCACTTGTTTTAATTTGGGTATAAATATAATTCTAATTGATAATATACATAAAATATATATTGTTACGTACGATCACTAAGTCGTGGTATTCCTTCACAACACAACCATGTTCGCTCTGTTTGCAAGCGGACACGGCAATGCTCAGTAACGTGCTGGTTGTTGCCAAAACGTCCGCATTGAGCGCTGACAACGATTGAAACTTCGTTTTCTACGATAGTCTTATTTTGTTCAGCTAACCCTTACACTCGTTTGTGTTTATTCACTTTAAATAGTAGAAGTTTAAAGTATCTTATTTATAAGTGTAACAAATTCCAATAAGTTTTAGTTTATCAAAATAATTATTGATTTATACTCATTTAACTGTAAACAGAGAATTATAAATTGTATTATTGTTATCTTTAATATATTTGGTAATATTTAAGGAATTTTATTAAAATATCTATTGTTAAAATCTAGGCTCGAACCTCTAAATGTTACACTGATGAGGATTATTATTTACGCTAAAAAAGTCGACCGAAATCTGTAATATAAACCTAGACATTTCGAATATTTTACATTTGCAATTAGATTCCTCGTTAATTTTGAAATGCTTAATTAATTATCGTGCTAAGCAGATTGTCAAAATGGATTACTTATCTTGAAATTGTAAATATTGTTGTCGTTTTATATTTCTCTCGTCAGGTTAAGCAAATTAGTGGTTATTATATATTATATATACACTAATTATATATATATATATATATATATATATATATATATATATATATATATATATATATATATATATATATATATATATATATATATATATATTGATATTTCAAATGTATTTTCAACATCGATATAACTTCCATTTATTATTTGTCTTGTAAGTAAAGCGCACAAACAATTTAGGATGTATTAAATTTGAATAATGAATTTCAAATTAATAATAATAATACTTTCTCGTAACCTATTGAAGGTAAAAGTATGAACCTTTTTTAGAAACAAAAAATAATTACATAAATCCCCAAAATGAATAATATTTTATTGTTATATTTTAAATGTCGACCATAATTTGTTAAAATTAAACAAACATGTTAATTTCATTTTGTAATTTTTGTTAGAAATATTTGTGGTAGTAGACAATTTTATAATACTTATGGGAAGCATATCCGACTAAATAATTACTTTACTCCTACGCAAAACAAATTATATAATAACAACAAATTTATAGTGATATAAATGTTTTAAAAAAATCTATACGGTACACATTTGAGTGAAATGTTTGTGGCATAAGTAAGTTTTTTTCAATGTAATAAACATATTATCATTATAAGGGACAAGACCAGAAACAATAGATTTGTTTACAATACAAACAATGTATTATATATATATATATATAACATGTTTTTATTCAGATATTGATAATATTATTCATTACACAATTGAGTTATATAAGTATTTAATATAAGTATAACAAACAATATTTTACTTTTCTTATTCCTCTTTCAGTTTCAAATATGCAAAAACGATTATTATCCTGTTATACGTTTTGTTTATTTTCGTATCAAGCAGTTTTTAACGAAGTTATAAAAGTAAATAATATTTAGATCTACAAATTGTCAAATAATTTGTTTCACAAATCAATGAATACTGTAATGTTTACAATGCTGTAAATCTGTTTTTTGTAAGTGCATTTACAGTAACCCTTAGCACTATGTTTGTATGGACATTTTATTATTATTTTTTTTTTTAATAGAAAAACATCTCTATATACACTTACAAAACAACAAAATGTCAACTTTTGTGGTTCACTACTTCACCCTAATAAATGCAAATATTAAGGAAATTTTGTGACAGATAACTTATTATTGTTCGTTCATTAATCCAACAAATAATGGAACAAATGAAACTCAATAATCATCAATTTTTCATAATATTTACGGAGTTTAAAAATGTCAACAATTTGTTTCTTATCTTAAATGGATATTAAAAGCATTAGTGCATTTCTTGTATCGCTTCCATAATATACACTTTGGAGGGGGGGGGGGTTATGTTTTTATCTAGGACGCGTTCGTTACCCCTAAACGCATCTGCCTAAAATAGTGTCTGTGTATTTCCTTTTTCAACTCAACAATATATTTTGTTAAGGAATAGAACAATTTCATTATTACTGGTTTAATATATTTTATTTCTCTTTGTATAAATGTATAGTTAAATCAATTCAACGTTACAGATATTTATACTACAACAGTAAGCACGTTGAAATTAACAAAGACAAATGTCTCTGTGTAAATTTATTTCCTTATAAACTGCTAATATTTAAATCACAAGCATCAGGTAAAGTGTTGATTTTTAAAATTGCATAACTAAATTTCCAAATCGCTAAGTATTCTTTCAATGGATCATTGTAGGTAACAGTATCTTGTCCATAGCCATCATGTGACCAGTGCAGTGGTATTTTTTTTTGTACGATTTTCAAATTATAAACGTTCAACATTCTTGTTTACGTTTACCGTAATAAGGAAATGAGGTTATTCTTTTAAAGTTTAATCTCGTGTTTTGTGAATATGCCGAAAACCCAATACTGTTTTGTATTGTGTTTTACAAAACCGGCTAATTGCTACCTTTACAGATGTGATGTTTTTTAATTGTTTAAAGATTAAAGCGTTTTATATTATTAAAATTGTAATATAACAAATTGAAATAATACACAGATTAAAAATTTGGAGATTCAAAACAAGTTATACAATAGTTTTAAAAAACAATTAAAATAAGATGGATATTATATTAATGTAATAATATAATAAGATACTTGCAATTTATCTGTTACAGAGAGTTGGCTAATTAATATTCAACTGTACAATTCAAGTAAAAGTAAATTTATATACGTTGTAACCCATCCTATTATATATCTATCTTTGGATTATATGTATTATACATATAATGCTTAATAATTAATTTTTAGCTTGTATTTTGTATTGCTGCTGTTTAGTCCCGCTGCTGGGCTGTTTATGATGAAACATTATGGCTATCATTAGGGTTAGCGGTGGTTGTTCTCACCCCTTTTCCGGGTTGTTATGTCTGAAGAATTCTGTTGGAGCATTGAACTTGCGCTTAATGTGTTTGTTGATCCACTTGCCTACTCGTGTAGTCTTCATGTAAAAGATATCATCTTGTGAAGGCGTTACTTCAACAAATAATTTCCTAGCTCATTAACTGCAGCTCATTCTGACTGCATCTTAGATTTAATTTAATTTAGAAAAAAACTGTAATTCAATAGACGTATTAGGTTTGATAATATATGCTGTCCATATATGAGTATAATAAATTACGTGTTATTTGAATAAATAGGTTACTTTATTGAAGCTTTTAATGTAAGATCAGTGTAGTATTGCCTTCATAACAGTGAAACATATATGTCAACAATTCAGTAAGATATAAATTCTATATTTAATTGTTGAAACAGCTCATTACATCTTTCAAGTAGATAACATCAACCACCAATCAATTCGAGATCAAAATGAGACGAGAAGACTGAAATTCGGATTAGCTACTATCAAGTTGCACTAGACAACACACATGACTTTTGGTATAATTACCGCGTAACAAAATATAAAATGAAATATATCAAACTACAGATATTTTCCCTATTAGCACTCTTTAAAATGGTATATCACACAGTGATGATATAGAATAATAACATATACTCAACAAATATAGGCTATTTCATATAAAATATACAAAACTGTGCATGCAACTCTTTCAGTTGGAATTTGGAATTGTGTAATATGCTTAATTTATATGGATCCTGGCTGCGTGTATACATTATTTACAACAATTATCTGTTTTAGTTCTAAACAGTTATTACAGAGTAAAAATAATTAAAAAACATATTATAATTATGTAGAAAAGATAACAGAAGACGATGAGACATGATATAACAGTATTAATATATAAAAAAAAATTTTTTTCCCACTTCCAAAATTACTATCTCTCTCTCTCTCTCTCTCACTCTTTTCTCTCTTACTTTCTCCTAAATATATATATATATATATATATATATATATATATATATATATATATATATATATATATATATATATATATATGAGAAAGAGAATGAGAGAGCGCGTCAAGAATCTTTTATTTTTACTTCTATCTTTAAACATAAATACCATTTAACTAAAATTGTATCACTTAAATTCGTAGAATAAATTTAAAGGAATTAACTCTCCTAAATAGAGGGAGAGATGGCCATGTTCCACTAATACTCCTTAACTGATCTTTAACGAATTAGTCCACAAATTGATTATCCAGCGACACGTGTTAGCAATTTACCTTCACTCTTTTAACAACCGCAGAGATGTTTTACGGCTTCTTAAGTGTATTGTATGACAACACTACAATTTAATCTAGTAAACACTTTTATAGGCCGGGTTTCCGTAAACAGCGAGTTTCAAAATATTCACACAAAACAATAAGAGCGCGATTTATAATTAAAACATATTGCTATTATATGCAAATAATGCTTTAATTTTACTTTGAACGATTCTGATATATATCACTAATGGCCTGTAGTGGCAAAGGTCTAGAAACCATTCGTCGGGTTGGAAATAAAATCAAATGTACATTATAAGTTGCAACATATTATAATATATACTCCTTTAAATGCTGAACTTTAAATTAAACCTGTATTTTCCATACTTAAATAAATTTGTTTGTTTTTTGTACTTTGTGTGTTTCTATTATCGTTTGTAACAGATTTGTTAGCCATTTATTGGGTGTACAACTATTATAGGTTAGTCCGTTTATATCCAGAATATATGTCCGATTTCTTCAACGATACCCTTTTCGAAAAGTAATTTTAAAAAATTATATAACTTTCTTAGAAGAGAACAAATTTATTACATAGAAGCCTTACTCTTTACAAATTAATTGTATTAAAATTATTTTTTAAATAATAATTTATTGCTTACTGTAAAAGTTTCATTTTCTTGAATAAGGCATTTTTATATCGGCAAAAAACATCAAACATCAGCATATTTATTAAAAACATGTAGGAATAATAAAATAAAAGTTTCTTTTGATAATGACATATATTTTGACTTATTACAAAACTAATCCTATGTGGGTATTTTTGCTTATCGCCGACATTCATAATTTATAAAATGAATCAATAAATATACTCTCTAACAGCTAGATATAGGAAATAATTTTGATTTATATTTTGTAATTTATCATATGCCTACTAAATTGAATGTTTCAGAAAAATAACGTTTAACATTTTCAGACCAAAAGCGAAAAACCCAAACTTTATATATATATATATATATATATATATATATATATATATATATATATATAAAGTAACAGAGGAACGTTAACGAAAGCAGTGCAAGAATTTTAAATATATAAATCTTTTAAACAATAGCCTAATAATGATCTATTGAATGACAAGTAAATTTCAAGTCTAACGTATTACACAATAAAGCGACGAGAACCTGAGATAAGTTAACTCCCAATCAGTTGAAAAATCAACTTACAAAGTGTGCACTGTACATCCGGTTTAGCAAAAGTAAATATGATAGAAATTGTGTTTAGTGTTGTGTTAATTGTGTTAATTTATCTTGATGTTTGACAATCTCTAAGAGTCAGAGACTTCTTTCTGATGGCGGAACATAATTTTGAACCACTTCAATCATAGACGAACATTGTCACGTTAAAGATAATATAAGATAAATATAAATGAAATATATAGTGTGACTTGGCTACTAATCAACAATGTTTAAAAAAATAAAGGTTTTCCAAATTTTTAATATTCTGTATTTTATTTGTGGATAATTTACGTAGACTAACTAGCAATAAATAGGCGTCAAGTTACTTGCAATCACTACGTGGAACACTCAGCCCATCACAGCCTTATCTCATTGAATTTCAGAAGGAAACCCATACGCCTTCCTTGTCGAAACCACATTCACCTCTATCAATCATTAACAATGACGCTTTGCATGACGTTATCCATAATAAGATCAATTGTTCTTATTAATACCTCAGCTGTAATTACATTTAAAACAATATTTTTTTCTGGAGATCTTTGGGGTAAGTTTATTATGTCGCTTAGATGTACGATTTTACCTGTCTGATTAAATTATATCCGGGATCAAGAATGAAAGTGCCCATGAAATGAAGGTGGTGATACCTCTAAAGGAATTAACAAGCTGTTGTATATTGCCTTATCGAAATCACAGAAGTTCATTCCATTATCCGCTCACCGCTCTCAGTCTTAAGATGAAACCCAAACAATTTTAGTTGCCTACAGGAATGATACTACTATTCCTCATGAAACACAACTTAAAAGGTTTTATAATTCTATGTACTTTATAGGATTATATGTAGGATTATATTACACATAATTACTTTATAGAAGGTCCTTGACGTTAATGATGATTAAATACGCTTTCATTAGGTTATGATTATTGTTTATCATTGCATCATTGCATTATTGATTCTTGTTTTCTTTTTATTCCTGGCTAACGTTTCACTAAAAATAATTCCTTTTGAAAAACATATTTTGAATTACTTATTTCTACATTCAATGTATAATTTTGTGTTCCACTAAAATACATATAAGACCATCACACAAAGTATAATGACATATTTATGTGCAAACTTCCAAATCAACAGATAAATTTATGATGATAAATGAAAAGTTAAAAATGCAGCACAGTTTAGAGTATGTCAACCGCTATATAAACATTATGGTAACCCGACCGGAAACAGTGAGGTGATTATGAACAATCCTTGCCTATTGCAACATAATGTTCAACGTGCAGATATTTACATTTGAAAACATTGATAACTTTTGAAACATAAACCGGAAAGCAAATTGATCTATGTTTTCTGAATTATACTTGTACTGAAACATACACAATTGTTTTAAAAGTAGCAACAATTTGGGGATTACGATAATTACTGGTATTTTTACTTTTAAATACAAAATTTGACGATGTTCTCTCTATAAAAGAAAATAAGGGTATATAAAATATATCATTTATGAAAATTAATAAAGTTTTAATCTATATTAAAAAAAGGACTTCATAATCTAAGATCTTATGATTTTTTGAATTATTTAAATTGTGTGAGAATACAATAGTAGACTTAGGTTATGATTAATAGAAGTAATATTACAAGTAATATTACGTTGATGAAGTAGGGACTGGTAATATTATGCAAACGGATGTGAACTATATGCCAGTTAATAACTCAGAACTCAAATAGAATGTTGAGAAAAAAAATTTGATATTCAAACTATTGTTCCCCTGAAATATATGTGACAGAATAAGGAAAAGAAATATTCTGCTTTGAATAATTAAAAAACCATTATATTTGATTTTAGAGAAGTATAACTTGGTTATTATAATAGAGTTATTGCAGAATGTAAAAAGAATTTTATAATTATGGAGTAATTGATTTAACTACTCTGAAACAGACATAAGTGTGAAATGTTGTCTTTAAATTAGATAATGGCTGATAGGTTTCTGACACGAATGGAACTGAGTCTATATTTAATTATGATTTATTGTGGCTATAGACAATTATATTGTTATTATTTAGGTTGATAATATGCATGGCTTTGACACTCGCGTTTGTTTAGAAATACGCTCGAAAATGTCTTTTATATTTAAGAATAGCATATAAAAGTAACGTTTAATTGATTGTAGTAATTCAACATTAATAAAATAGTTTCAAATTGAATAATTGAGTTTTACATATACAGTGAATGCTAAATTTCAGACCGAGATAAAGGTAAGTTACCAAAGTAGCGCCTATAATTCCAATAATTATTATCAATTTTGTTGTTTCTTATGAAAAATTAAGAATAGAAGTTAATGATGAATAGGCTTATTGCATGTTATGTAAAGACTATATTTCTAGAGCGAAACTAATTATTTAGTTTAAGAATAGGTAACTACACTGAAGATGGATCTATTAACTGAGATCTCTAATGGTATATAATGTGTTGAAAATTTGTTATAGGCTAGAGATTAGAAAATAATTCGAAAATCTATTAGAAATTGTGGTAAATGTTATGCATAGCTAGAGTTAGAAGCATAGTTCGAAGTTTATAATTGTTATAACAATAATTAGTATAATTAATGTCTGATTTAGAATTCCTCAAGGATCTGTACTTGGGTCTATTTTGTTCATAGATTACGATAATAACCATATCGCGAACAATTTTAAAGGTTCGTTTTCGCTGATGATACACTTTTCAGTTATGTAGTTAATAATTGGGAAACAGTTATAGCTAGCAGTTATAGTTTGATTTGTGTAGCTCGTGTATCACTGAAGAGGACGACCTTGTCGTTGAAACCCGTCTGATACTTAGGCGTGTTTTTTTGTGAGAATTGGGTTCTGTGTGTTTGTTATACTGTATCATTTTTCTCATAAGTCAAGCTCAACATTTAATACACCCAGACATCTTAACAGCGTTTAGGAGTCACAAATTTATTCAAAGGATTATACAGCTCAAAATAATGACTTACATGCGTTGTAAACATAATGTATCAATACAAAAATCTAAGTTGATTACATCCTTCTGAATCCATCTGACGTGTTATATTTCATATACTATTTATGATATTGATTTATTTTTTCTGATTGCTGATATTTGTTAAAATTTTTAATTTTAATTATTTAAAAATATTTATTCATGATTTTACTGACCCAATTAACTCAGATTAAATTATATGTTGATGAATTTATTCCATTAGTACTAATCATTTACTGTATTACTATGATTTTCAAATTATTTGGTCTATTTACGATCAAATTTAGTGTTGGGAAAACACACATATTTTGTTTTATCTTAAATTAAATAATTATCTGCCAGTCCTTAGACTTTATCTCAATTTGTAGTATACATGATGACTAAACATTGATTGGTCCTCCATAAAATGTTTTGAGCTATAGATAATTCACAAATAATAGACCACCTAACATCATTCTCAAAACTATAGTTTTGGTCTCATGAAACTGAAAACGGACATGTATGTTTTGAATTAAGTATAAGTTTCCTAATTTGGTATCGAGGTACGAAAAATGACAAGTTTTAACTTATATTTAAATTACACCTTCTATAAAGACTGAGATATAACCACATGGATATACATACAGAAATTTTTCAAAATATAAAGAAGGAAAACAGTTGATATTTTAGTGAAGAAGGAAGGTTTTTGTTATCTCCATTTTATCCCTAATTAGACCTTTAGTTATGTGAAGCTAACTTATATGAGCTTGAGCTACTGTTTACTATAACCTAATGTATTTTTTTTATTATCACTAAGGTCTGATAGTTCCAACTTCCAATAGTATTTCTGATCGTCTCGGTATATCATCCTTCGCTTAAGAAATACCCAATTAACTTCTGTATATTTTAAAAGTGACATATTGTTAGTTTGTTAAAATATTATGCAATAAAAGATATATCTAAAACAACTTATTTAGTTATGCCTCATGAGTTCTTTACAACTTGGGGAAAATTAAAGAAACTTAATGAGTGACTTTAGAAGTTTTACATTTATGACGGTGGTTATTTTCTTAAAAGTATTGTGATAATTAATATTGATGGAGAATTTCATTCATTTTGAAGTTCCTTGATTATGAAATATTGGAATTTATATGTTGCATCCATTTGTGCAATACTTTACAATGAAACAGTGAATTCGCTTATAAGAGGAAATAATAATCTTAGGCACGGTCTTAAAGGTTCGAATATCGGAAGTGGAATAAAAGTTTTGAATAAATCGTAAGATTCGTTGCTATAAAACTAAAAATTCTGTATGTAACTGCAATATACGTAGACTTAAAAAATAAAATATCCAATTTAATAAATATCAGCGATAACGATTATAAAAAAATATTAAGATGTATGCTTCTAGGAACCAAAAAAAAATTATTGTTTGCCAATTCCTTATTAAAAGGGGTGGAGAGATATTTGGTGAATTACCAATAAAAGCACAAATGACGTTGTTATAAAATACGGCTCTGATTTCGTTCACATATTACACATTTGTCACACAACTATCCACAAACCCTAATAATAACGAAACAGTATATTTTTAGCGAAATATATTAATTCCATAGTTGTCAGTACAACATATAAAATAAATACTGAACGTCAAATTATAACTATTATTATTCAATTTATAAATTGTTTAATTATTAAAATTAAACTTAAATTTCTTTTTGTTGTGTCATAAACGAATAGTAAGAGTAAATTGTGTTTGACTAAATACCGAGTTTAAAAATGGTGGTAGTATAGGATATTATTAATTTTATATTGATTTATTTCTAAAGGAGATTTTGTTTTTTAATGTGGAACTTTGTACACAAGTTTGATACATTATTCTTGACATTCTATATTTAGAATCAAATCTTAAAAGGGATATTTTAGAGTTATTATTATTATTTTTTTAAGATCTTCTTGTTTTCTTGTTTTCACAGTTTACTTATAAAAGCTAAACGGTTAAAAAGATATTGACTAATGCCTACTTTTTTGAATATATGTTATATTTATTTAAAGTTAAAAAAAAAAACTTTGGAAATAAGAACACTGTAATATTTTTAGTTCGTATTGAAATAGGTACTAAGAATTTTGAGTTATGAAAACATATTTTTAAAATTCTCTTAGAATAGTAAAATAAATCCAACATTATAAATGTATTAAATATGAGCTATCTAAATCTACACGTACGACAAACAGACATCATTGCTAAAATATATATTTTACTCAAGGAACATCACAAACGTTTTATTTACTCAAAATATAATAGTGATATTTGTACTGCATTTCATGTATCTATCCCTAATCTACGAATATTTCAGAATTAAAATCTGAAAACTTCATTTACTTTCATATCAGTAATGTTACGATAGATAAATAGTTGGTAAAGCCATTTAAAAAGTATATTATTGTTGGTATATTTAATATTTATAAATTACTAACGTTACCCCTCTTTTATTATTACTTATTTTTCATTTAGACTTAAATATGTGTATTTAAAAAAAAAAGATTTTTACAACACAACTAGACCATCGAATATAACGTTCAGTGATAAATATTCCATTACCAATAATTAGTAGAGGACCTGTTTTGTAATTATCATCCGAGAGACAAAGAGCAATAAACAGCTAAAGTGATATTTGTTGAAAATACGGAAAACTGAAAAATTATATACTTCTCGCATTCTATTTAAATGTGGGTAGATATTAAAATAGAGACTTTAAAAGGAATATAGTTAGTTATAAAACTAAATCTCAAAAGACAAATGTATTTTAAATATAATGTCAAGAAATATGAACTTAATCATTTCGAAAGTCAATGCAAGTATATGTGATTTTATTAAGTAATTCCAATATGCATGCCAAAATATTTGACACTTATTCTTGAAAAGGGATCTGTGTTCAAAACTCAGAGGATAACTCTAAGCAACAGCCATTAGAAGTCACTTATTGGACAGTGAAGAGAAAAAAAAAATATATATATATATATATATATATATATATATATATATATATATATATATATATATATAGGCTATCTATCCTTTCCAAACCTGGTGGATTTATAATACCCTTTATAGTATCATGGTTTGGGAATGCCTGTCTGTAGTTCGTTTGATAGAGATTACCAAATTCGTTTCACACATATTCTTTTTAGAGAATACCCTGTTTCCTTTATTACATGAATACACTCTACTGGATCTGTTTTATTTTACATTTCTTTTTATATCGAATATTAGGAGATTGCAGAATATCTCTTTGTAAAATTTATTAATAAAAATTTAATTACATTTTGCGAACATCTTAGTTAGACAAATTTGAGCGCTATCTAATGTTTATTTCATTTAACCTTATTTAAAATATGGAATTATTTTGGGTGTAACAATATAAATGCATTTGTATGAGCGTTAACTCCAAAAAAGAGCCATAATCTTTCTAAATAAGCAATACTACATATCAGCTCTCAGAACTTAGTGTCATGTTTATTATTTTCACAGTCCCAAAACCACAAACCTATTCTAAAACTTTAAAGGTATGGTAACATATCTTCTGTAGGGACATAGTAGAGTGTTAGTAGTGTTAGTCAAATTGCTTGTTCATTGTTTAGTTTTACACTACTACTTCTGCAGGAACATACTAGAGTGTTAGTATTATTAGGCAAATTGCTTGTAAATTGTTTCTTTTTACACTGTTACTTCTGCAGGAACATACTATAGTGTTAGTAGTGTTAATCAAATTGCTTGGTAATTGTTTCGTTTTACACTATTTTTGCAGTAACATACTAGGGTGTTAATAGTGTTAGTCAAATTGCTTGTTAATTTTTCGTTAAACACTACCTCTGCAGGAACATACTAGAGTGTTAGTAGTGTTAGTCAAATTGATTGTTAATTGTTTCATTTTACACTATTCCTTCTACAGAACATACTAGAGTAATGATAGTAAAATTGCTTTTTAATTGTTTCATTTAACTCATAATCTGTAACACCAGTTCATTCATTCTTTTATCACACTGTGTAATATTAAAATTTCTTACGTGACAAACCAATTAATAAAACACAGTTTGCGTAACCGTTTTCCGTATTAGGTGTATATTACAAACAACGATCTTTCAAAATAAACTGATAACATTTTTTTTATCAAATACCGTTTAGTGATCGCCTAGGCAACATTCCTATCTATGTTCATTTCTGTACTTAAATAACAGTTCTTTATGCTGTTGAAACCAATTATTGTAGTCTCCAATCTATGTTTTAATGACTTACCATGGTTGAACTTCAGTTTAAAAGACAAACATTTATAAAAGTTATTGATCATAATCATAAAATTATTCATATATTCCGAAATATAATTCATGTAGCCAACAATTTGCACTCAAATCCTTAAAAAATATTGTCAATATCGAGTTTTGGCTTTATAAAAACATAAATATAATTATTTTAATTTAATTTTACATTCAATACTGGAAATTTATTTTAACATAAACCTAGCTTATGTATAGGATTTATCGGGAATTTTGAATAAAAAACCAAATATGTACCAGCAATTAAAATATTTCATAGAATAATACATTTTGGAACATCCATTTTTTGAGTTAATTTCATTACATAAACACAAAGCACGTATCAATTTACTTACTTAACAGACATTGTGCATATTACAAAAACAAATTAAAAAATAATCATAAAACAAATGATAAACGATTAATAACTTAATAATTATTATAAAATTTTTGAATAAATAAACTTAAAATAATTTAAATATTTACTTATTTAAATTATTTATTATAATTAAATATTTACTATGTATATTTTCGAAAAAAATACCCTGATTAAATTAAAGATTACGTAGTAGCAATAAGAAGTAATAAAGTATTAGCCTTTATACTAGGTAATGGTTTTAGACTACTGACATATGTATATATATATATATATATATATATATATATATATATATATATATATATATATATATATATAAATATATATATATATATAGCCTTTATATATTTAGCACATATATCATATACATAGTAATTAATGCATTTTATTTTATTGTTGTCGGTTTTTATATTTGTTGCCTCTCTCCTAGGTCCTCTCCCTGACACTGTCAACGATATATAATGACTGTCATTAGGGTTAACGTCAGTTGCCCCCACCCTTCCCAGTTTAATATGTCTGTTAAACATTATTCAGGAATTGAACTAGAGCTTAATGTGTTTGTTGATCTACTTGCTTACAACGGTAGTCTTCTTGAAAAAAGATATCATCTTCTAGAATACCACTTAACATGTAATATATCAGATAATTAACTGAAGCTCCTACTGAATCTATAATGTGTTTAATTATTTAGTAAACGCCCTTATTTAATAATTATCTAGAAATTGTATGTTGCGTTTAGATTTGTTATAGTTGGAAATTGTACTGGCCGAATTTAGTATATGTGTGTTGGATCAACGTGAAGTTCTGTTATCTGTGTGTGGATACCGTGAACATAACAGTGTTTAACCTAATTAATTAAATGACTTAAAAGGGTTTTTTCTACACAAAGATAAAACAAAGTTTTTTTGTTTAAAAGTTAAAGTTTCAAGAATGTGTTTTTTAATGTTTTATTTTAGAGAATAGGAATTATTTAGTTTGTTGTGTCCCGCCTTCAATACTATGATATGTATTGTAATATTGTAAAGAGGACTAGAAAATATATTTGTTGAAAATTACGTAATACAATTTAATTTACCATAGACAATATTTTACAAATTATTAGAGAGTACTTATAAATAAATTAATCAATAATCTGAGAAAATACTGAATTTTGAAAAAAAAAATTAAGTTAATAATTCTGAATGTAGACCAATACTATAAGCACCAACAATTTATATTATTGTATTTTCACTGAAATATTATGCACGATATACCCGAGTTGCCCACTGTAATGCATAGAGTGGAGAATTACCCACATATAAACAGTTATGATTTTTTTAAATATAAGAACAACGAGTATATTATCAATTACATTATTACCAAACTTAAAACATTTACTTTCATCAAACGTCGTATATCTGTTCTTTCTTTTACTTATTTTTGAGAATAAAATCTCTACTACACGTCAAATAGTTTATCTCAATAACTTAAAAGGTTTGGTATCAAAATGTTATCCCATTTTTTGTAAAAATGTAATCCTTATTCGGAGACCAATAATGTTAGCAGAGTGCTCTCTTGTTTATATTTATATTTGTGATGTCGTATATTTCTACACTAACATTTTCTCCTAAGATTGCAATACGTCTCTTTTATTTAAACCATAATTTGACATCTGAAAATAAAACTGGGATAGATAAGATGCTGGTATAAATTCAATGTGCAATATAGCAACGTCTGAAAATGAAAAGTTTAACAGAAAATGTCTTTATTTAAAACGCTAATTTACATACCTTTTACAAAAATACTCATTAACCAAACAATTGCTAAGAATCGGCTCAAGGTAAGATTTAATTAAATTTTAATCACTATACATTGGTTCCCGCAGGAAGAACTACATTATTCTATAACCTTATAGTCTAGTAATTAGTTAATGTTTAATGAATCATAAGCGCTGTATAACCAAAAGTAAACACGAAGCCTTATAGTTGTTTTAGTAAAAAACTAGCTTTTTTCGTTCCCAGTAAATATTAACAACAGCAAATAATTAAATGTAATTTGATTATATGAGAATAATATAATAAGTTCAGGGTTAAAAAGAATATTAAGCAGCTGTATTTAGGCTGAGAGCAATCATTGGTATATTACCTACAATAATGAGTTAAACTAAGGGAATTTTACATGTTAATTTGTAAGAAGGGAGATTTGGTTGGTCATAATCCTCTCCCGCTGTTGTGAAATGGGTAAATAATTTACCCCTAATGGGCTTTAAGCTGCTGACACAAATAAATCAGCTGATTGTAGTGCAGCAAAATAATATGTGTTGAGTAAACATGAGAATAATGAGTTTAATGGTGTATTTAGACTAGGATTTAGGGGCATTGCGGGTGGTATCACGGCTAACTGTAGGTGGACGCTACAGTTAATTGATCGGTAATTCACCAGGAGTATCAAGTTCAGTTTCAAAGTCGCAGCTTTCATTTTTCATACATGACCCTACTTGTTTTTCACCCCGAAAGGATTATCTCCTCTCAAATATAAATTCCACGATAGCAGAATGATATTCAATTGTAATTACCGTTGAATTATCTCTGCTCCAATATAAACATGCGAAATTATTTAGAAATTATTCCTAATGAGATTGAACAGTACACCAATATTATTCAGACAATATAAATTGACTTTTGAAGAAGAAACTATTTATTGATTAAAACAATCTTTATAATTGCCAAACATAATTTTTAGACTATAAAGACTTTTCACAAAGAACTAATGGTGTTTTAAATGTATAAAATTCTTCTATACAAATAGGGAATAACAAATGGCAAAACACTGTTACAATTAAGGATATATTATAAATAAGAAATAAAGGTTTGATACGTTAAATACTTACTACTAGACCTATCCGATTTAGATATATTGAGTTCAGCTTTGTATAATAACAATCAATGTGTGGTGTGTACACTCTTCTTTATGTATTACAGAAATAATCCTTGTTGTAATGTTTTTAGACAATACAATTAGGAGGCCGTCAAACATCCGCAACTGAAGAAAAAAAAAAAAAAAAAAAAAAAAGTAGTGTCAACACGTGTTGCTAGGTAATCGGTTTTTGGAGAATTTAGTCATAGAGTCTATTAAGAAGTATTAGTAGAACTACAAGTTTTTTTCTTTATAATGGAGAATGATAAAAGTTTTTTTTTGGATTAGGAGGGAATCCTTGTTTTTCGTTATTATCATTGACATTTCAGGCCTAGTTTTAGGATTATATATTTTCATTAGTTTATAGATTTATTGTTAGTTTCCAACATAGCCCAAGGCTATGTTAGTGTTTATTGTTAGTGTTAGTTCTTTTAAATCTATTATTAGTAGTTTATTTTTTCATACTATATTTTCATACTTGAACCGAGAGGCTATTTATAATCTCGCAACGTCTTGTTTTATTATCTACACATAAATAATGTGAAATGTAAGATTAATTCGTATTTGTAATATGGGCAATTAGCTCTTTATAATATATATATATATATATATATATATATATATATATATATATATATATATATATATATATATATACTATATCACAAAACTCAATCTAATTTAAGTTCAGTTAAATACCAGAAAATATTGTAATCAGCAGAATACCGTTTAACCCCTTCTCTTTTATTGCTGGTTTTCATTATGTTAAATTATTCATATGAAGTGAAAAATGAATTGTTCTAGATGTACGCTGGTTATTCACATATATTGTGAAGAATATAATGCATTAGTTTATGCTGGATAAATATGGTTCTGTATATGTCCAATCCAACTGTGCCAAATTTTACTTTTGCATGAATTGTAATAAATATGGAAATCTCAAAGTATTTTTTTACAATTTTTCACAATATCACCATTATTCTTAAAGAATATCTCATTAAATTTAATTACATCACGTATATGAATATATGCATTTCTTACTGACCCATATGAATTTAACTGAACTATATATTCCAATTCTGGGTTTTAAATAATGTAATAATCTTTATCTAAATATTTAAGAATACAATAACATGTTGAAGCCATATACTGTGCCCCAAAAGTCCCACCCCCCTTATTATTTCTTTATTATTAATGTAAATAGACAGATTTGCTTTGGGGAAAGTTTAGATAACCAAGGAGGAGTTTTTTGAAGTATCAAAATTTTCAACCCTTATCCCAAAAATGGGGTACCGGTAAGTCAAGAATTTTAAATAGCAACCCCTTTTGAGTGATACCTCATTTTAAAAGTCTTTTAAAAATAAGGATAATGACTCAAACTAGAGGTCTCTAAGTTCATTCTACCTAACCTAGCGACCAATCGATTTGTGAATTATACGGTAAAAATTACCTCGGAAATGTTACGAAATGTGCAACAAGCTTTTAATTCCAGAATCTATTTCTGCCAAAAGTAAATGGTAGCCATTTCGAGAACTTAATCTCAGCTAAAAAAACAAGGTAAGGCAGTTAGAATTTTACCAATATAGAGCAGTTTGTAATGTAATAAAAACAACAGGAGTTTGTAGGTTAACATTCACAATTCGATTGGTCGCTATGTTGGGTAGGATGAACTTAGAGACCTCTAGTTTGCGTCATTATTCTTATTTTTAAAAGACTTTTAAAATGAGGTATCACTTAATACGGGTTGCTATTCAAAATTCTTGACTTACCCCTAAACGACCCCATTTTAGGGGTTAGGGTAGAAAATGTTAATCGTTCAAAAACTCCTCCTTTGGTTATCTAAACTTTCCCCAAAGCAAATCTGTCTATTTCCATTACTAAAAAAATAATAATAGGGGGGGGAGGGACTTTTGGGACACATAGTATAGCACTAGTATTAAAACAGTAATGTTTTCTCATTTAACTGATATCTCAAAACATATTTAAATTACGATTAAGCCTACTTATATCAATTTCAATTGAACTTTTCTGAAACTAAATTGTATTTAAATAATGCAAATTACATAAAATTTTAGGATTCCATTGAATATTTTTGGATATTATTTTACTCCAAACAAATTTTGAATCACTACCGATACAATGTAAGGAAAATTCCGAAACAAAATAATCCATAACGTGAGAGAAATAATTATTGTTAAATAGATAGATTTTTTCGACTAAGGACTCAAACCTATGGGTGGATGATTGATTGACTATAATAAAATAATTGGATAAAATTTATAATCTTGTAATACACTCTCACTACTGAGGATAAAGACCAGAAAAGAATCGTTAATGTGATCGCTCAAATCACATTTTTTTAAAGCCAATGACATTTTTATACTCGGCGATATAACAACTGAAAATAAATACCAACTAATGCATAAATGAACTCATTTGGTATTGATTCAAGGAATCAACATACTTTAATAAAATGAGTTGGTGTGGTTTTTATAATTTTTTACTAACTGTTTTCTTTTGTTATGTGCAATTTTAGATTACCTAAGAATTTAAATACACACATTAAAAAAAAATCATTCAGTTTGACCATAACTAATCTTTTTATAAGCAAAAATGTATAGTCCTGAGGGAAGTCTAAAAAGAGCAGGTACTTCTACGCAGTCAGATAAAAAACTCACTTTTTTTTTCAAACATATTTTTTATTTGTGCTCCGGTGTTCAAAGAGTTGAAATGTTGTTTAAACAACACATCTAGGTCAGGTCATAAAGAAAGAGCATGTCGTCTTTTTTCGTATTGATAAAGGGGATTCCATAAATAGCAACATAAAAAGCAATGAATTCCTTGAATATATTTATCTTATACTTTCATATAGTGTTTTTACGTATTAAACCTGTTATCATACCAGTAAGAAGAAAGCCTTTCTAAAGATAAATGATATTCTACTGAGTAGATTGTTGCAAAGAATAAATAAATAAAACATTATACTAGTCTCACTGATACTATTTTTAGGCTTATCCTATTATGTATGATGAAATCTTGCGTGAAGGATAACGGTTTCATTTTAAACAAAGCCACAAAATATTATTTCTGTTTTATTTTCATTGCTTTACCCAATTTCATAAATTTCCCAATACATACTTTATTTTCTCTTAATAATCCGTATTTTATTTATTTATTTATTATTTTTTTGGTTAAAGTGGAAACATCTCAACACGCTTGTTCATGTTATTAAGGTATGTAAGGGTTCCATGATATCTACAAAGATGGTCAATTATCTTTTTGATAAGATATAAATCATAGGGGATATACTATCCATAAAACTTTCGCAATTATTGTAAAATAAATATATATTTATATGTACATTTGTAATTACAATTAACTTTTGTTAATAAATTATTCAATATTAGAATTGTCATTAAAGTATGTATACTAAATAATTGTGCTTGCTATTACATTTAAAACTCCAAAAGATAAAAGTGTAGAGAGAGAGAGAGAGAGAGAGAGAGAGAGAGAGAGAGAGAGAGAGAGAGAGAGAGAGATATTATACGTGTATTATCTTAAAAATACTAATACTATTTTGTCTTACAAGTGTAACATCTGTTGCACATAGATGCTTCGTAACAAATTATAAATGACAGACTAGTCGCTGCACGATTTTAGGTTCCCAATAGAATATTTTAAATAAAACAATAATGTTCTTCAGAATACATTATTTAATTGTATATTTGCTTATTCTTGCAAACATGTCACGGATGTGATTTGTTTGGGTTCTATTTACGGAAATATATCCCAAAGTTATAATAAAATTAAAAAATGTATGATTTGAACTCTATAAACACTTTGAACTGATACACAGAACCTCGTTTTTCAGTTAATAAGTACTGTTGAGATTACTACGCACCTAAAAGCGTCATTTAAAGGCATTGTATACCTCAAATGGAACTCTCGACTAACTATCGTTCTTGCTTTAAAATAAAGCTGACATTTGGTTTACATAAATCTTCATTGATTGTTAGAATTAATAATTTTGTTATCATCTTTATAAAAAGATAAACAATTGTCATTTTGCTTTATAACTTATGAGTAAACTTGATGCGAATATTATTTACAATATACATTAGAAAATCTGAAAGAAAAAACTCTTCTAATGGAGATGTAATAATGAAGTTTGAACATAACTCGCTAAATGAAAGTAAAGGAATATTTAAGCTATTCAGAACTTCAGATTGCATTAAAATCTTATGGTTTAGAATTAAAAAAGTATAGTTTACCACAATATAACAAATATTTTATGTTTAAATCACTCTACTCATTAATTTGATAACTGTTACAAAAACAGGAATTGAAATTATATTGTTCTATTGTAATAGGGTCTACAAAAAGTAAATATTTATAAAATTAAATACTTAATGTCAAAATACATACTAGATATAACTCTAGGAAATAATATCATTAAATGATATGATAACTAATCAAATGAACTAGGTTGAAGAAATTCTAAATGATCTAGGGTAACATTGTTGTTCTATCAAGCTCTCAAATTTTATTTTGTGTCATTCATTTTATTAATTCATTCATTACATTTATGTCATCACGTTCAAGTATATTTGGTATTTTGGAAATTTTTCGGTTGCCTGAAATTTAAATTATTTAACATTTGACAAATAATAATTTCCTTAATAACACCCATAAATAAGACTACAATATTTAATAATTATTCATATGCTTAACCATCGATTATTTATGATATAATAATTACGAAATAGTTTGTCTATATAATATATTACTAATTATTTTCATTAAGTATTAAAGAATTAGGTAGAGAGAGTGACCACAATTTTCTTAATTTTTATAAATTTTTATTTCAAGTTTTTATAATAACTAATAATTAACACCATACATAATAACAAATATTACTTATTTAGCGTTAATTATTCAACCTGCAAAACTGTCACTTAATTAAAAAACACGAATTAGTAACAAATATATTAAGACACAAGTATAAAGGACTGGTTATTTTAACTTTACACAAAAGGAGATACGCTTATAATCATTTGTACTTTTACACGTTTTTTAACACTTTCTGACACTATTATCAAACAATTTCAAAAATATTTATATAATTTGTTTTTATTCAGATGGCTGCATATGTTCAGAGGTGTACAGAATAAACCTATAACCAATTGAAAGTTATTAAACAGGGTTCTTATATCCCACACCACAACCATACTGTTTAATGATTAATTCATTCAAACAATTCCAATTTAACTCTTTTCACTCTAAAACTATGGAAGCTCATCCCCACTTTTACCAATGAAAACTCTTCAAGCAGCAGATTCAAAAATTGTTTGTTAAATGAACTCCCCCTTCTCCTTATAAAACGTGTAATAAAATTGCAATAAAGATAGATATATATCATTGTAAACAATCTACGAATATGAAACAAAAGCATTTTAAAACAATCTAAATGATCAAAAAACTTTAAAACAAAGCAAAAAATAACGTTTACCTGTAATCGAGATAGTTTCTTTTCAATCTAGGATGATAATTTTTAATAAATATAATAGAATGTATGCTTAAGTACAAGTATTCTAACTATAATATTACTGAGCAGAATATGGTTTATGTTTTAGTTTAGTACTAATCATGTGGGAATATAAAATTTCAAGTAGAAACCATTTCAAAGATAGCGCGATATGGAATTAAAAATAATTTAATGGTGAAACACAAAGGAACCAGTGATGCGTCAAAGTAAATGTTGCTAAAATATTCAGAAATAAGTTTCTCCGTCTAATGGTTATATTATTTGTGTAACACATTGCATATTTGTTGACTGTATTGCAGGACAGAATTGTTTAAAGTCGTCAATTTTTCAGAGACAATTAAGTTACTTGACAATATTGACACGCAATTTGTTAAACAAATTATACTCTAATTGATAATGTCATTAGCTGGTGTGTGATGTTAAAAAAAATATATATTTTATAATCTGATATTAGTTTTTAAAAATGATAAATTTATTTTTATAACGCAACAAAATAATTATGTAGATTTAATTAACGTAATAAATTTACTACAGATACTGTTAGGCGCATTTGTTTGTCGAATAAATTACCAAGGCAAGATTTATTTTTAGATTTCTATTTAAAATTTAATTTTGAATTTAAATATAATCAAAATGGACGCATGACAATACATTATTTATAATGCATAATTAATTCTACTTACCACACTTGCTTTGAAGTACACAGCCTGTCCAGGTTTGGTTTTACATTTGAGATAATCGCTCTTTGCTCATTTTCTATTTAAAGTTATTTTTTTCTATATTTATATTTTAAGTCAGCTACATCTGAAAAATAATTTATCAAAGGTAAGTTGAGGGAAAACACTATCCAATGGGCTTTTGCTCTAATAATATAATAATTACAATACCGTTCACGCTAGAAATATCTATAATAAATAAATTTTTTTTCATTGATTTTTCTGAGGTACTAGGAAGAAATCTGTAAGTAGTTTTTCATCTTGCAGCTTGTATTATTCAATTCCAGTAACACAACGTAATATCTTCTTCTGCAAAACATTAATTACGGAAATAATGTTAAAGTTTTCTAATGGCCCTCCACTGTCTATTTAGCAACACTTTTTATGATACTCTTCCGGCTGGTAAATCGTGTGGAATAATTCAATAATGGGAAACATTTCAAAGCAGTTTTATCTTAATTTTGTCTACTATACCTGTATTTTCTTACAAAAATCGTCTACAATATTATTTAAGGGATTTATTTGTATACTTTAACAGAAGTTAAAGCTAAATAAAATTAAAATTTTCAATGTATCTTCTAAGTAGGAGAACTTCTTTAAAAATAACTTTTAGAATTTCCACATAGAACTTCCGCCAAGAATATCACTATTTCACTATTCTCAGTTTTTAGGTGCGCTGAATACTGTACATGGCGACAACCATTTGGAAGAAGAATAAAGCAACGATGAAATATGTTCAGTCTCCATTCTTCACAAAGAGCAGCATATAATAACAACCAATAACTATTGACGAAGAATTTTTAGTAGAGGAATTAGGGATTTCTATCGTAACAATAACCCATCAATCGTGTAGTGTGCCGCGATTACTTCTTTAGATTCCTTTTGCTTCTAAACTGTAATTTCTATCAGAGACGTCTTGCACTCTACAATTACATAATATATTCATTGCATTTGATTAAGCTGACAGTAGCATCATTTGTAATTTTGAACATCAAGATGGCAATAGCTTTTCCTTCTATAAGATTTTAAAATAGTAGCTATTCAACTATTGCAAAACCCTAATATTATATGAAAACAAAAAATCTAATTTAAATCAATGAGATGTCTACTGCTTCAATAAATTGTATGGATAGTAATTTCATAACTAACTCCGATTATAACAATCGGTGAATATCCACAGATATATTTTTATTTTATCAGCAAATTTTATAGTTTGACATAGGAATATTCTTAGGATTTTGCCTAGCTTTTTCCAACGTTTGGTTCTTTATGTCAGATGTGATCTTTATATCAGCTGGTAGAATGCAAAGTTCTGTTTTACGAATATATACTCTGTTTATAAAAACTATTCACATATGGATTTATACTTTGGATTATTTCATAAGCCACTTTATACAAAATCAATAAAACTCTTATCGTCTTTACTTTGTAGACATTTTACTTCGGTAACTTGAAAGACGTAAGTTTTTTTGCAAACAATTGAAATTCTTATCAACACATTATTAGTGCTTATTTTAAAACATGTCTTTTGTGTATTGTGTTTCCTGCTACCTGCAGCTAAAAGTTTTAAACATACCATTTATTACAGATCTTGTATACCGAAGTTTAAATACGCTTGATCATATTTTCGTATTTTTAATACCATAGGATTAACACAAGTAATTTGGTATTTGTTAAAATAAACGATTGAGAATAAGTTTGTCCCGAATTATAAATTTATCCATATTTAATACACACGTTTATGGAAGATGGAACCCCATACGAGATACTTAAAACACAGCAGTTAAAATATTACTATTCATATAATATAATAATGGTACGCCAAATGACAAACTTAAAACACAGTCCATATGAAGCAATTAACAACTTACGCACAGACGAGGTACAATTAGAGTGGTATAGTAAGGTTCTTAAACTACCTCTAAGAGCATATACTCCTTTCCATATTCCTGCCCTTTTGTGTTTTTGTCTTTCCATATTTCTGCTCCTCTGCAACATCTTAACGATTTTATCTTAATTCACGTGTAGGTCGAGCCTGAAAGGAATAAGTGTATTATTAGTAAATATTTAATTTGAAAAAAGAATAAAATATATAATTTTATAAGAAGCACTTAGGTGGATTTTGACCATATATCAATTTTGTTTTGGTAAATAAAAATAAATATTTTATAAAAAGCTGATTTTGATAACAATCAAATGATGTATTACTATCGTTTTCACAGGTACTCTATATCTCTATTATCATGATTTTGTATGTGTGTTATGGTATTCTTATATATAAGTCATTTCACACAATTGATCCGTACTTATATATGGGATATACAAGTAGGTTGTTTGAGTGTTCACATTTTTTTAAAAATAGTATTAATGAACCTCAAAACTTTTTATCAATCATAAAAAACTAAATTTAACATGTTTTTGGTAAACTAAAAAATATGCTACAGAGAGATCTAAAACATGAGTGTGTGAGAGATCAGGGAGATTTAAAACAAATGGTAGATAATGTAATAATAGATATGTATTGCACGTCACAATCCAATAACTCTTAATAATATTGTCTAAGCAATTATACCTCACTATTGTCTCTCTAAACTGTTACAATCCTAATCCAGAATATCATAACCACTTTAAAAAAAATGAGAGATGAAACAAATTATCAATCCTGTAGAAATAGTCTGTGAAGTTAATTCTTTCCAAATTGACTCTTTACCTAAATTGTCCACAAATTGGTTAGTCAACGACACGTGTAGGCAATTTATCTATCAATATAAGTTTCTTTTCATCATAATCATATACTACTTGACAGTTTGAGGGGTTTAGGAGAATAAAAAAAATGTGTTATAAAAGGCAATCAGTTAGACATATTACTTATCACAAGATAAAACCTGTACCTATTGTGTCGAATTTATCATAGCTGTTACTTATCTAATTCAAAAACTTATAATGAATCTTTTTTGACGTACGTATAAAAAGAACTTATCCACTATAGTGCCACATATTCATTTCATAACTCAATTGTGAGATTCAACTGCAATCTTCATATACTTATACCCTTTGTGCCAAGTTTAAAACAAATTAAATATAGTAATAGGCCTAATATTAAAATATTTTTAAACATATCAATATCTCAAACAATGTTTTAATTTAGCAATTGGAGAAATATATATATATATATATATATATATATATATATATATATATATATATATTGACAAAACTTGCGTTTCGTTTGCTTTCCATCTTCACCGTCTACCTTCAAAGACGCACATTTCGAAAGCATTATATATTTTTCAAATTACATTTTAGATATTCCGAATTGTTGAAATCGATTTTAAAACCTACTAACTAATAATTTATCAGAGAATCAAGCTTGCTAAGGTTCAACTGAAGTAGGATCGGCTTTACTAACTCACTTGAGTCACCTTACATTCAATGAAATAGTATGTTTAATAAATTAAAAAAAAAAAAAAAAACTATAATAATATGTATGGTTTAGTTTTGTGACGAAAGTGTGATGAAAAATCTAATTGTTAATACCTCAATTCATTGGCTACCAAATTAATCTTCCGAATTTATTACTGAGACTTAAATAACATACCTTGTTCAGAGGCACAGTAATAGCTGCTATAGGATTTTTAGTTGTCCTGATATATTTTTTGGAAGCCTTTTGATATATAAGGGCAATAGAAGAATATGATATTCTTTATACAGTGTATAAATAGCTTACTTTTAAAATAAATTTAGCCATTTCATTACACGATATAAAAAAATAATCTGATTGGGAATAAAGTCTACCCGTTTAGCCATCATCATGATTTAATTACGAAAATAATTGGGGCGGTATTTACAATGACAGCCTGTGCAAGTAGTAAACAGTTTTAACGACAGATAGTATTGTCCGTATGGTAAAAGGAGTAAACAATTTAGTCCTTGGTGACATTCATAATTAAGCCTAAGGAATTCATAATTGTACTCTCATTTTTCTCTGAATGTAATATTTTTGATTACGGGTCAGAAATAGATTGGCCTTTTCACGTTATATTCATCGCTTTACAGGAGAGACGTTTAAGTATACCCCCCACATTAATTCTTTACAATCAATTTCTCCGTCATTTGTATTAGTTATATTTCATAATACTCTTAGCTATAACAAGTTTTGTTCTATTAATGACAAAATATGTTAGATAATATTATTTTAAATCATGTATGTGGATAATAAAAAATCGATTTTAGACAATTTAATTCTAAACACTAACAATTTTTGTAACTATTTTCTTTTCTTTTTTATAATAGAATAGACAGATAATTGTTAAAATTTAAAACAATTAAAAAACTTTTTAATTAATCTAATATCATGCCAACTGATACAACAAAGTTATTAAATTCCAGATTATCTTGCTGTAGTAACTCACAAATAAATACTTTCTGTCGAAGACCAATGATCTAATTTCAATCTTTGACCAGATAAACGTAACCCAATGCAATGGTATATTCAAGTAGAAGTTGCAAAATAACCTTATAAGCTCCGTTCCATTATACGCAGTAAGCAACTGGTTACTATGAAAATATGTAAATTATAAGTTAGTTATTGGAATAACATCATTTAATATACACTTATAGAACGTAGGAGTGCGTAAAGTAGTTTTAAATATTCTAAAATTATTATGTCACATCCCGAATATATTATATACGCACACAAGTTTTCATTTTATTATATTTTGAATATCAAGATAATGTGGCAATGCTGTCTGTCTTTTAATTTCCAAACTGACTCTGTCACAATTCGTTCTCATATCTTTTATCGGTTTTCACAGGATTTTTTTATCTTAATAATATTAGATTTGGAATTATTTGATTATTACCATCATACACATAATAAAACGATGAAAAATATATATTATATAAAGTCCTGCCATATTTCCTAATCATGACGCAAGTGTGGATAAAGTGGTAAAGGCCCAAACTTAGATCTAATAAATAAAAAAATAAATACACTTACTCAGAAAAGTGCGCTGGTTTAGTATTTACTTTAAAACGTCAAATGGAATAAAAGGAACATAAAATAAAGACATCGAACAAATAAATATTTAAAAATAGTAAACTAATTACAAAAAAGTTTTATTATATTCTTTATCGCATACCATGTAAGATTAGATATTACATATAATATATGAAACTCCCTGGGCTATAGTCATTTGTAGCTTTTGTGGTACTGTATTTAACTATATAAAAGTATTATTAGTATTTTAAATAAAATTTTTGCCATGAGACCTCTTAGATAATTACCTTCCTCATCGATAGACTTTTGACTTATGTGACATATCCGTCAGCCAATTTACCAGTTAAATATTTATATTATTTTGCAGTATCTAAAAGGCCGGAACTATCATTTTAATTATGTTTTTAAGTATTTGTAATACCAGTCAGTGCTCCTGAAACGTGTAATAAAATATACTTTTCACAGATAAGAATATTAATATAACTAAAAACTGAATTCAATAAATCTTTTAATCCCTCTTGTAATAAAAACCGCCACGAAACAAATGCACTTAACAAGACATACTTTGAGACAGCTAATGGCTTTCCGGCGGAAGTGTATGTCACCAACAAAGAGCTTCCATTTTAAACTGACAAGATGTTCCAATGAATAGACTTTTATTGATTACTTTGGGAACGTTATTAATGCTTTTCTATCATGCTAGTTCAAACCTCGAATAGAACCTAAATTTGGTATGAAACTAAAGAAACAACCAAACAATATTTAATTCAAATAAAAATTCACGTCCAAATTAAATTAATTGCATTAAAATGCAATAATGTTAATGTTTCTAATTATTTCAACTAAAAACTAAAAATTTGATATACAAAACTTTAATTTACATGTGGATTAATAATTTGTCTTTTGATATAATTCCGTTTCTAAATATGTTCTTAATATCATTATTCCATCATTTAAAACTATTTTGGATTGTTAGGAAATGATGTTTTTAGAAAATATTATTTTATCTTGTTCTTCAAAGGATAAGGAAATTACACGTTGTTAAATTTATATATTATCCGATCAAAACACAGTTTTCAAATAGTAGTAAATTAATCAGTGTCAACATAAAAACCATTTCCTTAAAAACACATTGGAATTATACGTTCTTAAATATTCTATCTAAAATTTTAAACACAAATTCCGGAATCTCAAATAATTTGCATTTGCATAGTATCCCTTTTTCAAACAAGTGCATAATGTCATGATTCCATTAGTAATATCTGTTATAAAGAAACCTCTTCTAATGTCGTAGACCATATTTAAAATTAATTATTCTTCTACAACAGAAGAATTAAGAAATATTACGATAAATGTTGTTTTATTTTCATTCTATGTAGATCAGGGATAATCATTTAAAAAGTTATCTCAAAATTAGTTTTACAAAAATAAAATAAATAATAAATATAATTATATTTAATGTTTATAATTATTCGGTATGAAGATTTAAATTAAAATTACTCAAATCTTAAATTTTATCTAAAGGATATTTTGTAATATCATATCACTCCTTTTTCAAACATGGACATCTAATCAAGATTCCATTAGTCAAACCTATTATATTATCGTAGGGCATGATATTATCAAGAAATATTTTTTAAGAAATTAAGGAGAAATTTATTGTTTCAATTATGTGGTAACTTAATCAAAACAAAACATTTAAATTGTAGTTCAAATATAATCTAACTACATACTGTACTAGTCCTAGATAAAAATAAAATCAATAATTTATAGAATATCTACGATTAAACTTATGTGATTAAAAACTTTGATATCACTATTATGGCCTATATTGTTCGATTAGTAAAAAATGTCTGAAACAAATGTAATTTCTGCAATAAATGTTGTGGCTACCAACAACACAAACTATGAACTAGTTTTCAATATTAAATCTATTTAACAAAATTAAAATTTTTAAGACATTAGATTGAAATTCATAATTCTGTTTGTAGTTTCAAACTATTTGCTACCAGCTTTATTTTGAATATGGTTCATTAAGCATTAAAATGATTTTGAATAAAAACATTACAAACTAAAGTTCAAAAAAAAGGTGAATTATTTTGAATTAGAAAACAACATAAGAATTGCAACAAATATTATTTAAATTTAAAATGATATAGAAATATCCATGTAGTGTATGTTTTACTTCTTGCTACATATTTACACGCTAATAAGACTGTAAATATTTAGAGTTTTTGGAGAAAAGTGAATGAGTTAAAAACGGCACACTCAGTCTTATTTTGTGAGGTTTATGATAGATTCCGAGAAGTACTTCCATGACATGATCTTTTTGATCTAGAATTTAACAATAGAATAAAAATTATGAGTTCACAGTTGTTTCAAAAATATAGGTGTTATTTCGTTCTACAAATTTAATCCTTTTGAATAAATCGAAGTTGCATTACAAATACATTAGTCCAATACAATACATTTAGTATGTCATAACAAATAAATTACCTTTTAAAATATTTCAATTGATTAATGTTCGAATTTCTAAATGTTCATTTAATTTCAGTAATTGTTTAACGATGTTCGACAATGCATATTAAAATGGAATAAAACTCAAACACAAGATATCACAAAAATTACGTTTACTTAATCAAACGCCTTTAAACGACAATGTCACCATCCTCAGTGATACATGAGATATAATAGTTATAGTTTAGTTATTTTAGCTCATGTTTCACTGAGGATGGCGACTTTGTCGTTGAAACGAGCATGAATAATTTACGGTAATTTTTTGTAAGATCTTGTGTTCGAGATCTAATCTATGTAATATTATTTCACAAGTGAAGCTCAATATTTATTTAAAGGGTATATTAATGGAAATGATATTAATCATTAGTAATATAACAGAAATCAATTTCTTTTATAAAATATACATAAAATAAATATGTACCCTTTCTTCTATCTCATCTATATTTGTGACCACAAACATCTAGTCGGTTGTATTATTTAAAAAATTTTAAATTTAATTCATGACAATCTACTAGTTTAACAAGGAATTCTATAAAATGCAAAAGTAATTCATAATTGGATTGAATCTTATTGGAAATCTGTAATAAATATATACAATATAATGTATATTGAAGAACTATATTTACTCTGTAGAGTAAAATGTGTGGAAATTAGGTACGTTAGAAAATTCTGCAAGAGAAGTTAATTTTAATGAGAATTTACAATCAATTAATTTAGAAATGTATAAAAAAAGGAAGAAGTTTGTGACACTATGTCTAATGTAAGAATACGTGCAATACCTTGTGTAGAGGCCTTGAAGCGTAAAAAATCGAGTGTTATCTGCCAGAAGTAGATCTGCCCTGGCTGCTAACTAACAGTTTGATGTACGATACCCAATTGATGGAATTTACCATCAATGGAAAACCCATCATGTTATAATGCTTATTTAGTAAAATTTAACTATACCAACTCAAGGTTTTCAGCTTGCTCCTATCAAAAATGGCGGCCGTTTATATATTTGACACGGCGATGTTATTTTATTTATTTCAATCACAAGGTGGGAATTTATTTCAATAGGTGAGAATTGGGACCAAAAAGTATGAAAAATTGTATTTTTGTAATCATAATTACTGTTATTGATTAAAAAAATAAATAAATTCCAGTACAGGGTGTGTAAGGAACTTTGAATGATTTATTGTATTAAATACCATTCCATTAGGGTTTAGCGCAAGTTAAAGATGATAGGTACCAATAATGTGGAGACAAATATATAATTATTTTAAAAATAACCTTTAACTACATTTTTTTTTAAAGTAAAAAATCCACTATAACCCACACGTCTCGAATCCTCAGTTGTTGTTGTGTTGGACAATTGATAAAATTACTTTGCCTAAATTAATATTAAAATTACATGACGTAACATCAATTTTGTACACACTTTAATAAGAGTTCATACTATTTTAAATTTAAAATAATAGTAATTATAATAAAAACTAACTATCTCAAAAGTTTTTAATACATTTTGATAAGACATTCGTCATATAATGGTTACTGAACTATATAAGGTAAAACAGCCGTTTCGAATATTTTACTGGCCGTCGTTTTAGATATGAACAAAATATCGACCTCTAGTTAACGCAGTTGTATTTCAATAAATTATCCCTTTAACATGAGGGGACACGACATGGAGTTTCTATTCATTATTATTTTGTTGCACTCCAAACCCCCATAATTATTTGATGGACATGTAAAAATGTCTCGTTTTGCCAAAAAGTAGACTTTTATCACTAGAAGGCAGATATAAAATATCTTTTTGGTTTTCTAATTAATAAACCGTAAATGGCCTTTTTGAACATACGGTATAAACATACTTGTTAACAATCTGAATTGTTGGTGTTAGTTAGGGTATGTTGGAAGTTTAGAGCTATACAAATAAGAAACACATCTTCAAACATTGAGAAATGAAATTTATACACTTTTCTTTTTTTTAAGAGAATTACAGAAATGAATGCTAAAATGCATTAAGTTTAATTCCCGAAAGGTTCAGAGCTAAAGGTGTTTATGAATTTTAAGCTATTATAATTGGAAGAATTGGCAGGGTTGATGAAATATGCACATTTAGCTAACATATTTATTTTATATTTGGTAACAAAGTTTGATGTCTTATTTTATGCCTTATTTATTGGCTGGTTTACGTGTCAAATGTAGTTTTTCGGTACATTATTTTTTATTTATTCTTGAAACAATAAAATGTGTATTTAACAAAATATGAGTAACACTTAACTTACAGGATATCTCATAGAACGTTAGGTACTATCTTCAGTTTTATTATAATACAGATTTTCTTTATTTTTTAAATGTCTAATTAAACTATTATTGGATTAATTATTAGTGAAATCTAAGAGGTAAAATTAATATTTACAAACAGTAAACATTAAGAGGTTTAATTTTTTGGCATTTTTTAGCAATGCATGTTTTGAAATATTTAGGGAATTCAATTCTTTTAAATTTAAAACACATTTTGATTATGAAACAGTTATTTACGAATGTAACATGTAGAAAACAATATGAAATGTTGTGATCAAATTCTTGACTGTAATATTTATTTTAGTATTTTTTTTCTTTTTTCACCCCTATGCTATGAACATGTATATTTGTGTATATTATTTTCTTCATACGTTTTTTGTACTATTTGGTAGAATTATTACTTCGCTAACAAAAAAGGAATAAACATGTGACTTGTACAGATTAGTAGAGAAACCGGCAAACTGATGGGATATTAATAGATCCACTAGTAAAACAATAGTGTATACTGATTTTTATATTGCATTATAATTCATAAAATCGCAAAATCTTGTTTTGTCTACAAAAATGCGTGGAAGTAAAATTAATTTAAGTATTTAAATATGTTGTATGTTACAAATTGTTAATTTTCTATTATTTCAGAATGTACAAAGGATATGTTTTCTCATTTTCCTAGCCAATTTTGACTTCTCTGATATATTATGAATACCTGATAAGCTTTTATTATCCTCTAAAGAAATAACTGATTGTTTTATGGAATATCTTGATACAAAATTAATCCCTTGAGAGAGAGGGAGATGGAGAGAGAGAGAGAGAGAGAGAGAGAGAGAGAGAGAGAGAGAGAGAGAGAGAGAGAGAGAGAGAGAGAGAGAGAGAGAGAGAGAGAGAGAGAGAGAGAGAGAGAGAGAGAGAGAGAGAGAGAGAGAGAGAGAGAGAGAGAGAGAGAGAGAGAGAGAGAGAGAGAGAGAGAGAGAGAGAGAGAGGAAGAGAGAGAGAGATATATATATATAACAAAGTGAATAGCTTGCATGAGTAGACACAAAGCTGACTAATATTAATTAAAATCAAAATTATACTCTTGGTATGTTTCAATCTAGATGCAGAAGGAGATGTTTTATGAATTCAACTGAGATACCGTAGTTAAATCTCTTTTTTAATATTCAGAATCCGAAAAATTGCTCGATGTGTTTCAAGAAATAGTTTTAAAAGTCTACTTTTAATACAATAAGGAAGAGATAACTCTCGTTTATATTTCTTGTGTTACAATTTTCAATTTAACTTGAATAAGTACGTATTTCTATATCTATCAACAAACCGAAATGCAATTCAAATAAGAAGTAGTAACATATATATTTTCATACAATATTCAAAATCGACCGGTAATAATATAAATAGAAAGCGTTAAACACGAATTTGATTCCACATACATCTTACAATCTGTAAGATATAGGAATGGTAATTAATTGCAGTAAAATGTGTGGCGAATGGGAATATCTGACACCTCTTTAGAGACGGTGTGAAATTCGATAACGAAATTCAATTAATACAGAAGCACAGAGGATCTGTAATATCTCAATGTAAGTGGTATATTAGCTTTCATGAGTGGGTCTTTGAACATTATTGATTTCACTCGGTAAGTATAGTTCTATACATTATATGACGACGATAGTAACGAAAACCTTTTATAATAACTATTAAAATTTTTAGATGTGAAACAAAATAGCTAATACATGGACAAAATATATATATATATATATATATATATATATAATCGTTAAAATTAGAAGCTCGTTCAAGTTGAGGTCGTATTGAATTTTTTGGGTTTAATATATAACCCTCATATTTAGGCAACAGATAAAGTATTCATTATACACATTAAACTAACTTATCGACTTAATGATGATTTTTTTTGTAAAAGTATTTTTACCTGGTAGTTCTACTAAATTTACGAAGGAAATGTTACGAAAATTCTGAATCAGAAGTTACAACTTTATACATATACCTAACCAGACTCTATTAGTTATAAATTTATTTATAAAATTATGTGTTTAATTTGTTAAATAGTAATATCAAAGAGTCTATTGCAGGAAATTCTACCCACAATGACTGGTAAAAGTTGTGGTAGCTATTAAATTAAATATTTAAATTGATAAATTTCGTATCACTATATTTTTTGATATCTGATGGTTAAAGAATTATAGTTATTGTGTTTATGTAAAATTACGCGGACAGATACTAATAAGTCGAGATCATGAAGAAAATGTATACACCTGTAGCTCTTTCATCTACTTTTTAACTTCTACTGATTTTAAATATTTATAATATTTTCGCTAAATTCCTGAAGCAATGTTGTGCGTCTAGGGTTAGGCAAATTATAAGCCTGAATTCATAATGCAGAGAGATTACGATATACTGTACGTTGAGCTTTCGTCTACCTTAACACACGTAATATAGATAGTTGCTTTGCTTTTTGATTTCAATAGCTATACGTTCACAGAGAGAAATTAATATGTATTTTTCATTAACGTCTACTTACAGAACTTCAAATCATTGTTCTGAAATAGGAAAAGTAAATAATACATTTAATATTATTATTTAAATTTTATATAAACTGTATTGTAAAATAGTTTCTAGACCATTTACACCAACAATAACAAATCGGAACAATGGCGATGTTGTAGTGTATTTACCATTCGTTTACGGTAGATATATGTAATTAAATTAACTTTAATCAATAGCAGTGGAGCCATTGAAAGATGATTTAGGAAGAGAATTTATACTATTTAAACAAGTCGTAGTAATAATCGATGCAAATTATATGTTTCCTTAGATGTAAATAAAACTGCGATTTACTTTTTTCATAGACTGTTTTATAATATATATGGAATAAATAGTATACAATAGTCGAAATGAGTTCTATTTTCATGCAATTTATATTTTGTAATTTATTATGGCTTTAATATTATCCTCAGCCCTTAAAAAAATACAACTTTAATAAGTGATCGATCAGTATTATAAATTATTACGTACCTTTACCTTTAAAAATACATTTGAATTTAAAATGAATAAGGCAAGATATTGCACAATAAAATTTGAATTATATTAAGAATCTGAACGGTCATAGTACCACACTGAAACTTAATTTTAACAAATAAAAAAGTTACAGAAGTATTGTGCTATTTTATTTTTAACATTCTTACTTAGTTATTTATATTCTAATAAGCAATGACTATATGACGTACAGCACTTAAGAGACAATATGTTAAGAGATTTGTTCAAGCCGACTGTGGATTATTTTCAGTTTTAGATGTTTAATAAATGGTATATTTTAATTTTTTTTTAACAAATCTGCGTATATGCTTTATGTTAATGACATTTGAGTCTCTGTTAGACCTTATCCTTCTTCAATAAAATGTTTTAATAAATTATTTATACTCCATATTTTAAATACAACGTTAACTATTTTCCCTACAAGGATGTCATCTCATTATACTTTCGTATATACTACTTTGTCGAATACATACTTTTTCGTATGTTAATAGTTTCAAGCTGAAAGAAATTATGAAACGTGTTTTTATTCATATTGAATAAATATAGTTGTTTTCCAGGGGATGTAATGCAATGAAGCATTGTAATATCTACCCCCACGTAACGAGTTTAAAGTGATTTTTACATATTATACCACACAACAATATATATTTATTATTTATTCCCTGTATTGTTAATTATTGGTACAAATACTGTAATAATTACACTGAAATAAGCGTTGTAAAATATTAATGTTTGACATCCGTCTCTAATAACAAAGAAGACAGTTAGCAAAATATTTTGTTTTGTATTTTGCAAGATATATTAATGATTAATTTATTATATTTTGGTCAATTCCTCAACTTGTTGAAGATATTGGCAGACTAAAAGTTGCAGTGATTATTAATCCTTTAACAGTTGAATATTTTGTTGTGTAAATCAATTTCGACGTCGGTTTAACATAGATGGTACTGAAATAAACAACAATCAAAACCACTAAGGCGAAAAATGTCGACAGTTAAATTATGAACTTATCAATTAATTGTCTTTTGTGTTTGAGTAGGCCTATTGTTTAAATAAAAAATACAAACTTAATAAGTTTTCCTTATTACGTACTTTTGTTGGGTATTTTTATTATATTTTTGTGTATATTTAAAACCTCATATATTCATAGGTTACATGATTCATTTTGTATTTTTGGAGTATGGAAAAAGAAAATTTTGTTATTTTATAAATTTAAAAAAATATATTTATTTATAGTATGTTTTTTAATTTTGTCATGAAAGTGACATTTTTATTATTCGACATTTACTTACTAGTAAAACTACTTTAAAAAATATTACTAGTAATTATATTAGAAACTTTTCCCCGTCTGTATACACCAATTATTTATTTAATTAATAATTTAGTTAAATGTAGTATAACTACTTACTATAAGAAATTCATAGCCATTTCTGTCGAATTAATAAAGTTGATAACATGATTGATCATAACCTATATGCAATTTATTGCTTACTCATACATAATGAGTATCTTATTATATCTTGTTTTGGAAGTGGTTAACAATAACTGTTGTTTATTAACATAAAATTTGTAGACAAGTTGTTCCAAGTTACAAGTACTACTAGTTCCATACACGTTCCTCCTTCAGCCAAGTTACAAGTTGTGCATGACATGTTTCATAGGCTCGAGGTATTTACTTTGTATTTCACGAGTTATAGTTTATATGTGTAATCATACTTAGTGTTTATTATTTTTTTAAGGAAAACTTATGATTTATAGTTTATAAAGTAGAAGACTATAATTTATAGAGAGAAGTTATGTTTCAGTAAAATCACAAGTTTACTTACTTACTACAGAAATAATTTCACTTACTCTCAATGTACACAAAAGAAAAAACTATGTTGTAGTTTTATGAAAAATATCCATAAAAGGATCCATTACGTTCGTTATTTTCATAGAGATTTACCTGACAATAATTTATATAGATATATGATACAAATAGAAAGACATATACTAAAATATAATAGCTATAAGTTATATTTTTTTGTGAAAATATTATAAAAGAATTTGATTTTTTTCTACAACAGTTGAATGATTTTTATAAAGTTTTGACCAAATGTACCAAAAATATTGTATTTGTTTTGATAAGAGTACGTTTGGAGTTATAAGTAATGCACTAAAACTGTTTATGTCGTTTTCTGACTGGTGTTAGTTTTGCGGATTGTATCAAACGTGATAGTTATTGACCTAACTTAATTGTTGTACCTTACATCTGTAAATAATAATAATTATGAATAGACTTATGTTACTAAAATCAATATTGAACCTCTGGTTTTCCTAATAATAATATATATTATATTAAATGCTTACAACTAGTTATTATATTTGTACAACATGAAAACTATACTATTATCAATATCAAACAGGAATATGTTTTAAACGGTCAACCTTACTCAAGAATGGTGCAGTGAAATCTACAATAAAACATAAAATAGTTCAGTGTTTCCATTACTTCCACATTTTCTAACAAGAGAGATTTTATCGATTTATTATTATACATTTTCTTCCGATACATGTAAATCTCTTAAAAGTTGTGCTTTATATAAAATTTCCATAAAACTTATATTATAATAAAGAGATAATTTACGTTTGCTGGAATTTCATGAATTATCGTATAATATGTGACTACATTGGAAAGGATAACACGTTAGACATATATATGTTTTTGAAAGTTGTTATTAATATAAATATGATTTAATTTCATAAAATGATTCATTAATTAGACATTATATACCGTACTTTATACTTTTCAAAACTATTACAGTGTAACATTTTGTTTGTGTGATTGTGCATTGTATATTTAGTTTGAATGTATGTCTTTATACTTTTAGTCAACTGTAAAGCAGAACCATATATTAAATTATAGAAACTATGTAGCTAAAATACAGCTAATTATCATACAAATATAAAATGTAAAATTAAAATATTTGAAAAAAAAAAACGATATTCTTAGAGTTCGGTACAACCAATATTTTTTAACCAAGTTACAAAATAAATAATTGGTTAGTGAGACACTTATCTTGCACGAAAACATAAAATTGGAACTAATCTGACTACACAACTCCTCATTTCATACTCAATTATGTTGACTGACATTAAAACCATGTATGACATTATGTATATCATATGACAATAAATATCATAGGTAGAAAACCTTCTTATCCTGAGTTGATGCATGACAAAATTGATAGTTATTAAAAATAGATCTGAATATATTTTGCTTCGCCCATTTGAATATATTTGAATGTATTTTTTTTACAGACGTGTAAATAAATATCTTTCTCCTGAATAAATATTTTTGAAGTAATCGATTATATAACTAAATATTTTGGTAAAAGAGTATGTTTGAATATTTTGTGTCATCTTCTTAAAATAATTTCCTAAATCCATCTGAATTTCCGCTTTTCAACAAAATAAAAGTTACGATTGAATCCATTGCAATGGTGGTTTTATTGCCTTCAATATATCTCAGGAACTGAATCCAATATTATGCAGACAGACATTTTTATTGTAAAACGTTCGAGTCGTTTTAAATATCAACTACTAAAGGTACTGGTTTAGGATATTCAATACTTTACAAGCGGTATTAAAAATAATGCTTCTATTAAATATCCAAGTATTTACTAACTCGTTTACGGTATCACTTTAATTTTATTTTTTATTATCTTTATATATATATATATATATATATATATATATATATATATATATATATATATATATATATAAAGATAATAAAAAATAAAATTAAAGTGATACATATAAAATTAAAGAATATATAGCCTATATATATATATATATATATATATATATATATATATATATATATATATATATATATATATATATATATATATATATATATAGGCTATATATTCTACCTAATTGTTGTTTCAGATGAATCAATTATAACTATGGCATGCATGTTTACACTGAAAATTCAAATAAATGTTATACTATAAAAGGGTGTTGAAATTATGTATACAGTACATAATAAAATTTAAAAAAAAACTTTTTTTATCTTCAGCAGGTGTTAAACATGTAAACACAGGTTCAGGTATCTGCAGGTTCAGATACCTCTCAGTAAACTAGACACATTATTATACATTTAAATTTTCTTTTATTTTGGGTTTTGGTTTTATTTATAAATTCATTTTGATATGTATTTATAATAATATTTATCTAAAACATTCTCATTACATTAAAATATAATTAGCTTCTTCGGATATTTTGATTTCTAATTGTTAATAAATATTCAATTAATGTGCATCTGGTGCTTTTATATTGTTATCAAATTATGCACTTGTAAATTTGTTACATAATGTAATTCAAATAGATAGTTGTATTCAACGAAATACAATTCCATCCGAAAAGGAGAACCCCAAAAAATTCCAAAATCAATAATCATTATTTTATCACAACTTCACATTATTTGATATTATTATTTGTCTCAGACCAATTTCAAACGAAATATAAAAATAATTATACTGAGTACAGACTGATTTAACGTCTATTTTAGATTATTCTCGGAGCCACAAACAATAGTAAAAATCATGGGAAAATAATTGTTATTTTTATTTGCTACTTTTAATAAATTATTGATTTAACCATTATTATTATTACAGGAGAAAAATATAAATTTAAAATTAAAATGAGTTCTTACAAAATTTAACTTGATTAGAGATACACTTTATAAAATAATTTGAATTGCTGTTATTACCAACAATTGGAATGATGATAAAAAAAAGAGTATGATATTTAAAAATGGTTTAATTGTATTAAAAGAACAATCGTTTTGACCTTCAAACACCTTGCAGTTATGGATTTAATATACCTATGTATGTAAGACCTTGCGTGACTAAATGTTGCGTGTTTTGTTAAAATAACACATATAAGCAGTTGACTGTGGCAACTTATGTAAATATAAATGGAGCCGACCACAAAGAATATGTCAAACATATAACACTTCGGTTATATATTCTAAACATATTAGAATTATTGAAAAAATTATAATTTTAGTTAACTTTAAATCTTTAAAATATCTAATTTTACTTTCGAAAGTTGAAAACAATAATGGAATACTAATTTAAAAATTGCCATATTCCTAAAGTAAATGTGTAAAAAAAAAAAAAGAAAAAAAAGAATAATAATAATAAGACAAACTTCTGATCCGAAAAGAAAATTTTGTAAAAATGTTATTTAAAATATCTGAAAATAAACATTTATAAAATCGAATCTGATTAGTATGTCAGACATGACTTTTTTCAAAATTTCAATTGGTGGACTTAATTATTTTTCATCCACCCTTATTAAATTAAAATTGTATATTCCATTAGTAGATTACAAAATGTGTTCACAGATATTTTTGTTTGTTTTACCAACATTATGTACCCAATAGATTAAATTATCGAGAGTAATTTAATTATATTTCACACTGGCTCGAGATTGGTTTAATAAAGGGCATATTGTTATCTATGTCTTCTAAATAATATTTCTCCCATCCGTTAAAATATTTGCATAAAATGATATTATTTTTGTACGTGCTTCATACAGTTGAATAAAATCTAATATGAATAAACTGTATATTTGTAATCAATATTTATTAAGATGTTAGAATTTTTTTTAAATAGTATATATTTTTAAGGAAATATTGCAGTGAAAATTTTATATTAAAATTATCCGGTATTATGTAGAGGGATTTGGTAAATTAAATAACACTTTGAATATGTATTAAACATCGATGCATTTATAATGTTTAGAGTTATTTAATGAAAACTATTATTAAAATTTTAATTTGCATAAAATTATTATTTTTATTGGAATTTAACAATTTAGTTTTAAAACATCACTTCCTATCTACAATTTTAATTCGATACGTATGTGGTGTTAAATCTCTGTTTATTTAAACTAAACACTATGTATTTTTTTTTTTTTTTTTTCATTTTTCTTCTTTTTTGTATATGCAAAAATTAACGCATTTACTTTTGACTTATACAACAAATGAAATAATATATTAGTCTTTCCATACCTAATACCTAATATGTGTTTTATGAAATCTTAAAGTAAATTATTTATGTTAAGAAAATCTTATACACGTGTCTAATAAATAAATCAAAATTGTTTTCTTAAGTTAGTAATTAAAGACTTGACGCCATTACAAAAAATCTGTGAAAACAAACGTTGGTAAATATTAAACCGAGTTTGCTTATACAAGTTGGTAATTTAATCAAATTTTTAATAATATTTTACTTATTGTTATTATAAATTGGAACAAAAATAGTTTTGGATATAAACTGTTCAATATTACAATAACAAAATGTTGTTTTATTAAAGGGTGCTTAACATGGTTAAAATTACAAATTTAAAACAGGGCACAAATATTTATTTATATGAGAATTATGGAAATTTGATGAATGCAGTATAAAATTTTCAATCTCTCTAAAATAGTGTTTACGCATAAAAATATATTCTTTTAAACATTTTTTTATTTAGTTATTTCCTTTACACAACTATTTAGGATAAGGGTCCTTTGCTAATATTCATTCTAAGTTCCTTAACTGCCCTTTGTATGGAATATAAGATCAATTTTTTTTAAATTCTATAACAAAATTTAATTAACAGTTACAATAGAATTTATAAAACATACATTTATATTTTGGTCTCATTACAGTCTCACGTTTTGAATTGTCCACACATTAGAAATAACATACATTTAGATAAATATAATGTTAAAGATATGTCCTTACACCAAAGACCATAATCCGTTAGAGGAATTTATATTTATCGTGTAGTTCAGAAAATCGTTTATGCAATGACGGGGCATGGTAGTAAATACTTTGTTAAAGTCAGTTAATCAGTTGTATCACGAGCAATACCATAATTCAACGAATGTTCCTCAGTAGTTGCATGTTGAATTTTATCTCAACACGAAAATAAATTTAAAGAAGTTTACGGAATTATCCCTGAAAGGTTTTATATGTTATTACAACACGTGGCTAGTTCCAGTGAAAAACGTGATCTTTCAATTAATTATGACTCTTATTTCAGTTGCAATGGAATTTTCCCGTGAAACTTATCGTGTCAGTTTTAAGATAGTCTTTGAGTTTACAAGTCCATAAACCGAGGTATTTTAACACACTGTTGATGAAAATCAGCATCAAATTTCATTTGGAACAGTTGTACCTCTAGACATTTTACGTAACTTGAATTATAGTAAAATACTAAGCAAGGTGATAGGCTGAGTGTCTTAAGAGACATGTATCTTAAGATATATGTTGTGATACCAATACAATCACTACACCACGATTTGAACGCAAACTAGCGATTTCTAAAATGAAAGATATTTATCGCGTATCGTTTATAACATCGAGATATCACTCGTATCGTTCTAATTTACAGCAAGCCTTATAAAAGTAGGAAAAAAGTATTCTATTAAAACTACCCTTTGATTCCGGTAAAAACATAAGCTCTTTCTTTTAATATTCTAATCAATGCGGCGTGTTTTTTAACTTACAACCTAAAGATAGACAAAAAAAATTAAAGTGTTTAATAGTGGTTTATAATATCGACTATATATAAAAAATACATATTCCTAGCATTGTTTTGCAATTTGACCAATACCACCCATAAACTGAAAACTAATTTTTCTAACTATTTTATTACCCTTCGTAATACAAACTGCTTATGAAACAAATTCACTTATAAAGGTCAACTTTTAGAGAGATAATGGCTCTCCGGCGAATGTGTAAGTCACCAACAAAGAGGTTCCATTTAAACTGACAAGACTTCAAGAGTATTGGAGATTAATGGTCAACGTTAATACTTCACGCTCTTAAATCGAGGAATAGAAACTAGAAATATTTTATTTTACAATGGTTCATAGTTTGTAAATATGTATAATTATTTCCTTCAAGTTTTCAATAGAAGCTTATTCACCAAAGCAGTGCGCTCCGAAATAACACTTACTGTACGTGTTTAAATTTAAATCAATTGTAACTTTTAATATTTGTCAATATGTTGTTAATATTCAACTACGGTCTCTAATTGATCAATAGTCAAAAATCGAATTACAGTCCGACTTACGTATAGAAGACAAATATAACGACAACGATATCACACGACTGACTGAAAGAAATAACACATCAAACTTTTTAATCTTCCTTATATGCTGCAAAGCTATAAATACATGTCCGTTTTTTTAATTACGCTTCAGTAAAATACCTAAAATTTTGCATTTTTTGTATTAAATATTGTTGATAAAAAAATTTCTCACATAATGTAGTCTACAGTTGTTCAATAGATGAGAAAGTATTTTATTTGTGACTTTTTTTTTAATAAAAGAAACAAAATGATATATTAAATAAAGATAATCCACTTACTGGGAAATACCTGATTTTTATATTTTTTAATTGTAAGGTATTTGTTTTTTTTTTTAATATTTATCATTTTGAGAATCTGTATAATAATTATTCAAAACAATATTTGTGTACTTCCATTATATCTTCAGATGTAAGGATATAATCTTTTTTATCTTTAGAGTTTTTTATCTTAGGAGTATAATCCTAAGAGTTTCTTTAGTTAACTGTAAATAAATATATTGTACATCATTAAATATTGAATGTGTGTTATTTTGTGTAATCAATTTGCCTCTGAATACCAGCTCTAATTCACTCAATTTTAATTATTCATATTGAAAAGATTTATTTATTTTCCATTGGTAGTCGTTCGTCGTTATATAATAAGGAGAAGTATGTAATTTAGCTTAAACAAGGAATGGGTAGTTCAGTACACGTCCTTTGTAATCGTCCCTTATAATTAGTCATATATCACAATACAATTTAATATAAGGTAATAAAAGTCGAAAAACATAATTGCATTCACTTTACATAATATCACCTCAACAAAAGTATTTTAAATTACTACAGAAGGAGAAAAATTGTATAGTACATGTATTTAACATATTAATTATACATTTATTCTAGATAGAATAAAAATTGGAACAAAATATCTCAAAAGTATTTATTTTTTTTGTATAAAATTTAGTTTCAACAACAAAGTCGCAATATTCAGTAATGAACGAGGTACAATATTTAAACTAAAACTGTAGTTATAAATATAATTATAACGACTTTGTAGTTGACACACGATTTAGTGAATGAACCAAACAGATATTTATTTGTGATAATTTGTGTTGAAAAAATTGTCATCCACGAAATATACCATATCACAAGTCAAACTCAATATTTATTTATTTCATTATTCACTAAACAAAAATTATTGAAAATATATTTTCAACTTTATGAATCTCAACATACATTTTATTTAAATAACATGAAATAAATGACATGGATTCCTAGTTATTGTGTTATTATTGTTATCCTTAAGATCATAGTTGTTTTTATCCGTTTTCCGTGTAGTAAGTAATTACAAATTGTGTATGCACGATTTATTTAATGTAAATTATATTTTTAATTAAATTCTTTTATTTATTTCGCTTATAAATTGGTATATAAAACATATATATGTGTACTGTGTTAATTAAATCCACAATTAAGCACTTTTTAATGATTAATTATTAATTAATTTTATTTATAAAATATGCAGCAATGCATGAAATATTTTTCAATTGTTGCAAGTACATCTATGTTAAGTAGATCTTGCGAGACATTAAACGATAGACAAATGTTATTCATAAAATAACAGTCTAGAATTTTTAATTAATTTTTTGAGAGCCTCATAATAGAATAGTAGAATTAAATAGAAGGTAGTCAAATTTAAAATTATTTTCTTCGATTCAAAAACTAATCTTCAACACTTATATATTATTTACATTCTCACTCAATTATTTGTGTTTATTTTGGCTTTACCTGTTATTAGAGCCTGATATACACACTTTAATATGATACTCCTCTTCAAGAATATCAAATACAAATGGAGTATTATTTTCATTACATTCAAACAATAATTAAAACGTTGAAAACTCGGTTCATTGACATATTGTTACAAAAAAAATCGTCTAATGATTACTTTGATATCAAACATCAAAATGTTCATTATATCAGAGTAACAGAACTTGAAACTAATCTACCTTACTTGCTCAAGTTGTTGAATGTATATACTTTCCACTAATCGACCACACTGCATACAAATATAACATCCGTTATCAAATTGAGCTTTATATATTTGGATTATTTGTAAAAATTACAACAACCTGACAGACGAACTTAGAGATAGATAAACATAATTAGTTATAAATTGAAATAATTCTTTTTATAAGAGTTAAAAATACCAAGTACATCTTAAAATTCAACATCGATGATTTTTTGTCAACGTACGTTTTATATTCTTTATGGAGAATTAAATCATTTTGACGTAAAAGGCAGTTATGAGTCACATTTGTATTTTTATCTATTTAGTTGAGAAACATAAATTTGTTTGATGAATGAGTTCTAATATTACAAGGACATACACATTTAAAATTTTACCAAAACAACATTTTATCGAATGTGATTCAACTTGATAATATTAGATCTTCAATAATCCCAGCTTGATTATATTCACATTTTTATCAATTACTATTCAGCAGCTCAAGTAAATTTATCAAGAAACAAAAAAAAAATGTTTCAATTTTTTTTTGACTTTGGAGATTTACTGGAAATATTAAAGAGATGAACAATTTTTATTCAAATACAATAATATACTGATATAATCCTTATTGGCTCAGTCTACTAATAAGAGTGACAGACGATGTATTGAGGGACAACATTTTTTTAAAAATAAGTGGTTAAGTAATGGATTTTACTTTGAGGCTGATAAGATTTTCTAAATATAATTCACAATTTGTAAACCATTAATAAATTTTATATAAATTGCCTGTATACAAATGTACAAGTGTTTAGACGAACGTACATTTAATTATCCACTCTATTCTCTCCAGAGGGTAATTTTCTTATTACTATAAAAATTTTAAATCGTTTTTCATTTACACAGGTTGATATTGAATTTTATTTTTACAGAGAATTTTGCTAAAAGTTGTTAGCAACTTTGCTAAAAGATCCTATCAATTGTTTGTTTTATTGGGGTTCGAGTGTGTTACATTTTAGAAAAAAAAATTAATTAATATATTTAGACCTGATTTTGAGAAACGCAACTTATAGTTTTTAAACTTAGAACAGTTAACTGTATTTCAGCTGATTTTTTGTTATCATGCTGTTGCCGTGCAATTTGGATCTATCTTGCTAATTTAGGTTATAAAAAAATTATTATATATTGATAGCTAATTATAGAATTTTTTCATGGTAGAGACATACTACCAATAGAGTTTACTATCTTGACAATTATCGCTCTCGTAAATAAAATTGATTACTATGATTACTGCAAGCAATGCTGTTTTCATAATAACCAATTTTGCATATGTACAATATTAAATGGGAAATACACTAAAGTAAATTAATTAGGTAATGTAAGAACCCTCGAACCACACATTGAAATAGGTATAGCTTATCCCTATTGGTGTTATATTACAGACGGATTTAATAGACACATGAAACACCATTCCCTTACCTCTAATTAAAACAACCTAAAACTATTTATATTCAATATATTACATTACAATTTCCATTTATTATTACTCCTATCATATCCTTCACAAGTTAATGTTGATACTACAATAATGTTATCGTTGTTATATATAATATACTTGCAACAAATTACAGGATAAATTAAGATACTGAACTTTTTTTTTTTATTAATTACTTATAAAAAGGTAAAGTTTAATAAGAGATGACAACCGAAAATAAAATTATTGTGTTTAGTGGTATTGAAGTACAAAATCGTTCAGACTGTTTCTGAGCAATCATAACTTACAAACAGATAAATAATTTACACAAATATTTTTCACTAGGTTGATCTCGAAAAACATACATCCATGGAAGTCAGAATTTCATTGTGCTTTTGTTTTAATTCTCAAATCTCTCTCTCTCTCTCTCTCTGTCTCTCTCTCTCTCTCTCTCTCTCTCTCTCTCTCTCTCTCTCTCTCTCTCTCTCTCTCTCTCTCTCTCTCTCTCTCTCTCTCTCTCTCTCTCTCTCTCTCTCTCTCTCTCTCTCTCTCTCTCTCTCTCTCTCTCTCTCTCTCTCTCTCTCTCTCTCTCTCTCTCTCTCTCTCTCTCTCTCTCTCTCTCTCTCTCTCTCTCCCTCTCTTTCTCTCTCTCCATAGAAATAGTAAAAAATATGTATAGTAAAATATTTAAGGACACTTCGATTATAGAATATTATTTACTTTATTTAAAGAAGTAACGAGGTATTCCTAGTAAATGTTGTATATTTATTTAGAATGGAATAATAGCCGAATATTTGTGTTTGGGCATTGTATAACCAAAATTCATTTATTTTGTCAATAAAGTATGATGAAGTAATTGTATTTCACCATTCGTAATTAATTAAACATTTCAAAAACAAACTATAAAGTAATTTATTACTGAATCACTAATGTTCCCGTCTCTTCAACAATTTTAACGCTAATGAGATTTAGATGATGTTTGCAATTTAAGCTGAACATCTAAAAAAACATAGTGTAATCTACTATCTACTTTGTAACACACTAAATGAAAGATAATAGGGAGATATATCATTTTATAAATTCATTCAATTATCTATCAGTTAGTAAAGTATTTTAATTGTAACATAAAAAAAAAAATAGGGCTTTGGAGGATTGTGAGGTAAACAAGACTGTTGTAGGAATAGTGTCTGCCATGCTGAACAGCAGGTTAATCCAGGCTACTCTGTATGATGAAATTATCACGGTCATGGCTAGACGTGGATGTGCACAGGGCGGAGTCTTATCTCCCCTGTTATGGAACCTGGTAGTGGATAAGATCCTTATGCGTCTAAACGAACAAGGATTCTACTCACAGGGATATGCCGATGATGTGGCCATCGTGGTTAGAGGTAGAGACATGAGTGTCGTTTGTGACCTCATGCAGGCTGCCTTTATCCAGGTGGAAAGGTGGTGTCAGGAGGAGCAGCCATCTGTGAATCTTGGAAAAACTTCTCTCATTCCCTTCACAAGAAAAGGGAATCTGGGAGTGAGGTCTCTCCCTAAGCTCTTTGGGCAGGAGGTAGCGCTGGAGAACCAGGTGAAGTACCTAGGTATTGTGTTGGATAAAAGGCTTACCTGGAACCCACAGATAGAACGGGTAGTAACCAGAGCCAAGAGTCTTATTTTTTCATGTAAGAGGGCTGTTGGTAAACAATGGGGTCTGCAACCCAAGGTGGTGATGTGGATATACACCATGATTATTAGACCACTAATCTCCTACGCTGCGGTGGTTTGGTGGTCTAAGACGTTACAAGGTGGGGTTGGAAGTAGAATGGATGGTCTCCAAAGGGTGGCCTGTTTGGCCATCACGGGGGCCATGGTGTCTACACCAACAGTTACCTTGTAATGCTCTACTGGATCTCCCTCCCCTAGGGGTTTATATTCAGGGACAGGCCAGGATGAGTGCATACAGACTACAGCAAACGGGTTGCTGAAGAAAGAGGTGGCCTGCAATCGGTCACTGCAGGATAAATCAAGTGGTCAACAGGGAAGTGTTAGACAAGTCCTCAGATCACATGATAATTAATGTTTCATTAGACAAGGAGGTTATATAACGAGTAGGATATAGTCTGGTTAACAGATGGAACGAAAACGGAGATGGGTACGGGCAGTGGCATAAATGGGCTCAACCCAGAGAGTTTCATGGTACTGCGCCTAGGTAAGCATGCTACTGTTTTCCAAGCAGAAGTAGGTGCTATCTCTGAATATATCAAGGGGAATCTAAGAATGAAATACACAGGTAAGAACATTCTGATCTTCACAGACAGTCAAGCTGCTATTAAGGCACTAAACACGACTAGAGTAAAGTCGAAGCAGGTATGGGACTGTATCTCATCTTTATTAAAGCTTAGTCAGATGAACACGGTCACTGTGGGCTGGGTTCCTGGCCACTCAGGTATTGATGGTAATGAGAGAGCAGATGAATTAGCCAGGTCAGGTTCAGAATCCCCTTGCGTGGGCCCGGAAACGGTGTTCGGGATCTCCTATGGACACGCCAGAGCAGCGGTTGATACGTGGATACGGGAGGGGGTGAATAGGGCATGGACGAATTCAACTACTAGTAGACTTGCAAAAAGGTTATTTAGACCAAGCAAGAAACATGCTGAACAACTCATCTCTCTCAGAAGGGATAACATGAAGTGGGTGGTTGGTCTCTTAACGAGCCACTGTCTTCTCAGAAAACATCTACACAGGATAGGGATTGCTGCAGACAATACTTGCAGGAAATGTGGTTTGGCTGAAGAGTCCGCAGAACACATTTTTTGGGGTGTGAGGCATTAGGACGAGCCAGGGTATACTCTCTAGGCCCGCCGGGGTAAGAGATGGAAACCATCCTAGATAACCGTATTGGTAGTATCTGTTCTTTCATAAGGATGACGGGTATCACTAGTTGGGTATAGGAAGGAAATTGGGGCGCCAAAAGATCTCTAGGTGGACGCCGGTGCGGCCTCTGAAGGACGCTTTCACCGCCCAGAACGGAAAAAAAGCATAAAAATACAACTTCTAATATTTAAAATAAGGCATGACGCTTTACATGGTGACCAAACGAATGGCAAAATAGATAAATTTACAATCATATATACGTGTATGTTGTTATGCTATTACCAATTTGTGTTGGATTTAAAGAAAACAGAGCACAAAAATTAAATTTACAATAGCAGATAACTACTATGTCGGTCTGTGATATTACTCCCATTATCTCACACACATAGTCAGGAGTCACTTTGGTAAAATTACAGGTCTGTATAAATAAATAAATAACAATTAACCAGCTGATGTAGCTGGACACACAAACATCTATTACATGGTATTTTTAAAGTTCTAATTGTGTAACTAGATTAAATTAAAATGTAAGAAATTATTGTATTATGTTTATCATTTGTCTGTAGTTGCAATTCATATCTGGTGTTGTGATTGGTATATATTTGTGATCAAATTGCAAGATGTGCAGTAACTGAAAAACTTCTTTATTTTAAGTTTTGTCGTTTTTCACATTTTGTCTTTTTGACATTTAAAAGAAATATTCTTTGAAAATAAAAAATAGTGGAAACATCTTAATAGAAAATATTGCTTTAATAATAAAAAAGCAATACTTTCTGGAATATTACAATGTGAAATTGCATCACGTGCAGTGAACAAAGTTCGTCCGAACACAAACGTGTATTTCAGCAGTTATGTAACTCATTGTCTAAACAAATTTCATAACAAACACTTAAAATAATGTTTCATGTTACAATTTTTTATCGGTAACAAAATAAAATAATAACATGAAATTATAATCTGAACTGATTTGTATAATCGAAATTTCCTGAAATTGTAATCTTGAATATTAACTATACTATGGTTGAATAACATTCTCGTTATTATTTGTTATTGTGAAGTTTAATGTATTTATAAAAAAAAAAATCAAATATATTTTATAATATAAGATTGTAACTTTTAACCGATAATCTGTTTTTACTATTTAGATATCACAGGAATAGCATTAAAAAGGAAATGGCATTTTACGCAAAAGTATTTATAACAGAATAAAAAAAAGAAGAATAGATTGAATGAATAACGCATATTTTTGATTAATGTTAACATTAAGTTGTTAAGGAAATATACAAGAGAACAGCAATGCTGCTTTGGTTGTATTGTACTTGAAGCGAACCCCAGAGAACGTGCAACATTTCAGTGAAGTGTAGTGTAGATCATATTTCCAAGATGATCACAACACACTGGTACCTGTTTTTATTTAATTTTTATATTTTATCATCTGAAATTCCGCAAACAGGTTACGTAATATGCAAGGTATTAACTTCATTCCAATTTTTTGTAGGCAGAATCGATAAAAGGTATTACTGTATAGGAAAAAGTACTTTACGTCTTTCACAACACGTGGGGTTTGAAGTATTCAGAAACTTACTGGAGGGTTCATACTTTAACTATTTTGTTATTTAATTTATACATCAGAATGTAGGAATATAAAATGTTATTTCCTCACTTAAAAATGCGTATCAATAATAAATATAACCAAGTCATTTTATGAAGCATATAAGCTCTTCTTAGGACCATTTAGAAGAGTAGGAAATAAACTTTTTACGACATAACTGCATTAAATCGGACATGTACACCACCGACCCAACTTATGGAACTCGATTATGTTTCACAGAATAATTTATATGTCAATTAAGTAACATTTTGTGCTTTTAGAAGAGACTAGACTAAAAGGGCTCATAAGAAAAACATGGTAAAAAAATTAATTTCCCAAATAAAAGTGAAGGGTGTTTTTTTCCTTTACATATATAACTTTCGTTAGCATAGACTTTCATATTTGTATGTAGTTGTGAGAAAGTTATGCAATGTAAGCAATAAATTCCATTCCGGAGAGTTAAGGATAGAGTGTGCCTTCTAATTTGAATTAGATTTGTTTAGAGTAAGGGTTGCAATGTAACATCTGTGTGCCGTGGCGGTTCCTTTCTTTTCTTAATAAAGGGACGCTAGAGAATTAAATAAAAGTCAATCGAATTATTATTATTTATTTTTTTATTTATTAATAATTACAACTAAGTTTGCCTTATCAAGTAATTAACATTTCATATTAAAGAAAGCAGTGTTTGGAACATCATCCACTGATGGAGTCCTATATTTTACACACAAAGTTCGTGCGGTTACTTATTTACACAATCTCGTTTACCAAATCCAGAGGTTTAGTTCGTTTCAGGCGCTTCACATCTTCTGTGTTGTTGATTACACGGAGCATTTCAGGGTTCTCGTGTTTTAGCAGTCTATTCTTATGCATGTTTGCATATCTCTTAATTTCTTCTGAGACAGTACTCATCCCGAGATCACGATGGAGATCATCATTTCGCACGAACCATGGCGCGTTAACCATACTCCTCAGAGCCTTATTTTGGAATGTTTGAATACCTTTAACATTTGTTTTTTTGGTACAGCCCCATAGTTGTATCCCATAAGTCCAAATTGGTTTTAATATTTGTATATATAGTAAATGTTTGTTGTGTAGATCTGATGTTGATCTCCTACCAAGCAACCAATTCATTTTCCTGAATTTAATATTCAGCTCTGTAATCTTCTTCTTAACATGCTCCTTCCAATGAATCTTTGCATCAAGTGTCATTCCTAGGTACTTGGCTGTATTTCCAGGGGCTATTAAGTGTCCATATGTTATAACCTGTGTTGGGTTTATCTTTCTGTTGGTAAAATTTACATGGCTTGATTTTGCTTCATTTAATCTTAATCTCCATTTTTGTATCCAGATACTAACTTTATCAATAGCTTTCTGGAGCTTGTGTTTTGCTTCCTCTGCACTATCCCCAACTGCCATTATTGCAGTGTCATCTGCGAAAGTGGCGATTGTATCAGAATCTTGAGGTATGTCATTTGTATATAAGAGATACAAAGTAGGTCCTAGGACACTTCCTTGTGGAACTCCTGCCGCTATATTCTTCATCTCAGAATATTCACAGTCTTGCTTAACCCTAAAGCATCTCTCAGACAAATATGACTTAAGTAATTTGTAGAATTGCTCTGGGAGATCCTTTTGCAATTTATAGAGTAAACCCTCATGCCAGACCTTGTCAAACGCCTGTGATACATCCAGGAACAAGGATGAGCAAACTTGGCGTTCTTCAATTGCTTTTTCTATGACATTGGTAATACGGTGAACTTGGTCAATTGTTGAATGTTTGTCTCTAAACCCAAACTGATGCTGAGGGATTAATTTCCTTTCTTTAATTATAGGTTTAAGACGATTTATTAAAAGTTTTTCAAAAACTTTTGAAATAGTCGGTAGAATAGAAATGGGTCGATAAGATGTTTTTTCCCTAAGATCTTTTCCTGGCTTTGGTATCATAATGACCTCCGCAACTTTCCACTGTCTCGGGACATATTTAAGTCTGAAAGAAGCGTTTATCAAATGCAACAACTTTATCAGGGCGTTCAATGGCAGTTCCTTGAGAATTTTCCCAGTTATTAGTTCATAACCAGGCGCTTTTTTAACGTTTAATTGTCTAATTTCCTGTACAAGGTCATTGTATGTCACTTTACTGATATCAATTAAATCATTCTTTTCAATTGGTACTAATTGTTTACATGCTGTTTTTGTTTCAAATGGTGTGAATGTGTCCTCTAGATGTATAGCAAACATATCTGCTTTCTCCTTATTACTTCTTGCCCATGTATTATCTTCTTTCCTGATGGGCGGAATATGAATTTTTGGTCTTTTAATACTTTTTGTCGCTTGCCATATTTTGAAATCACAATCCTTGTCAGCCGACAGCCCTTCAAGATACTTAGAGATGGATTCACTTTTGATTTGCCTCAATAAATCCTTAAGTTTATTACTCAATTGATTTAATTGTGATTTATGTTGGGGTGCTCTGGTTTTCTGCCACTTTTTGCGGATTTTCCTTTTCTTCAGTACTAGTTCACGCACTTCTATTGGATATATAACATTACCTTTGGGTTTGGTTATACTAGGTGTGTTATTCCAAGCTGATTGTTGGATGTTATGGATATAAGATTCAACTTCTTCCTCCAGCTGTTCAGGGGTTTTAAGTGGCATCTGGAGTTCTATATTATAACTCCGCTCTTCTCTAAACTCATCCCAATTTGTTTTAAAGTTAGTTAATTTAGGATGCTCATCTTTTTGTATTATATTTCCACTTATTGTCATAACAACCGGAGAATGGTCAGAGGCCAACTCGTAACTTTCACTGACATTGATGTACTTGTCCGACACCCCTCTAGCAATGAAAAAATAAATAAGGTCAGGGATCTTTCTGAAATCTGATGGCCAATACGTTGGTTTCCCAGTTGAGTAAAAATCACATTTAACTTCTCTTCCCGACTCATATATTGCTTTTCCTTTTGTAGTAGTCAATCGTGACCCCCAATAAGTATTCTATGCATTGCAGTCGCCTCCTATTATGAAATGATCTCCCAGTGTTTTAAAAAGCCTTGCATAGTCTTCTTTTTTTAAATTATATCTAGGTGGACAGAATTTGGTATCAGAAACACACTTTACTAATCAGTCCTACTGTAAAATCAGAGGATTTTGTCTTTACCACGTAGATCACCCTTCGAATCGAGCTAGAGGGGGCTCTGCAGTGGTTATTAAAAACAGCATTAAACATTTTGAGAATACAGAAATAAAGCAGGAAACAACGCAAGTAGCAACAGTTACAATGAAAATCAAACACAAAGATCTTAATATTTCATCCATAATCGAATTATGACAATGCATGTAATTACTTAAACCGAATACAAATATTCAAAATGTATTAGCTTTTAACTGATAGTTATTATATTTTGAGTTTGATAAATCAAAACTTATCTATAGTGCTACGTCGGTAACAAATACAATTTCCCATTTATATTGCTTGCATCTTGAACTTGAGTCAGGCGTCAAATAACAGCTATGACAAGCTTTATAAAATACATGATCTTATTTGTAATATAACTCACATCTCCAATAAAGCTAAGATAATGGAATATATTAGTTATTTAACATTTAGATTAAATTAATTGTTAAATGGTACTTAAATATTTAATTTATGGTTAAAACTGAAAATGACTACCATCGGCGTTATTTATTGGGAATCGTGAGGATTTTAATTGATAATAAATATTAATCTTGATATTTAATTGCAAATAACATTTTTGTAAACATCTTGTTTATAAAAAAGGAATAAAAAGAACATATATTGAAAACCTCAGTCCTCGAATACTGTTATATCATCACATAGGAGAGAGAAGAAGTGTTGGTCAAGACAAGAAAATACATATTATGCACCCGAAAATAATATAAAATATGTATAAATTTACAATCATAAATTATTGTGAAAATTTTCTATATGTTATTATAGTATCTTAAAATGTTCTTAACTGTCGATAATTGTTAGAGGATTTTTAAAACCCCTATACATATCACTGCATAATATATTCAAGATTGTGACTATACAGACTGAATAACATTTACCAATGTTTATGTTATGTCTGTCACCATCGTTGTTCATAATGTAGATTCCTTGGAAACTGTTGTTATAATTTATCTGCTTAGAAATTCTGAATATTATTTCCAAATTTCACTCATAGTTAAAAAGATTGTAATGACATCTGTATTTTGCAATTAAGTTCTTTTATCAATAGCAATAAATGAAATTGAAAAGTATTCTTCAACATTTTTCAGTATATCTAGATAACTTGATAACGAATTATAGTCTGGAAATATGAACAAAAATTATTAATAACATACATATTTTTAGCTATAGTGCTGAAAACTAAGTTGTATGATTTGTAATATATTTGTATACAGTTATGTTCGTGATTGTACAAATGAAAAAATAACGCTTAATATTCAAGTACACTTACATGTATTTATAATGGTTGTTTAATTATATAAATTAATTCTTCTAGAATTGAACAGTTTCATTTTATTCAATTGAATTGCATACTAATTACTAATTAAACAAGTTTATTATTTAAAGTAATTTTACAGTAAATTTATTTTATGAAAATTATAATCGAAAACGTTGCATACAATTTATCATATACTGTGCCATTTATTCGTTATGACGTTATTTTTCAAAATCGATTTAGTCATCTGCTTATTTTGACCCGTTTCATACTCTACAGGTTAGAGGTTATACATACTGCGTTATTATTGTCAAATTTGCCAAATATATATATATATATATATATATATATATATATATATATATATATATATATGTGTGTGGGGGGTGTATGTATACATAGCTATTAAGCATAATTTCGGTTTTTGATAACTTCTAGGACTAGTTATTGAAGCAGTTATATTATTTTGATTTAAATATTCCATAAAAAGAGTTACTTAGATAATTTCGTATTGTTGTATAATAATAAACCAATATAAATTAAATTTATTACTATGTTGTACTTAAGGAAAAATAATTATTTTGTTTCACTAGTTCTAAGTTTAAACGTTAGAGATAGAGTTCTGAAGTAATATCGATAGTATTGAAAGGATATTGGATAAGTTAAAGAGAAAAGTAATTTATATACGGGTGTGTTGGTTGTAGAATTTACTTATGTATTAGCAAAAAAGGAAGAAGATTGAATTTCTTCTAGAAGTCAATAAAGTTATATTTTGAGTAGCTGCACTTGAGGAGTGTAACTGACTAACTATGAGTTTCAGTAGTAGTAAATAGAGTGCGCTGAAGTTAGGGATAAACAAAAGTGAGGTCTACCATATGCCTTTTGCCTTGCTCCTTCCCACCAATTCCACATCTCACCGCTAGCCATTTGCCTTTTAGTTGTCTATTTTCATCTTTCATGGTCTTTTTTCGGCGAGTTAGTTCAAAATAACTATGGGAAGAGAACAAATGGAGATATTTCAAGTTAACGTTAGTTAAAGTGTCTTTAAAAAAGAAAATAACGGTCAAACGTAAATTCATAACATATAATCTGAAATGTCCCCATTCAACACGGTTCCACAACACGATCAAATAAATTTCTAAACACATGTGACGTTGAAAGGAGTAAATAACCTTCATCAATCGGATTTATTGGAAATGATTAAATATTCTAAGGAAAATCAAGGCTTCGAATATATATATATATATATATTGATTATGATAAATTATAATGACGAATCTAGTTATGTAAAATAACAATATAAATCATGATTAGTCGCACGTATTTTAAATTGTTCTACAAATAAACTATCTCTATTTTTTTATTTTTTTTATTAGTAATTTTGTTCAGGTTTACACTTTTTTCCATTCTTTTTTAACCAATGGTATACTTTGTTTTGAACTCTATTCAAACATTTTGGAAAAGTTCAAGAGGAATAACACTACAATCGTGGATTATTCTGTTTCTAAGCTCTGTTACATTAGTTGAAGATGTTTATAAAATACAGATTTCAAGTATCTCCAGAGAAGGAAGTCTAGTCTGGATTAGCTCTGGTGATCTTGCTTGCCACTCATGGGTCATCTCCTTCCTATCCACTGTTTTGGATAGTTCTCAGCCTGTTATGTATAGTAATATTTTAATGGGGTGGGGCCCCTCCTTGTTGGTAATGGATGAAGATTTCATCATCATATCTCTTTGTTCATCTTTGATTTTCAATTATTTCTCTTATAAAGGGGTTCACATACTTGAAGTAAATTAAGATAAAGCTCAACATTAAATTTCCATCTACAAATATTGGCCCTACAATTTTGTCACCAAGTAAGGCCGCCAATAAATTTATTTCTTCTGGTCATTATACAAATAATGAAAAATACAATCTAAATAATCACGCCACTTAATCTATCAAAATCGTTGGTTGAAAAACAGGACCGAACTTTGAAATGTGAATTTGTTCCTGAATTAACTCTATGCTATAGCTTTGAATAGTTGGATTAGTTGAAAAACATTATGTAATGAACCAATACTACTGTGTACGTGTATTATTAGTAGTGTATCATTTAAAATTATTTTTTTCACTACCGACCTGAAACAAGTCTTAAAAAAAGAACTAAAACTTATTATTAGACGAAATAGCAAACAACTACCAAAATTTAAAGGGAAGATAAAGGTAAAATATAAAATGAAAAACACAGACTATTAAACTACAATGTTAAGTGAATTTGCGGAGATAGATGGAGAGAGCGACGTTGGGAAGGAAGAGACCTAGGTACTAGTACCAATAATTATATAATGTAATGGCAAAGGAAAAACACACACACACACATATATATATATATATATATATATATATATAATATATATATATATATATATATATATATATATATAATATATAATTTTTCTACATATAGCTTCCTCAAGGGCTCAGTTTAGTTAGAGGATCATAAAAAATCATGAAGAAACCTATCGGGATTTGCTTCATGTAGATTTGGGTTAAATCCATCTAAGGTGGGTAGCAAAGTTAGAGTTTTTATAGGCATGTTTCCAGCTATTTAAATGTTCTTTAATGCTAACTTTTATAGATCTACCTGATTGACCTCTGTACTCAGAGTCACAATCTTGACAAGATATTTTATAAACTCCACTATTTTCTATCATTTCTTTTTTAACTTTATTATTAACCAACCTTATTCCTAGATTTTTTTGTACAATAAAATACAACTTTACGATTACATTTAGTTGAAATAAGGTTACTGATTTTATATCTAGTTCTGTTGATATAAGATAGTTTACAATATTTAACTATTTCAATGCCATCATTATGGGAAGAGTAGACTAAATTTTCAGCTCTTCGCTTTAAACTTCTTTCTTAAAATATTATCTATTAAACTATCATCGTACTTATTATTAACAGCAATTTGTTAACGAAATTCAGTTCATCATTGAAGTCATTAGGTGAGAGAGGTACAATAATAAGTCTATGTATCATGCTGTTAAAAGGAGCATGTTTATGGCTGAATAATATGGTTAGAATCAGCAGGTATTACTGTATGTGTATAAGTTGGTTTTCTGAAAACTTTTAATTTATGATAACTATCAGTGATATTAATGTAAAGGTCCAGGAAATTTTTGTTGTTATATATACCACTTCCATAGTGAACAAAATATTGCTATTTACAGAATTTAAGGTCTTAAGTAGAGAGTTTGACTGCCTATTAGTGCCACTAAACAAATACAATTTATCATACACAAAAAGGTCATAGTTTTGATCCGAAAATGAATAATAAACTCTTACTTATAGAAAATAAAATGAATAGATTAAATTATTTAGAATGTTTAGATATTAAACATGTGTTGAACTTAAATGACAAAATTGTATTCAATTCTTCACCCCTTCTAAAACCCATCCTTAACATAGTTTACCAACCTTCATCTACCTGCTAGGTAATTCCCCTACCCTTCCCGATCTCTCTATTGTATTTCAGTTTCCTGTTACTTGTGTATGTATAAATAGTTGTCAATACTTGTTAATTATCAGTTGCCCCATGATGCACAAGGCGGGAAAATTGCAGTTCATTTATATTATTAAAACAATTTTGAACTTTAGCTTTATTGATTTATTCAATCCCTAAAATACCACTGCTTTTATTGGCGTAACTAACAATTTTACATCTTGTATTTATTTACGAACGTGAGAAACAAGTATATGTATGTACATTTTGCGATTCACAAAAAAACTATTCATGGACTTTTAGTGAACCAGAAAAAAAAATCCCTGTAATTGTCTCCAATCTGTTTAAACGAATTTTAATTCAGTATTTTTAACAAATAAGCAATCGTATTATTAATCGGGAGGTCTAAAGTTTATTAATTATGTGTCATATTTTGTGCTTCACATCTTACGTCACCCGTTTCCCACTTTAATTCTTCAAACATATAAAGTTCATGACATTGGATTCTTTACATAGGCCTACGCATACAATTATATATATATATATATATATATATATATATATATATATATATATATATATATATATGTATATATAAACTCTATAGAATGAAACATAAAATAATAAATTATTTGTCTTAAAACTTTCTAAAGTACTATATTTTAGCCTACTACATTTCACTTTATTGCATCTACAAAAGAGATAAAGTATGTTTTGAAACAAAAACCATATATATATATAATGTGAGTTGTACGCTCAAGGGTTATCTGATTATAACTTTAAAGTAATATCAAATCCTATTCAAAGCTAGATTTTAAAATTATGATATATAGGCAACTAATTACAAGTAAATTACTTATGAAAAGCATAACAAAAACTCGATTACTTAAATAGTGATCGTTTTTTCAAATGGTGGATGTTGTAATATTAATTTATTTATAAATAATTCTTCAATAATTTACCCCTTTACACAATAACCATAATATGTCATAAAATACCACCACTTACATGTAAATAAAATAGAATTTTACGGTCAATTACCAAATGGACAAAAATAATTAACAAAGTCAAAATTCTAGTTGAACGATATCATATGGTTCCGAGGTAACCATATAAAATTTAAAATATGATCTTTCCATGTTTCGCTGTGGATTTCATTTCAATAAAATAAACTCTGTGCACACAGTTTAAATGAAATGTGTCCCTATAAAATATTGCCAATAAAAAAACAACTAAAAATTCCATTTTCTTTTATTACTTACCCAGTAAACGAAATGTGAGGTAGGTTTGTTAAATTCAAGTTATTTTACTTCCGTTTTAAGATTAATCACAGGAAACGAAAATAAGTGGCTTCCGTTATGCAATACACCCGTAGTCGTTAGTGTTGACCTCATTGTCTGTGATGAAGTACTATAGCGAGTAAAAAAATAATTAAAACATAAAAGTAGATATAGAGTAGTTCTACATTGTGCCCATGTAGATCCCTAATATTGTTCAGAAAAATCTATTTCTAAATGTAAAAACAAAGGTAATTTTGAACAGTTTGTGTTCTTACCTAGTGAATAATTCAATTTATTATAAATTATATAATAAGTTGAATATTCAATTGTACCAACCTATCTCTCATCGATATGAAATAGCGAAGTTATTGGCAAACATGTACTTTCGAATTCCGACTTCCCAAGAAAATAATTTAATCGTTTAGTTACAGACCCGAGTCACCGACGGAATAGTAGTGACCATGGTTTCCTTCACATATGTACATCTTTCATGGCCTACCAGGTTCAAGTTACCGGCACGATTGGAGACTGTTTACGATAAACACATTTCCAAGACCCTTTAGGGAATACAGTAGCTGGCGTGAAGAGAGTTATGATGTAGAAAATGACGAGGTTCAGAAATCATCCCTAACAACTGTTTTAAACAAACGTCTTACTTTGCTGGATAAACCCAGTAATATATCAGTACTATAATTTAACCTTTTCTATAAGTGCTTAGAAACCATCATACAGAAGATATTCTTGCAGAAGACCATCATATGGAAGACGTTCTTTCATTACTTTGTATAGTGGTATAAGTAAGTATCATGATGGCACCTAATAAGTCATTTGTACACGAACTTTTAACCACAGTGTAGCGAAATAGTTGTAAAACCTATATATCATTTTTCAGCATCTAGGCTTTAAAATCATTTTATAATTTCACATCATTAAAATCTTTCATTTGCGAATTATAATTTGATTTGTTAATATAAAGTTAATTGGTATAAAAATTCTAAAATAAATGTTTAAAAAAGCTGAATTGCAAGTTCTACTATAAACATTGTCCCCCTCATATTATGTATATAATTTAGAAAGAGATAAATTCTTTAAACATTAACTTTAATTATATATAATTATATATATATATATATATATATATATATATATATATATATTAATAGAAATATGATTTTAAATAGTTCTAAGAATTATATATGCTTTTAGAAAGATAACGTACTTCTGATTTCTAGATTTCTGATTAATATAATCATCACAGTTTACTATATCTAAAAATTAGAAAATAAAATTTAATAACTTCACAATGACTGAGTGGAACAAGTATTTTTTATTAAATTATTATTATTATTATTTTTTTTTTTTTTACATTTTACAATTCACTGAGAAATGAAAATGATTGAGAATTGCTCATTGCAAGAACTTAACTTTTTTCCAATGTATCTCTTCGTTGGTGTCATCCCGTCTCATTTCATTTTTCCACCAACTTTTATCTGCATTCCTTTTCTGTAGGACTCCTCAAGTAGACAAATGTCCTTGAATCTGTTGCATAGGCCTATCCAAAGTACTGGATTTAATCAAAATAGATTTTTTTTCTTCTATAAACATGACACAGAAAGATGTTTACCGGAAGAAAAACAAATTACTATGCAAAATATCCATTCGAGTGGTCACTGGCTCCAAAAGAAGGTTTTTAGAATAATGTCTTCGCATGTCGGTGGCTCGCCTCTAGATTTCTATGCGTAATGAGTTAAATTTTATCTAAATGAGTGACATGGAATCATTTATATGTTGTCGAATTAATAAACTAGGATTAATAAAAAAATATTTGCCATAGCTCCGATTTTGAAACAAAATAATTCTTGTATTCTAAGATCCTGTTGCAAATATAACGAATGTTATAAAGAACCAAGGTATTGGTTTCATCTGGTAGTAAAATACAATGTGTCAGTTCTTTATCCAAGTGACATCCTGGTCGACAAAACACTTACAACAAACGTAATTCAACAACTTGTGTTTAAAAAACAACAACGTAAAGATATCCAACATATTAGATTTGTCGTACTAGATATATCGTTTTAAAAATAGTAATGTAATTTTTATTTTTTTTTACTTTGGTAATAATATATTTATATAGGTGGAATAACTGGTATCATTAAAAACTACTGCAAAATCAACGTAATTGGCGAGAAATGTTTCTTCCGTAATTGGATATGTAATCTAATCGGAATAACGTTGAGGTGTTTTAGAATTATTCCCAATTATTATGTAATATATTTATATATTATAACTCCATTTAAAGATAAATTAAAAGTCCTCTCCTTTGATTTTGTATGGATTTGAAGTGTAAATATAACACAAATATTTAATGACTAAAATTTATCAAACTAATCAAAATATTGTTTTCTTTGAAAACAGAATAAAGAGTTTTATTTACTCTATCTAACTCTGTAACTTTCTAAAGTGTAAGTGGTGAGGTATGGAGCAAAGACATTTGGATATATAACTTCAATGTAATTAGTCTGTTTGTAAAGGCGAAAAACAGAAATCATTAAATAATATACTGAGTAGGTAATTCCATCATATGGAAATAGTAATAATTAGTAACATTTTATGTGTTTTAATATATGTTTGAACAAACTTTAGTAAGAACAGTTGGCCTTTCAACAACTTTTGTAACTTTTAGTGTATTTCTGCAAAATTAATGAATTAAAAACAAAAATGTGTTCTTTTAAAGTATACTATATAACAGTGAGACATATCAGATATAAGAGTGAGATTTTATATCAAACTAACCACCCTTATAATTCAATCTTTGAACTCAGTAATGACACTAGGACATTAAAATATTTTATTTTTACAAATATTAAAATTACTGTCTAACATTAAAACTGTAACGTTAGACTACATAACTACCAAAATATTCAAATTTATTTTTTTTGCTATTAATATTACAATACAAATATTAACCAAGCATTAGCTGACTTTATTTTGAACTTAAAAAATAAAGAATCCAATAAAACTTTGTGAATATTTAATTCAGTCACATTCTTTGAATAAGTAGCTTCAACCTGAAATACAAAGTCTGTATGTAATACTGTAATAACAAAAGTTATACGCCTCCTTAACATGTATGTTGGTGAGAGTATCACATTTGTAGAGATTTTTCTGAAAGTACATTATTCGTAGTACATTACAAAGTTAAAGTTTGACGTCTATAAAATAAAGAAAACTTCTATGGTCATAAAACTGAGAACTTCCCTTAAGTATATAATCGGAACACTTTGACATCTGTCGAAATTGTAAGTTGACATTTATTGTTAAACACACTTATTAAATGTCGTGTTAATTTCCATTCAAAAATGAAGAGCTTTGAAAATATTAACCTTTAAGTTGCCCTCACCTACATACCTGATACTTCAATATCGTTGGATAAATATTAGTTAATTATAGAATATGGTAATTTTATTATTATTTAATTACACCTGACCGCATTTATAAAACTGATTTAAAAAAATAATAATCACACGTAAGTCATGTGTTAACTGTAATAACTTTTGTCTCTTAAAAATTAAACTACAATTTAAAAACAAATTCTTATTTTGTATAAGTAATTATTTCATTTCAAAATAATGTCTTTAAAACCTGATTGAAATCTATTTATTGAAATGATCAATATACTCCTTAATATATTATAATAATTAATTTTCTACTACATTATAATTATTGATACTTAAGAACTTTGAGTTTTTATAATAGTTTAACTTAAAACATTTTTCGCTTAAAAATTTATGTACTCCGATGTTGTTTATACTTTCATAGTAAAGTAACAAGGAAAGATTTATCTAAATATCATAGTTTTTAATTGTTTCGCTTTTTCTAAAAATGGAAAATATTTTTTTCTTCTTAAATTGACTCTAATAAACTAAATTCCAATTTTTATCGCAGCGTAATAAAATTATATTAACCAAAGGGGGAAAAAAGGTAAACTTTTTCCTGCATTATTTTAATGTCTAATCATTGGTTATTTTTTGTGAAGTTAATATGCATGTTCACATTTTTGAAGATATATTAGTATTCTGTCAACCTGATTATAAACTAATTTTAAATAATTATATAAAGTAATTGCAATACTAATACTATTTTTTTTTTTTTAGTTATTGAATAATTAGTGTTAATTTTAAGACATAGAATTAAACTTCCGTATTATTGATAGTTTTTAAATGCTGAGTTAAATTTTGTGTAACACATCGTAGTATAAAAGAAGAAATAATTACATTGTACATTTATTTACAATGTCAGTTTAACAGATTAAAAAGACACTTTATCTGCATATGAATACTTTCTAGTCCCACTGGTTTATAATGGACAGAAAAGGTTTTAGTTTTTAAGATAAACGTTTTAAGTCTAAGGCGTTATCAGAATATTGACGTCTTTAATTTTTCTTTAAATCACACATGAAACCATAACTAAAAGATTAACATTTTAATTCGGTAACATTTTCATAAAGAACTATTATTATTTCAACAATTTTTATTAGAAATTAGAAGGTGAATATAAGGACTTTTTATGATTAAAATATCTTGGTATTTTAGCAGATAATCAATATAAGCTCACTTAAAATAAAACGTGGAGCATTTCTCACATCAGCTGTAAAAAATCTCTGAGTGTATTATTTTATATTATCTAATGTTATGGCTTTAGAAATCCGGTAAAAACATTGTTGCTGGGATATGCAAATGGCTGACAACAATCATAGTACCATAATAACAACAATAATGAAAAATCATACTTTTTAAAGTTGTTTAATACTTAAAAGACGACTTGAACTTCTAAAACTTCATATATGTTGTAACTAAATGTATTTGTACATACAACTTTAAAATTCCCATTTATTGTTCACTATGTAGGATAAGAAACTGTTACGTACTCTTAAATGGAAGACGTTATTATAGGAAATCATTTAATTGAAAACATCCCTCTTTATTGTTGGATAAATTATATAGTTTATTTTACGAAGAATCTGTGTTTCATGCTTAACTTAAATATTGATTAGCTTATTTCTAGATTTTAATTAAGAGGTTCATAATCGAAAAAAAATCCTGCTAATTCGACAAGTCACCCATTTTCACCTATTCCAAATTTGATACGATATTAGTAGTACTTCTATAGGTTGTTTAAACCAAACTATCAAAGTTAAAATTATAAACTACATCATTAAATTTATGTTGAGGCTTCATTCTAAATAGATAAATCTCGTATTCACATCATCAAATATATTAAGATACCGATTATTGGAATCTATATAGGTGGCTACATTACCATTCATGTATTCTTAAAGTGCATTTCCAAAGTAATTTTCTATTCCGGTTCATCTTCTGATCGACATAACTAGAGCAAAGAAGATTAGTAAAACAAAAAACTAGAACAATAACCCATTTTTATTTAAATTGATGATATTTATACAATTTTTAAATAAATATCAATATATTACTGCAACACATAAAACTCATATATATATTCAATCATATTTCAAATGATTTTTTTTGTGCAGATTAAATACGAATAGATTTTATAATAATATGATACATGTAGTTAATAAAAGGAAATACTTTAAATAATCAAATCAATGATCGCATAAATCAAAACATATGTAATTCGGCTGTATTTTTTTCTTCTTTTTTTCCCGTAATATTTGTCAATTTGTTAGCAATCCAATATCTAGCATAATTGGATTTAAAATAATGTTTTGCACGAACACATTGCGTGACATCATATTGCGTGTTTCGTTATGATAAGACATATGCAGTTGTGTCGTGGAGACTTATAAATATGGAATAGTGTCGTATTTCTTCAAAGAAATGTTATTAAAGTAATATAGATGTAACACTTTGATATTATTTCCTAAAAGAATGAGATATATAGAACGAGTTTAAAGTGAATGTAAAGGTGTGCATTAAATGATTTATGGTCAATTAAGTTATTCAAATAGACTACAGTGTAAAACTAGCGTCTTCATCTACATAGTTGTATTAATACACGAAATTATTAAACAGTTTTCCCAAGTAGCAATTTAACCTTATGTATTGAGGTGATGAAGTGTAATTCAGCTTCATTAATAAAAAAGTGTTTAAACTATAATTTGTTTAAAAAAAGATATTAAGTATTTCACTGTTTTAATGAATAATTATTTTGATTATTCTTAAATTGGTTAATTAATCTCGGAATTAATATATCTTATATAATTATTACATATTACAATGCTAATATTCTCGTCAGGTATTTATTGCCTTTCCTAACACCAATGACAATAAATATACTAGACACGTGAATTTAGTATGTTAATTAATAAAATATATATTTACAGGAGGCTAGCCTACGAGATACAAAAAGTCATTTATAATTTTCCGATTTCTGATAAATGTAAAAACTCTGTTTGTAACACTATTTTAAAGTCAGATATTTATAAGTATAATCAGAATTATGGGACCTTTGTGATATTTGATTTGTTTATACATTTTATGAAGCTATTTATTAATTTAAAAAAATACAATCTCGTATTCTATTTATTACGTTACAGTTTATATTGAGTTTTTACTGGAAGCGTAGTGAACCGATAGCTACATAATTACAGGATTGTACATTTAAACTTATTATAATATTTAAATAAATAAATGGTTGAAAACCGATCTTTAACAACCGATTTACAGAAACATATCCTTATTTTAAAATTAGTTCGAAAACAACATAATTAGCTCAGAAGAAATCTTGGTGTAAATTTTATTTATTTTTTTTTTTTTTCACATATATGTCAGTAAAACGATATTTTGTTTTTAGTAAACAACACCAATATTATAAAGTTTATATCAAGTCCACTACTAATTTGTTATTATTAAAATTAAAAGAAAAAGAAAATAAAAGCCCGCAATTACAAATATTTGTTTGTAGTCCTATATATATATATATATATATATATATATATATATATATATATATATATATATATATATATATATATATAAATAAATTAGAATAATCAACAACAGGGTAGTAAGAATAATAATTATTATTCCACAGTAAAAAGGAATAATTCAAAAAATAGACCCATAAAGATATGACATGACTATGAAACATAATATTATGTGAATATAAATTTCAATCAACTGTATGTTTACTCTGTTAATACCTCCTCTTTCCAATCGAATTTCGATGGAACTTGGCAGAAGTTGGGTGTACAAGTCAAAATATGGAAAATGGATGCTTATATCTTTGGACAATTAGAATAGTGAGATATTGAATTGTTTAAAAAAAAGATTGCAGTAGATGCACTTAAATTAACGATAAAGCAAAAAAAAATATCATAAAATGATCTGTGGAAAGATATTGAAGGATCAAGTGGCGCTACTTCATGAAATTTAATGGACAAAGATTTGAATTATACAAATAAATGGAAATTAAAAAAGGTTTTTTTGCAATATACATTTTTAAATTCATATTTTTTTAGGAATTATTGTATAAGGTTAGAGCAATGAACCTACTAAATTTGATAAAAAGAGGTAGAAATTTCAGAATATTAATATGAATAATTCCTGAGAAAAAGTTATATACCATAAACTCATTTAACAATGTCTCTTACCAACCGTTCATCTCCACTTAAAAGACCTCTCACCTGGTTATGATTTACTGTAACAGCTTCCACAGTACACGATTACTGTTTTTTCGTTTACATTGAAAACATTATTTACACAGAAGGTTATACACCACACAAATTTAATATTTTAGCTAACTTATTTGGTTTTATTATATGACAATTGTTTTTAGGACGAAGATATTGGTTCAAATATACGTTTTTGACAAGGAATCCTTAGGTAGCTTTTGTTTTGCTCTTATTTTAAAATTGTTATTAGTTGATTTCTTTTCTTAAAAGTTTAGGATAGAAATAGTTCTGTGTAGGTGAGTTATTGTGCAAACAGAATTAAGGAAGATGACTTAGTCAATGAAAGGAATCTTGTATTCTAGAAAGTTGTGTTATCTTTAAATTACTGACAAATAGTGGAATATAATAAATCATTGCTTTAAACTACTTTCAGCATTTTTACTGGTGAATTATTCCTTACGGGAATTGTTGTATATACATAACCTTATGTATTTATTTCATTGCTTTCATTAAAATAAATTATATTTTGTAATAATATCGGCAAGATATAGACAATGATAACTTCCTGTGAATGTACAGAGATTTAATTTAGCGTTTCCCATATCGTTGAATCTAAATAAATTTATATTACCACACTAAAATTTTTACAAAGAAACTTTTAAATAGCAATGACTCAACTATTAATAATTCCAATGGTACAAATATGATATAATTCCGTAAATTGTGGTAAGTCCTTCATTTAATTATTTCCAAACCAATCATAATATATCTCATTTATTTTTTACTTTTCGAGAAATTGATTATTGTTTCAAAATTGTAGAGAAGTCTTAGTTAATAATCCATAGTTAACCTTGCATTAACGTGAATTGAGAAAAAAATATCTCTTTCATACTAACATGTTTGTAACTTTAACACTTTTAAAATCCAGGATTAAGTTTCTTATGTCTTGTCACTAACACACCATCAAGTTAAGATGTTATTCCGCAACTAAGTTTTGACAAGATCAGCTAGACACTTAATTAAGAGACATGCAATATTATAGTTTCGTTGTTAAAAATATAGAATATCACTCTCAATATTAAATATTTTTTTACAAATACAGTGAAATAAATTGCCTTCTATGACACTCATGAATTTGTGTGTTATATATATATATATATATATATATATATATATATAATGTTTATTGTTACTGTCTACGTTAAGTTTGTTGCAATAGTTGTTTATATAGTGTTATGGAATAGATAACACGAGTTATTCTAAATCAAAAAAAAAAAAATAATAATAAATAAATAAAATGGGAAAGAAAAAAAACCTGCTTAATATATGAAAATATCATTTATCGCAATATACACAATATAAACAAGTGGTAAATAAATAATCATTGAAGCCTGGACGTATGTGAGATACTACTAAAATTACTAATACATGAGTAAGCGCAAGGATGACAAAGGACCTGCTGAATAAAAGGAAAAAAATCAATATATCTAACCTAATAAATAAATAGCTGAAAATATTTAATAGAGAAACGGCAATTTTGTTATTAGGAGGTGATGTTTATTATTATTATGTTGTTTATTATTATAAACAACTTTTACAAAATAAATTATGTGTATAATAATATACCTTGCTAACTCTCAAACGTATTAGAGAAACGAGAGTGGAACTGAAATCAAATCTTATATCAATACTAAATTAAAATTTGAAAATAAATACTTGTATTTAGATACGAAAGCTGAGATTGTATTGGCTATTCTTCACAATGTATTAGTTCAAAATCTCGAGATACACTTCTAACTCTGGGGACAAGAAGTTTTCTACCAATAATAACCTGGAAAATAATATCCGTAAGAACACATCCATTTTGATAACTTGACAGTTACATATGGTCGGTTCATGTTGTTTTGATCTATTACATATCGGAACACTTTTACTTGGTATCCTTTAAACATAGACATATTGTTTTGACCGTTCTTAAATTTAGCTCTAGGTTTCGATACAAGATCTTTTTGATTATATTTTTTTCATATTTTATAAGCTCTATGTGTATTACATGACAGCGTGGATAGATTCATTCTCTCTATGCGTGTAGTGTTAAGTTATAAACAACACAATTTTAAAGTTGTTAAATTAAATATTTATAAATTCCTTGAATACATTACGACAATAATATAACTACACAAGATTATACATATAGTTTCAGCTTTAATTAACCAAATGTAATAAACATTATAAACTGTCTTCATAAATATTTTAAATGTCTGTCATAATTAGTACTGTGTAAATATTATTTAATTAATATAAAACAATATATTTTTTTTTTTTAACTTCTACAATTTATTGTGAGTCTTGCCGACCATGGTTTCGCCAGTAACGGCATTGACGAGGCAACAATACAGACTAAGGAATGTTTGAAACAACGTGTTTAACATATTTAACATAGAACAGTTACTTACTACAAAGACTAAGGCAAGGAAGTGGAAGATGGGGAGGGGTGGGGTACATATGGTCATAAGGAAGACAATGGGTTTAATAGCGGTGAGTTGGACAAAAATTCTACCTGATCGTTAAGTACAAGGCTAGAATCTTTACAAAATATTCTCTTAATTTCTAACATTTTCAAGGAATTTAGTTTTCTACTATTATCATTGACATGGAGAATCTTAAAATTAATATTGTTATAAAAATCTAACACAGAATGATTTTTTCGTTCCTTATGTGAAAGTGGAAATGTATATAACAATGTATATTAAGAAATTTCTTAGAACTTAATATTAAATTTCCTTACAGATTGCCCAATATATATTCGTTACACAACATCTTAAATTGTTAATTAATTTTCGTTTATGTTGATGATATATTATATATAATTTCATGTATGGCTGCAACTTTCGATTCTGTTTTTCGAAGATATTACAAGTTTATATATGTAGTTCTACAGTATGTAGTGGCATGTTCAAATTGTTTAAAAGAGTAATATTTTAAATTATTGTATGATTGAATGATTTATTTATTATAAATACACTTCCTATAAAAATAAATAAATTTATTTCATAATTTTATTACTTTTTGATTAATTACAACCACTTTATATCAAAATAAGTCTGTTTCGTCTAAAAGATGGATCATTGTCCCTATTAATATAGTTTTTATGAGACTGTAAATGGTTTGATGTGGCGTAAATAAAGTGTTTTGTTTGTTGATGTTACTTTCTTCTTTAATTTGGTATATATCAGTTAACAATGGGTTTATTTAATGAAAAATACAAAGAAAGAAGGATAGATATTATTTCGTACGAAAAACTTGTCCTCAATATCAGAGTTAAAATTATAATCCACGAAGTTTATTTTATAATAGGATCTGTCTAAAACTCAATATTAACTGCTCACATATTATTGAGTTGCGTACTAACATCGGGTGTAATTTACATTCTCATTTATCACACACTAAAAAAGAAGATAGTAATAGTATAATGTATAATTTTATTTTATGAGAACAATTCGTAAATATTAATGAAAAGGGACCCAAGCAAACAGGTGATATGCAATTACACCAATACTATTTTTTTTTAAACCAAACATTTCAGGATTGCCTGCAACAATGTTTTGAAATATTGGTTTCATCAACAGAGCTCTAATAGAATAAGTGTGAAAGCATTTTTTAAGATTCCCTAAATCTTGGTCATTATTTCGCTCTCCAATTTGTAAACGATATGTTAGAATAACCTCCTTTCTGAAAATAGAAATAATTGTGTTCTTATCTCTTCAATAATAATTGATTAATTGTTAAAATAACAATTGTGTAAATTTATTTGTCTCCAATATGACTATTTATAATATGATTTATATATTTAGAGAAATTAACATACGGTTATTCTTAAAATAAAACATAAGTAAATCAAATCTGTAATAATTCCACAAAATATAATAATATTAACCTTTAGAATAGGCTAAAGTAGGTTGCATTAATATCTTTATTATTTCCATATAAGCTTTTATAAATTATTAACAATAGTTTAATAAATTTATCATTGTCTTATTATAAATTGTAATAAATCAAGAGATTTTAACTATAAATATCATCGTTAAGGAGCAGTACAATTGTTATCTCCGTATATAAAACCCAAAGTCTATCTGTATATCTGTGTTATTTGAACGGGTATTCTTGTAGGATAGGGAGGGACAAAATTAGAGAGAAATTATTTTTAGAGAGGAAATAAGAACGATCTGGAAACATCAGAAGCATCCATATGGATATCTTTTAGCTTCTACGAATTCTGATATTTTTTTAAGAAATAAGAACTCATTAAACCGAATTGTAGTACAAGAATATTAAGAGATAGAAAATGTTTAATTGTAGTTTTAGTAAGGACGTATGGAAAAAAGTAATTGCATATGATAATATTTGGGTCGGGGAGTATCAGAAAATCTGTGCAATATTGTGTTATTCCGCAAATATAATACGTGTTCAAGTGTCTTTAATTTTGAAACTCTAAACATCAATATGCAGTATATTCATAAGAACAGGTATATTAATAACAGTTATTGTTTGAGTATTATCAAGATAAAACATTTATTTTGTGGTACAAAATTACTTGGAAAAAGTTACATTGAAGAAAATATGTAATTATTTGAACACTTTCAACGGATGCTTCATCACCTTTATGGATAATTTGATATGATTTTTTTGTGCATACTGAAGGCAAAAACTTTTCGTCAACATTGGCTTTTAAAAGAAAATGAAGTAAAGAACGTATATTAAAAACGTAATCGAATACTCCATCAGATTCAGGGTTGTAATAGGTTGATCAAGAGGGACGTGATAGGATAGATAAAAGAGAGTATCTAACCCAAGACTACAAAAAAAAAACGTGTAAACTAACTAAAGTAGAACTATAAATTCGAATTGATAGCATTTATTATAGTCTTCATGTATTTGTTGTCGTTTGGTCAAAAATTCATACAATGTGATGTCTATTTTTAAATTTCTTAAAATAGGTGAATCTTTATATTATAGTATTTTTCTAAACTTTAACAAGAAAAAGAATATTTATTCGATCAATTGTATACAGTCACAGAAATATATTGAGGGTAATATAGTTTCAAGCTCACTACTATTGGGTTTCATTTGTCACATGTTGTTGCGTTGAAAGGCTAGATTGGTTTAGATAAACATTGCAAAATTCTTTCTTGGAGCACTTGTATTTTTCAGAATATATTTCGAAGAATAATTTTCTAAATCTATGTGTGATTTTGGTCAGATTCCAGTAGAATAAGTATAGTTAGTATTTGTGAAACGTCTTATTTTATCCCTTTCTATATTTGGGCCATATATTTTTTTAAACTTATGTCTTAATGTTGTTTATTTATATTTTTTTTTGGTATAAACACGCTCATATTTGGTTCGTAGGAGTGAAACATAACAAAAAAAATAGTAGGGAATTATAGTTATAGAGAAAAAATCAATTATGCTTTTTCATATTTCTAAATTTCATTTCAGTTGCATACCATCAATCATTATTTAAATGTATTTGCCTATGTTTTATTATTTAGTAATTTCGTTATGAAATATTGTATGAGACAAACATATAAAATGATTCTATTTTTTCTGTGCTATAGTTTATCATGGTTTCTCATTAAAAAGCCCTTATCAAAAGCTAAAATAATTATACCTCCATAGATGTGATTCTATTGTTCTTTATTTTTGTAAATATAAAAAAAATGAAAAAATAAATAAATAAAATAAATGGCAAAATTAAATCTATCAAACACATTTCACAATTTTAATACTGTTTCATATGTAATGTTATGTTATTTTAGGAAACGTTTTTATTTATATTTATCAATTTAAATAATTAACGTCTGAAAATGTAAAACAAAATAAAGACATTATTAGAGATATGAATATGTATAAAATGTAAAACCTAGTTCACTTTTATTATTATATTGACCATGATAAAACCAAGTAAATCACTTTATAGATTTACAAAAATGAAAATGCTAAATATAAGTGAATAAATTTCCATTTATAGCAGAATGTGAACTCGCATAAAAGAATATTATACTTGCAAAATTTTTAAAAACGTTTAAAAGTGCAATTAGGAAGATAAAAAGGAATTTCTGTAAGCTGAATATACAAAACTACAATTATTAAAGATTAAACTTTAATATACCTCGTTTATAGCAGTCATTCAAGGAATTACATATGAATTATATGGTTTATTCAATTTAAATGTATTTATTTTAAATAATATCATAAGGAACATTGGAGATATAAAATTCATTTAATGAGGATGAACGTTCAACTTGGATTTCACAAATACATTTTGTATTAAATAACACTATACAATTAAAATGCATAAATTCATGGAATCCATTATATTGTATACGTAATATCATATATTTATTTAAATATAAATTGATATTATAAAAGTTTATTAACATTATTAGCAAATTTTGTTCAACATTTTATTCAATTACATTTTTGCCTAAATAGTGCTTAAATATTGAAGACATAAATAATTTTAATAGTTTTATTAATTAGTGTTTAATTTCCAGGACTTATTACATACGAGTTTTTGTTACAATATAACTAAAATAATAAAAATGTGTAGTAAGATGATTCAATTCCAAAATAAATTAAATCGAACCTTGTAACTTATCTTAAGACGTAAAACTTTAAAGTTTTTAGAACGCTGTTTGTCGTAATCATTATTGTAACATTCCACCTATATAAAATCAATAAGACTTCACAATAAATATTACATCTTCATGTAAGAGGTTTCTTTTTCTTCATAAAGAAAACGTCCCGGAATCATGTAAATTTAAAAATTACATTGCTTGTAATTATTTTAACATATATTTTTTACTAATTGAACATCCACAGTCAATAATGTCAAGTTAAAATTCTTCCTAACAATGTAACCATCTTCATCTATGTATGTATAGTGGAAACATAGTCTCAGTTTTACATTACAAAGACATTTTAAACATCTAATACTATGAAATACCGTCAACAATGCGAGGGAAGCCAAGCTTTCTTAGAACCGAGTTATAATTATGACACATATTATTATATAAATAATTCCGCTAATTATTATTACTAATAAAAAAGTAAAATAAAATAAAATAATGCCTCTAATTTGTTGGATAGTCAAATATATTTAAAAGAAATTTACCAAAACTCTATATCATGTTTCAAATCCAAGTTTTTAAGCCTTAAGTTTCACAGCAATCGTCATCTTCTGGTAAGAAAAACTGGTAATTTTCAAAGACCGAACATCTTTAATTTACTCTATCAGATTGTAACCTAAGAATTATGTTATTTATTGATTTAGGTGTCATTTCTCAAGAGCATTGTGTTATAATGTAAACAACTTTTATTGCTATTTTTTTTAAATAATAAAAATAGTGGTTGTATACTCAGAAAAAAAATTTAAACACAAAAATAAAGAGAACAAAATGTCATATTTAAAAGAAAACAAATAAAAAACGTACAATATTTAACGCACAAGGAATAAACTACTGGGTTCCACAGTCATTCTCTATTTAGGACAACTATTATATGAATTCAATTAAAATAGGAGAGTTCTGAAATTGACACAAAGTGTTTTTTTTTATTCTACTAAGTTTTATTAATATTGATTATATTTTGTACGTATATATATAATTTCAAAAATCAAAGTAAGGGAAAACCGTTTTTACTGAATATGATCCATTTATTTTTTACACTATGTTTACAAAATATTTGTTTTTTTGGTATGATTCTTTTCGAATATACCATTTAAATTTTTAAAAAATAAAGAAATAGCTATGTGTGTCATATTGTTTCATTTTTCCTTATTGTTAAATCAAAGTGATTACTAAATTATAGTAGCAATACCTTAATTCATTGAATTAAATATTTGAATCCGTGAAAATAAATTATTTTATTTTAACACCTAATCGAATGTAAAATAAATTGAAAAAACATTTATTGAATAAAATGTCTCTTAAGTAAAAAAAAAGTAAAAATCATAATAAAATATGTTTAATAAATTACAAACAACTAATTATAAGACGTATAGAAATGAGTTCAGCTTTGAGGATTATTAATTTCTTATTAAATGTAAGTAAAACTATGTTTATTCATAAAGCAAAATATTAACTAAAATAATAATAAAATCTCCATTTTTATATTCGTTTGTGTGTATTGATTTAATTTTATTTATTGTTGTAAGTGCAAGGAAGAGATTACAAAGAAATAATGCAATTAGTTAATCAATATTTTAATTTGTAACACATTAATGTAATATTACGAATTTAATTTGAATTCTATAAATAACGAAAAAATTAATGATTGGAATTGCATGAAATATATTTTTAGTGTGGTCTAAAAAATCATAAAATAAAACCCCAGTTACCACATAATTCTTTACCAACAGGTTCTACGTATCTTTTAAACTCATCTTAAAATCATTATATAATTTACAAAAGATGTTACATCATGTAAATCATGTAAGCATGTTACATCGTGCTTAGACAGCTGTAATTTTGACAACGGTGGAGTTAAGTAAAAGTAGTATAGTAACATTAAATATTTATGAACATATGTTTGGTATTTAATGACAGAACCTTATATTTGCAAGTTTTCGTGATGTAAATCTTAGGGCTTTTGTTTTAAGATTAACCATGATAAAACCGAGTAATTTAATATACGGGAATGAAAATGCTAAATATAAGTGAATAAATTTGCACTTTAAGTAGTCGGTGAAATCGCATAAAAGAAATATTAGACTTGCAAATTTCCCAGAAGGGTTGAATAGTGTACTTAAAGAATTAGTACATGTTGTAAATATAAAACTTTGCATAGTAAAATTTAAACAGTGTTATATCTTCTTTCTTGTTCATTGAAAACGGCAAATTAAATTGGTCTAATTGAAATGCCCATTATATTTCCAGTGGAAGTAACGTACATGAGTCATTTAGGGATACAATTCCAATTGTATCAATAAGGTTGGTAACGATTTAAAAGATATATTTTCTATTAATAAAATTGGTTTAGTAAGTTTTGGTTATTATCATAACTAAAATATTCTATATTTGTACTATTTATTTATGAGAATTTGCATTTATTCATATTTAATTAAATTATTATTCACAGGTCTATTTCACTTTTATTGCCATTTTTTTATGAAAAAAAAAATGTATGCCTAGTGTAAGTATTTATTGTTAAATAATGTAAGAAAAGTTTCTATAATTCTATTGAAAACCAATCAACGAAATGCACATTCAAAGTAACTTTGTAAACTGAATGTTTGCTATTACCGACACGGTTAACGATACAAATAATAACACACTGAGAGTCCACTAATAACCTAAGGTCCTTCAGGTGTCGTTGAAAATATTCCCAATATGGAAAATAAATAAAAATGGTAACAAAATATTGCAGCAAATTGTTTTAATATACTTATTTGTTAACATAATATTATCGAATAACTTATTAATTTAATTAACTTATAAATTAATTATGTATAAAGAAATAAATTTTAGATATATAAAAAGCTAAAACTTTCAAGAGTCTTGCAACGTATAATTTCACGTCTTATACTAACCAAAGTTCACCCAACATCCCTGAATTCTACCTGCCTAACTTTAGATCTTTATGTACCCAAGTAAGTAAGAATCCCATATTCAAAAGCTCTAAGTATAAATGTATGCCCCTCTTTTCTGTGTGTAGTCTATGTGTAATTTGTATGAGTTAAGTATTAATATAAGCATAAGTATTAATATCGTAACTTGGGCACATTTGCAATTAATATAAAATTAATATAAGTTTATAACAATCGTGGATTATAACTTAGAAACCCTACCCACCATCAATAAATTTTTTGACACTTCTCTATTGGTGTGTAGGTATGTGTAAGTTGGATGAGTTTAATATTAATTAAAATAAGTTTATAACAATATTTAATTATAACTTACACAAACCTACAAACAGATTAACAAAAGAAGCTCTTCAAGAATTGGCGTGAATCACGTTGTCTGTAAAAGGGATATAAGTCAGCAAATTATAATTATTTATTTAGACCTTAATATAAAAAAAAGTGGTAAACATATTTTTAGTATTTATAGAAAGACTACTTTTACAGGCAACGTAATTCACGCCAATTCTCAACATCCAGTATAACCATAAGCTAGCAGCATTCCATAGTATTAATAATTTAATTAATATTCCTATGTCAAAGGAAGATTATTTTAAGGAATTAAATTGTATGAAGAGAAATATTTAATAATAATGGGCATGATGACAACATAATAGATAAACTGTTAAAAAAAAGTTGAAAAATATTGCCAAAAACATATTTTCCCCAGTGGGTGTGATAATAAATCCATGAAATGGCGGAAAGTAGGTTATGTTGGTCAAATTAGTTATAAATTGGGTAAACTATTGGAAAATAAAAGAAGTTGTAAGCCAGCATTTTATGTAGACAATAATTTGGGTAAATTATTAATTAATAGTAAAGATAAAATACCAAAAATGAGTAAATGTGGGGGTCTATAAATTATCTTGTAAAATTTGTAACGCTACATATATAGGGCAAACGGGTAGAAATTTTAAAAGTAGATTAAGTGAGCATGACAGAAGTTGGAGGTTAGGACATGAGGACTCTAGTTTTGCTAATCATTTAAAAACGCACAATGTTTCGGATTTTCATGCTAATATGAATTTTGATATTTTACACATAGCTAATAAATCTAAAAAATCAAACCAATTTGGAAAATTTAGAAATTAATAGATTAGTTAAAAATAAAAATGTGTTAGTTTTAAACGAACAATTAGATTTAAGTAATTCCCCACTTTTAAAACAATTAACCAAGTCAAGTCATTGACCCTCCTCTCCACTCCCCTCCTCTACCTTTTCATTTAGGTATAAGGGAAACACCCAACTATTGTCATACTGTGTTGTTATCATGTGTACTAAACCTTTTTGTTTCATTCTTGTAAAAGTCCCTGACAATGCTTTAACTAGCGAAAACATGGTCGGCAAAATATAGTGGTTTATACTAAAACATTGTTGTTTTAATTTATTTAAAATGGAATACCACCAAGTACCTACGGTCTTTACCATAAATAGTTTAATACTAAACTTTTTTAACTCACACTTACCTACACACAGATAGAGAATTTCTTCTTTTTTTTTTAAGTGAATCAAATTAACAATAATTTTAAAAAAAATCACAAAACCATAATCTCAACAGATTAAAAAATATGAACTTTCATGAAAATTTAATCTCCAATAACTAAAATGTTTAAAAATTAACTTAATTTTTAAAATATTTTATTTGTTTTATTTAATATAGCGGATATTTTCTTATTAAAGTTTAGTGATTAAAAATCTTCGCATGTTTATTTACTAAGTCTATAAAATTGAATTCCGAGTATAAACATTGATTGATAACAAATCAAGAAGATAATAATTCTGTCTCTTGATACGCTACAATGCCTTTCATTGGGGGGGGGGAGAGAATTTCGAATGTAACGAATTGGTCTCCCCAGCGCCGAGTCTCCCCAGCGCCGAGCGGGCTACCTGGCATAATCTGACAGTTTTTGAAACTGTCTCTCAGAAACAAATCTCTCCGATTTTCGACTGGAACACTCCAAGGCCAGCTGATTTATTTGAATGAATATCCATATATGAGGTTACTATATTCGCATTAACCCAGGTCGTATATACTTTATAACGAATACCGGTCAATTGCGGTATTATACCGGAAAATTGCGGAAAATATACACAAAGTATACTTCTATATACATAAATATACACAAAAAATATACATATCTTTGACTTGCAAAACCTGTTTATGTTGCCAAAAACATTATACTCTTTAGAAACCATGTGTTTCGTTCTTACAATCAATTGATAGTCAAAACGCTGCTTTGAACGGGAATTCTGTTTGTAGGAGACCGTTATTTTAAAAGAGAAGGTATTAACCATCGTCACTTCTGCATCACTGAGCAGACCCTTTGGTAATTTATGGCCTCGGCGCTGGGGATACTCATTTGCCCTCGGCGCTGGGGAGACTCGGCGCTGGGGAGACTACACCGAATGTAACGATGTAGTTACTTAGGGCAACAGCAAAAGCGGAATTGACATAAAGCATATCCTAACCATCCACGTTTCCAAATTAGTCACTTGGATCTCTCTAGATATAAGCCATGGGATATCATCTTTTAAACCTTGTCCAACCTACCAGCTTTGATAATAAATAATAACTTCAATAATAAAGGGACTTATGAATTACCTTATGAAATTCAATGTTCATGCATGAACCTAGTTCTATGACATTTTACAGTTAGTTCTAGCACCAATTAACGGATGAATTTCCGCATCTGTCTTTGCCCTTGTCCTTTACGGGGCGATTGTGGAGCCCGATTTGTTCCGGTGGAAAGCATTGTTCCTATCGGAATTCAAACTGCAACAAAGAATCCAAACACGATGATATCGGAACCGAGGTGATAGCTTGACCCTCTTTAGTTGCAAAATATTTGGCAACAAATTATTGCTTTCAGGATATTCATTCTCTCTGCCTTAATTATAAAATGTTATGACATGCGCTTTCTGTTACAGATAGTTTAAGAACTCAAAGTAGTAATCTGGTGCAAGTACTTTAGTATAAGTACTGGTAGTTTAACTTTCCGCAATGACGTTTATAATGAAAAACTGTATTAAAAGATTAACATATATCGTATAAATAAAAAGTATTTTATAAGCTCCTTAAACTCTTAAAAATAAATGATACAGTGAAGTGCAAAACAAAAAAAAAAAACAACAACAAATTATTATCTAATTAAATGAGTGTATATTTATAAAGATCCATAATTGTAAATAATACTAAAGTGGAGTAGTCATAGGTTTGATTTTTATTAAATTAATTTATACTGTGAAATATTAATTAAGTTTATTCTATCAAAATTATCCAACACAGCAAAACACCAACACAAAAACAAAACTATAGAAAACCATAAGATATCCCCCTTTTCCTTAAATACTTATTATTCTTTGAAAGAAATTATATCTAATCAGTAAAAATTACAAAAAAAATAATAATAAAATAAAATAATAATAATTAAAAAACCATAAAAATAAGTATATTTTCTCTTTATAATTTCCGCCTGAATCAACTTTTAAATTTTAAATACAGCAAAATTATTTTTGATTTTATAATATAAAATAAAATAAAAATAGCTAAAGAAAAAATAAGATTTAAAAAAAGCTAAATTCTCTTTTTTTTAAATTTATTGAGTTTGTATATGTTGTAATCTATGGTCTAAAACAATCGATCAATAAATTTTTCACAAATTATAATACAAATATACCGCTAAACTGTTGTCGTTTTTCTTTAAAGTCAAACTACATTGTTTAAGTGTTTCTTTTCCTTTTAGTAATAAATCTGAACTCAACTCTTTGCGATGAGCTTAATACTTGTTGAACCTTGTATATAATTAAAGTGTATTGTTAATTCTGTTCTTCTTCCTTTTAATTCAGAATTGAGGTTAAGTAATGGTGTTATAACGGGAGAAGTTTAGAAGGTACTAAAATAGAACAAAGGTTTACTTTGTTGTTGTTGTTGCAAATTTAATGTAGGGCGATGATTTATTGTAAGAGTATTTTTTACTTACACTAACCTTAATGAAAGTCTTTGAAATAATATATCAACTGTGAGGGACTAAGTAACAGTTTCCGTTTTACTATAATGTAATGTGTGGAATATGAATTAAATGGACATAAATAGCGAATATTTCTGCTCTTTCGTCTAATGTTTATTAGTATTACTATATGATGATAGACAATTTGCACAAAACGACGATTTATTGATTCCCAAATGTAGAAAACTTGACCATAATATATTAAAAATGAGATAAAAACTCCTTTACAAAAATAAGAATCAGTATTATTTTTTAATTAAAAGTGAATATTAAATCCAAAGTTTAAGTTTAGTTAGTGGGTAAGAATTGCCGTATTTAAAGAAACAATTTTAGAGCAAAGGTAAACGGTGGACTGTCTGTCTTTTTTCCACTATATCTAGTGCCATATCCAACACGAAGTTCGCCTGAAATAGCTCAAAATAATTTTATACCCATCCCTTTGAGAGAAGACATGTAGTACAGCTAACATTTTTTCTAGGTATCGTCCACTAATGATACCCCTTAAAATTGTAGTGAGGATATTATCCAATCAGATTTGATAGTATCATACAAGATGCGCATCGTTGTCTGAGTCACCGTCATCAGTGTAGGGAGTGACGTATTCTATGATAAACACACACACTTTAAATCCCATATAAGTCGTCAAACCTACGACATAAGATATAGCCTACAAGTTGAGGTTGTGTAAAATAAGCTAACTGAGTTTCATTCAAGTCCATGAATAACTAAATAAATATTGCTCCACTTTTCACTATATTTGAGTGCCATGTGTTTTTAATTCGTTACATATTAATTTTCACTTTAATTATGTTTGGTCTCAAACAATACTTTAGATCAGTATAGTGTTTATAATCACCTGTAATATGGCGATAGTCAAGCTATAAAAGCCTTTATAATGAAAATTGTTTAAACTTAAATCGTCTAAAAACAGAAATTATAAACGCGAAACTGACACAATTTAAAAAGCTATGACAATCCAAAAAAAAAAAGACATTAGGTTTTTGTTTTTTAAATACTGAAACAGAACGATAGTTTTATATAGTTTACTACAGTTTCATAGTTTTATGTTCAAACGTATGTAAATTGAAAAGAATGTGTTTTATGATAGAAGATTTTATATTACCCATTTAAAATAGGTTTAATATCATACGCTGGAAATTTAAAAAAAATTAAAACATACTGCGCTATTTGTGGATTGTTGAACTCAAACTTAATACGGTGTGTTAGAAAAAGCTATTTAAAACCGCTCGTTGAAGAAAATTACAACTTTTTCTTCTCATGAATCTTATCAATCGTAATTGATAAAAAAGACAACTGCTCAATACGAAGGACATCGGATAAAATGTATACTTCTTAGTTTATCAGTATATATTAATTAAAAGAAAAGAATTTGACTTACAATTCATGTTTATAATCTTTTAATCACTTTAAATATCTAACTACAAGCAGTATCCGTTCAAGTGTTGATTTCAGTTTCCGAGAGAGTGAGACTTACATAGTAAAAATTAAATAATCTTACTCTATTTACAATCTAATTTTTTTTCTCTAATAATTTGTTTATTTAAATTAGAACGTAGATGAATCACGAAATGTGAAATATCGAATTGTCGCAACAAATAATTCAACAGGATTTTAAGTAAGGTCCATAATGAAGTGATAACAAAATTGACTAAATGGCGATAATAAAATTAGGTGTAGACGAATAGAATTTACATTTTATATGACATCAAGATTCATTTATATATATATATATATATTAATTATTATATATTATTTATATATTATTTATATATATCTATATATATATATATGTATTATACTTGTTTACGCGGATAAAAAAATCCAACACAAGATCTCACAAACATTACGTCTATTTATTCATAAAAAAATGTAATTGTTGTGAAATCTTGTGTTCGAGTATTATTAATGTCGATTTGACTCACAACTCAAAGTCAATTTTTATTTATATTTCTGTAGGAAGCTACACAAAATTATAGAGTAATATTTGATTATTAAATCTATTATCATGGCATTTCAATATATCTTATTATTGAAATTGTTTTGCGTAGTCAATTTGTAATATTTCTCTTCTTTTATTAGATTATTATTTTTTTATACAAATCAATTTTTTTGAAATAATATTTACATAATATTCCAATTAAAAAATTTTAAATATGGAGACCCGAAATATATTGTATTTATCAGTGTGTAATTTATAGAATAGGTTTTTCGTAATTTTACTATATGATGTGTTCTAAACAAATTTAACTCGCTCCCTATTCCCCTTTTCTTACTTTCGCATTTATTTTAAATAGATAAAGAAAGTGGTATTAAGTATAATGGAAAACATTTGTGATTTTAATATTCATCAGTGTAAGTAGGTTAGTGAAGGAAAAGCACAGAGTTAATTGTATGAAAAAAAAGAGGAGACAACAAGGGTTTATCGTTTTCCATTAGGCTTTAGATTACTTTTTTAAAATGTTTACCCATTTTGTTAATACACTTATCTCTAGTTACCAGTGGTAAATTTGCTTTGGTTCTTATTACATAATAATACAAATTCTGTAATGATAAATAAATGGACCTTCTTCATTCATTTAAACTTACGTAACCCTGTGCGACTATGTGTGTTTATCTTTTTCTTTACAACAACAAAATTACAAATTAATAGTATATAAATTGGACTTTCTTACAAAAACACCCTATTTAACTACATCTTAAAATCCCAACTAATCTCTTCTCATAATAAATAAAACCTAATAAATAAAATCGGTATTTAAAAATATTCCATAAATTTGTTTAAAAATATTTATACAATTTGTTACTTTAAAACGTGCGCTCAAAATATGCTCTTCACTGGACTTATGCTATATTTCATAGTCATTTATATTAATAATAATTTTATAACCAGCAGCTGAAACAAACACAATTATTTACATAATAACTGATTTCTATTTTTAAATTAGGCAAAGTTTGAACTTTTAATTTAAAATATACATTATTCGCAAATTTCTCATACTGATGTGATGATATAAGAGTTGTGATTTGATTCCTTCGTGTCACTAACTTGGAGAAAAGTTTGGATGTCAATAATTTATGGTTCAGCAACTTATTATTTAATCAGGTCTGTGGGTAGGTAAACTTATGTCCACTGGCTGTAAAAACTCCGATAAGTGTGTGTTAGGTCATTGTAACTTTACCGAAAATAAAGTTTGTTTTTTCTGGTATTTTTATTTGAATTATTAGTAAAGAAAAAGTTATCATTATTCCTTATTTAGTACATTTATAATCAGGGAAGGAGATATGCTAAAAGTTGACATTTTGTACATGTAAACCACTAGACAAACAAGTCTACAAACAATATTATATATGGAAATGTATCAGCCCGACAATTGAATTAATATACTATTTTGTGGACAATGAAGACATTCTTAGTATAACCATTGTCTTGGTGTTTTATTTTAATTCCTTAAAAGTACTTCAGTAAATTAAAGTTACAAATTAGTTTGACTCTTCGTTCTAACCTAATAACTTATTTACCAAATGCTAGGGTAAACAATTGTCTTGTAGACTTTTAACTACTATAACTATACTACACTTACTGTAACTACTTACTATAACTTAATGGTAATTAGGACAACATGAACTGCTTTGTTGTTAATATATAGGTCACAGATTGAGTGTTAATGACGACATATATTGCCGTAATTAAATTACTTAGGTGATAAGTTGTTTTTGGCCTTGGTAAGAAGATATTTACGTTGGTTAAACAATTACAGAGTTTCTTCTGGTGGATCTAGTTATTAAAGTGCCCTAAACCTCACACTTAATATTACTATGCAGTGTAAAATAAAGACATAGATAAACATTAAGAGATATTAAAGGGAAGCTAGTGATAATATTATACAAACGAAAAGTGTCAAGTCTTCATGGGAATTAAAATATGTTTTTAAAAATAAGTAATATTGATTTGCACACAGCGAAAAAGCGGGTTCTTTTTTAGGGATAATTTAGAACAATATGTAGAAAGAGTTGAAATGTATACGTATTTTAATATAAGAAACCTAAACTTATTAAAATTGTGTAATGATATTCATAATGCAATAAAAAATTATTGTATTGCCATATGTGTACTGGGTAAACTGTTTAAATTTTATAATATAGCATTACAAATGTAAACAGCTGACTATCGTAAATGAAACAATATTAATATACATTACCATAATTTCATTCATTGTATTAATAAAAACTTTCAAAGCTGAAACTAATTATATTGACTGCTATATAGAAAAGAATTAAACACCGTGATTGAATACCAAGTGTTGTATATATATATATATATATATATATATATATATATATATATATATATATATATATATATATATGTAAAAGCTCTTCGAACAAAATTGTAGTTTCATTAAAAAAATCTCCAATCTCATGCAGTCAAATTAGTTATATAAAGAGATATTATTACAAGCACAAATTAAAGATGTCGCGTAGATGTAGAACAATAATAAACCCACCGTTTTACCAACCTATCTTAGGTGTTATTTTAATAGAATTTTTTTGGCTATTACTATTTTTACGATATACTACACATATTTGAGATTAATTGTTCAATATATTATTCGAGTTAATCTATTTTAGGAATATATTCTATTAATATGTGAACTAAGACATGAAAATATATGCACTGTATACTTGTTATGGACTGTATATTGTCAGTCGTTTAGTTTAATAATTACAATTGACGGTGTGAATATCGGTTATATAATCTAATACAATATCTTGATATTCATATTTAGGTAAATGTTTGACACTGTTGTACTTCTCAAAAGTAATGTAATGCAAATTAGTATATCGTTAAAAACACTACTAAAATTCGTCTAAAATCTCGTTTACATCTTAAAGATATAACAATTTATTTTATATTTATTTAATTCAAATCCTTTGAAAGTAAGTGTAAGACCTCATATAAATATTACTTAATTCAATTTATTTTTGAATTACAGCAGTATTTTTTTAATTTCAGTATATGATATCGTTGTACTTCCCAAATAATATATATTTTAAAAATTTCATAATTGTATAAATTGACCATGAGTTAATTAAGCAAAGGTGACGCCATTACAGACATGCTCATGAGGAGTGGTGTTATTCACTAGCAGGTCACATCTCAAGAACAGGTGTTGTTTAGTCTTCCTTAAAAAAAAAATTATAATAATGCACCAGGATACAGTATTTCACGAAAATAGAAAAATGAATAAAATTGGTAAGAGGTTGTGTAATGGTAGGACTAGTCGAGCCTATTGCATAAATGTTACTGTTTTTTCGTATAAATTGCCGAATTTGAAAGAAGAAAGAAATTTAAAATATTTAAAAAAATATCCTTGGAAATAAGTGGTAATTTTGAATAATTAAGAAGTTTGCAGAAAAGATCGAGTTTGCACTTCTAACAGTAACAAAAAAAAAAAGTAATGTATTTTAATAAAATGAGATTAAATTTATTTTTTAAATAATATGTAAAAATATAATTTAAATAAATTACACAAATTAAATAAAAAGTGTCAATTTTCATAGTTTTCAATGAAAACTAAATTTAATAAAAATATGAAATTTAGGATTTATGTTAATTTCAACATTATCTAGAATAAGAATTATTTCCAAACAAAGATCTTAGTATGGGTGTTTTATATCGCAAGTGGGGAAAATGGCTTCATCAAAGTGTGTAAATATCAGGTATGAAAGGTAGGTGAAACGTTTCACGTTAGCCTGTGAGGTTTTCCGCCCAGAAATACAATCTGACGAAATTTGAAACAATTCCGACTAAAGTTGTGAAAGTTAATTTTGGATTTTTAGCGAAAGACTTAAACCCGATTTTAACAATAAGAAAAACAGCTAGAAATGCAATTAAAGTTCGTATATAAAGACCTATACGAGAGGGATATTTTCCTGGTATCAAAATAAGCATAAATATTCTGGATGGAATTTAACAGGAGTTTTTATGTCAAACAAAGGACTAAGAGATACGAGCAGGATTATTGGGAACATTTAATCGTGGTAGCATGATGTACTAGGAGTCGTGTCCTAGCTAGCAACAGAAGGATGAAATAAAATTAATTTAAATTCCTTAAAATAATAATAAAAAGGAAGAAATAAGTGAACTATTGCATTTTGAAATAATTGAAACAAAAGTAGAGTTGTAAAAAACAACTGTTAATCATTAAAACAACCTAAAACAAGTTAAAATAAAGGATACGGTAAAATTGAAAAAAAGTTGGTATTAAGACAACGTAATTTCTGTGATATAAAGAGGAATAAAAGCACATAGATGCTTTCGGGGGGGGGGGGATAAATGTTTTTTTTCGTAGAATTGCCAGGGAGAGCCCACGTGAGTCAATTTCCTTTAACATGTACTTTTTCCGTCGACATAAAATATAAATCCTGGTTCTCAAGTTATTTGAAGCAAGTTATTTGAAGTTATTATGGTTTGTTCACCATAATAACATGGATTAAACAATAATTATAAACCACAAACAGTAACGCTTTGTTAAGGAACTAGCTTTTAATTTTACGGATTTCAATTTATCGCCTTCAATAAATCATAAAACGATTTATGTACCCTAAAACATTGAGATCACTTACTACTAGCCCACTTAGTCATTTTCTTTCAAATAAAAACATAATTTAGTAGTACCAACATTATACAGTCAGTGTTTTGACAGGGATTCTACATTACTTGAGGGCGTTATTTTAATACTAGCGTTTATGCAAATTTGATATTACGTTTTGGTTAACCTATTTCTTAATTGTACATTGAGAAAACATATCAACACAATAAATATTTAATTGTTCTAATTATAATAAGTTTATAAAATAAAATAGCCAAAAAAAATTATGGGAGAAAATAAAAAAAATTGGGAGAAATTAAAATGTTTTGACATTTTTATTTTTTACTGATTTTTCTTCTTCATTTACGTATATATATATATATATATATATATATATATATATATATATACATATATATATATATATATATATATATATATATATATATATTTGATTAATACAAATTATGCAGTCCAACATGACAGATGTTTGGCGGTTATTCGCTAAAAACACCACTAAGATCTTCATACTTTCCATTTCGGCTAACGTAACAAATATATTAGTGACAATTTTTCATTGAAATTTTACATTTTAATGGTTAAAATATAAGGTTCCCGATTTCATATTTAATCGTCAAAATTTTAAGTGAACACCTCAACAATTTTGTTTAAATACATGTATTACGAAACTTAAAAATAAAATTATATAATGCCCTAATCACATATAATATATCTGAAACCTCTAGACAAAGGAACCAACCAATTAAAAAGGAAATATGTTCTCATAAAAGTAGAAAAAGTCCTTATTCACCTTTTATTAAATTACTTTATGAATAGCATAAAATAGAAGAAGAACTATTTTATATAATTCTTATATCACGATATTCCTATGATTAGTGGCTTATTGAACAAATGATTACTAATTGGGTCAATTGAACCATAGTAGGAAATTCAAAAATTAAAATCCAATTTCACGTGAGAATACTAATATTTGATCTCATAACTTATGTAACGCTATATTACAGTTCAAACATGCCCAATAATAAGTTGATTAATTCATTATTATAGCACTTTTTGTTTAAAAATCCTGAAACTCATGAAATCATATAAATATAATTTATGACTATATTTAACTGATACCTTTGATTAATTCTTCATTACTCATGGGAAAGCACATTTGTAATGTACAGTATTTCTAATATTCATGATGCCAAAAATCAAATCAAAAATAATTTTCATAACCTAATTGATCATATGTGTTCAGTTATTTGTGTCTTTAATGTACAAAATGTTTTTTTACAACTAATGATCATTTACGATTTACTATAATCCACAATTGTCATACTTTATTTTCCTACGTGAGATATAAGCCCATTAAAAATATAATATATAATTATTACATTCAAGATATAGTGGGTATACGAATATACACATCACGCACTATATCACACTACTATATCACACGCACTATATCACTATATACACATTATGTAGGGTATTAAAACGATAAGCGCAAAGCACTATCTTGTTTCCGAATGAACGATGCAAATTTATAATAAGATTCAACGTAAGTTCGTCATAGACTCATCATAATATAATCCACTAAAACAAGTTTTTGCGTTTGAATAAATACTTTGTCGAATAATACTTGCCGCTTTCATATTTCCCCACAGTATGTAAATGCAAGATTACAGGTAACTCGTACAAAATAACCTTCTAGACAAGAGTGCTATAGTTATTACAAATATAACATTACAACAGAAAATATGCTATTATGTTCAAAACAAAGATTATGATCATAGAACATTTCGTAGATACTATGAAGATTTTTTACTACAAATAGAATTATTATATAAACACATACAATAAATTAAATTTTCATTAGTTTTATTAAAAATAAGCTTTATCATGTTGTACCATATTAGTTTTTAACTATGTACCAAATTGAATATGATATATTTGTTCATACAAAGTATAGTTTTGAACGAAACATAAATAAATCTTTGTAGACACAAAACTTTCAATATATATATATATATATATATATATATATTATAATATGTAATTGTCGAATGTAAGATTGAATATATATCTTCAAATTTGTTCTATATATATATATATATATATCGTATCTTAATACCTTTTAGATAACAGTGATTACGATTCTTAAATTTTGGTATATATTGTGTTTCAATACAATATAAAATACACTATTTGGACAAAGATATGTTTAGTAATATAGCCGGCTTCAAGGTTTTATTAAAATAGTTAGTTTTATTTCAAAGTAGGGGGTATAAGTATTTGTAAATTGCTAATTGTTTCTTCATTCAATTTCTAGCTTAGTTCACCATGCCGTCATTACGCAAAGTTGAGTAGAGTGGCGAAGCTCAGTTGGCAGAGGGCCCGATAATCTCTCCGTAGTTCGAGCCATTGAACAGTTAAACATTGTTTCTTTTTTTTAGTGTTATATAATCTCCCGTCTTTATATTTTAACTGGCATAAAATTAAATAAACTTGTAAAAGATGAGGAGGGTATTACATTACATAGAAATTTGGAATATATATTCAGGTCTGATAAACGTCGTTATAAGTCTCACTGCTATGCCAAAGTAACAGAGTTTCACGCTGATAAGGAATTTTTATTTATTTATTTTATTTTTTTACTGATATGTACTGTTGGTTAACACGTTACAGAAATGCAATCACTACAAAACATCCATGATTAATCACTGTTCTTTACAATTTGCTTAGATCTAGGACAAATCCACTTCAATTATTGATATATTACAATCCGCCAAACCATGTATATATTATAATTTGTACATAATATTGATAAGTTGTCATCTCGTCATTTCAATAGGAGTTAAAAATGAGATTGTACTCTACATTTGTGTGTTACATATCTAAAAAAATATGGATCATTCAACCTCTCTTACTGCATAAAAATCACGAATAATCCCCTTCACGCGAAAAATTCAGTGATCTTAATAATATGCTCAACACATAGGTTCGTCATTAGAGACAGATTTATTTGAAAATATAGTATAATTTATTTATTTAATTTAAAATTAGTAAAGTTTTCTAAAATATGCGGTCTTTCATTTCGTTGCACTAGTATATTTTATCTATCTAACAAAAAAAAAAACATTACATTAACGCATTTCTATTATCATGTATGCTTGTAATATATATAACCGTAAGATAAATTGTCCTTATTATTGTTTTCAATGGAAAATTCATAGACTTTTGTACTACCGTTTGAATGAGAGATTTTGTTAGAGTTTTTTATTCTAAGAACAGCTATTTTCGTTGAACATAAATATATGCTATATTTTAAATGTCTAATTTTTTTAATAAATAAAAAACACATATTTCATAATTAAAAAAAAAAAATTATTTAAATTATTATTATTTATAACCGTTCAGTGGATTTATTTGGTAATAATACTGGCTTCAGTTTTTTAGCCTAAATGATTTGAAGTATTTGACTTGGTACACAATTTACTGAGAGTCTGACTGTAGACCAAAATACAAGTTTGTTTTATTAATTTTGTTATATCTTTAGACAGTGCACTTTAATAACTCTTTTTATTTTACACTAAAGAGTCAAAATAACCAAAAAACATTTGATTTATATACGGTATTTTAATTTTTTATAAATACAAATTAAAATATTTTGTATCAGTGTTTGATCTTAGATGGATTTATATGGAAGTCATGTCAAATCAACTGGATTTTTTTTAAATTCTTTTATAAACGATAAATAAATGTTACTTTATGAACACATTCGTCCTTTAAATACCTAACTTAATATCGGAACAAATTTACTCTTTAAAAATACCGTACTTATACGGATTGGAAGTATATTTTCGAGTCTTGGTAGAACGGGAAAATATACAACAAATAAGTTTAAAATGAAACAAAACATTGAACGGACGAACATATACTGTTATTCTATACCTGTTTGTAACATTTAATATGTGAGGTATCAAGGTTATATTTGGAGTACGAGGAAGACTCATCATATTGGATTCATTAAACACTGAATTGATAAAAGGGCGCATGTATATTGTATATTCATGAATGTGAAAATATAGTCATTCTTAAAATAATATATACATTTCTCATTAGGTACAGATAATTTCCAACTTGCCCTAATCCGTAATAGAAAATGGCTTCCTTGGGAAATCTAGTCTCATTTATAATAGAATACCACCTCTTCCATCACAACTTTGGATTGCAGTAAAATAAGTTATTTATGAATCGGTACTATATTTAAATTACAAAAACACATAACACAGATCATTTTAAAATCTCTTGGCAATTGGACCTAGCATACCTGTTACGATTAATAGCTATATGATTACTAAAAAGAATATTTATCTTTCCCATTTAATCTCTAACCACTTTAAAAGTGTTAACGATTTTTTTTAAATAATGAAAAATATAGTTAATGCCGCGCGTTATGAGAGTATTAGACCTTTTACATTACTTTATATGATAGTATGAAAAAGAAAAAAGAAGTAATAAAATATAAGGTTTTTCAAATTATATCAAACTTTCATATACACTTTTCTTCTTAAACAATAAAAATAGAGAGGGTGAAAGAAAAACATCACTTTCATTTCTTCACACACTGAAAGTTTGAACTAATTACATAAATACAAACATGAACTGACGTATCACCAGTGTTTATATTTAGGTAAATAATATTAAATCTTAATATGTAGATAATTAATATTAAATTTTGACCCGAAAACAATCAGTTCATTATTTATTTTTTAATTAAGACGTGGAGATAATATTAAACATGGACGAAATTATAGTTTTAAAACGTTGAAAAGTTAGGAAGATTAAATAATTAAACAACTATATTTGAATATTTTGTATGAAAATTGTAAAAAAACTTTACTTTCATGTATTTTATGTAGAAATATAAAGTTTAGTTTTTGATAGTCTAGTTTTTACAATGCATTTTATCGGACTAAATTTTATAAATTGATCGACAGAAAAATGAGTCAAATTTGCAGTAAGAAACTTGCTCTCAGATTTAGAAAAGAAAAAAAAACAGTTACGTATTTATAAGAATGTCAAGTGGTATTTATTAAAAAAGAAAAAAATACGATGGTAGTGTTAAAATAAAATTTTCGATTCCTTCCAAAGAAGTTTAGAAACAAAATTATTAAGGTTCAATAATAAAATTTATGGATTTATATTTCATTATTCTTCTTATTACATCAGAAGACGTGCGAAATATTTGAATAATATTTTAATTATCTAATATTAAATAATAGCTTATTATTGATTTATTGCCCATTTTATTACTGAAGACTTTCCACAGCATTTATATATAATCTGTATAACTTCTAGATAACTTTTAATATATAATTATGGAACAATCCATATATAATTATTAACAATCAATATTTAAACTTAAAAAAACCACACTTCTAATATCCTTTCTGGGTACATTTTAAATTTGCTCACCTATTACGTATTTTACATACACAAAGTTTAGATTGGAAAAATTCAATTGATCAAATGTAGTATAAAAGGGGCTTAAGAAATGGTTTCCTGAGTATTGAATGTTAAAACGGAAGGAACAAAGACCACGCCCCACAAAAGATATATTGTTAAGGAAACATCACCGGAAAAGCTTTAAATCTCTCACACACGAATTTGGAACTAACCTTTTTGAAATAATCACGTCATACATTCAGGAAGCTTTTTGTTACAAATAGTCAACGTAAAAAAAAATAAACACAAATAATGAAAAATAAATAAATAATATTTTATTTTATTTATTCAAGAAAAGAACACAGTATAAAGAGCACAACAGTAATGAGTGGGAAATTGAAACTGTTTTTTAATTATCGTAATATTTTTATGTTCCAATGAAATATAAAATGGTATTTGAATTCTCTAATGCATCTGGTTATTACAAAAAGGGCTTCTTATAATCATCTAAAACCGTTATAGAATTACTTTTTTAGGTTTAAAAATAGTATTCTTATGGAGTTTATAAATATAGGGTAAAATATACTAAATTTGTTTATATTTTAACATTTTAGAAATATGCAGATATATCGAACTTTTATATAACTATAACTCAGAATATAATTAGTTTAAATATTATGAATCAATTGCTTAAAATATGGCTTGTACTAAAATGATTTAGAAAAGAGCAGATGTTAGACGTCGAATCATGGCTCTCACCACACGTCGTACTGTAAAAATGTTAGTTCTTTTAGAATAAATAATAACTACACATTTAATTTCCTACAGAATTTGCAAATAATTGAAATTGTTTTAATAGTCGATGTATCGAAAAATAGGTAACTAATTACTAATAATGTAAAAACTATGTTTATTATACTAAATAATGTATAAAAGAAATTTTGAGATATTTATAAGACGTATTCAAAAAGATATATATATTAAAAAAATGTTATTCATTATTATCAATTTTA